>JAQFVV010000375.1:0-177500 GCA_028023455.1 Epiperipatus broadwayi | reverse complement strand
ACGATAAGCAAGAACTTAATAATATTCGAATTATAAATGCTGAATGTATTTTAAGCCTTGAATATTATTGTGGATATCTTGTGCAAGATGGTATGAAATTAAAGTGTGTGTGTTTGTCTATTATATATATATGTTTGATGGTTATACATACATTTTATGTTATATTGACATAAACTATGGGTTATTAATTAAAATGAAGGTAAGGTAATATTGATATTTAATCTTAAAAGGGGAATAGATGTTGGTCGTTGATAATTAAAGTTCGTCATTATTTGTTTTCAAAGGTGTTAAATGATATTATAACTGTAATAGTGAGCTTTAATATTGTGATTATAAAATTTATTATTATTATTTATTCTAAAATACATTAATCCATATTATGTCTTGGTTTATTAATTTTATATTTTAATTTCAGAATATGTCAACAGCACATTTAATCAATATTGGGTTTAAAGGGAAAATATTTTAATAATATGAACCTAAAGTTGGTGTGTTTTACTTGTATTATACTGCTTGAATATGAACAATTTATAGGTTGATGATGAGTGGCAGGATTCTACTAGATTCATTGTATACATGGTAAAATATATTTATAACCGATCGTTATTGTGAATGACAATTTAGTGAATCTGTTAGAATGAGTATTAAACAAGGCTAAGTGTTCATGGTTGATGATGGGTAGATATGACCATTTTGCAGCTGCGAATTTCCCATTGGATGTACCTGATTTTTCATTTTATACTGGGATTATTGTATTAGAAGTCATTAGTATTTTGCAGTGCTGTGGGGATATCTGACACAATATGTTATATGTGGTTGTGATCTTAATAAGTATGCTTGGATGATATGATATAGTAAGAAAGTTGTTGATCTCTTATTACATATTTTTTTGTATTCATATAGACATTGATAGACACTTGGGTATTCAATTCAAGTGTATTCAGAAATGACCATGCAGACTTGATTCTTTAATGTCTATGTTAGTAGTATTATCCTGTGCATCAGGTGGTAAGTCATTTTTGTATAAATGTTTATTTTTCATTAGTTTTTGATGATGAATAGCTTAATGAAGGTATGCAAGGTATATTCTTACAGATTGAATGAATATTTGTAGTCCAGCTTACCTCGAGTTTAATCTAAGTTAAAGTAATGTACTAAGGAAATTGTTGAAACTAATAGTGCAATTAGTTCTCTCTAATATAGTCCAGGTTCTGTAGCTGTTTGTTTTATGCTTTATTAAAATAATAAATTTCAATACCATAAATAAATATCTTATGGGAGATTAGAAAATCCATAAAGAATGGAATCAGATATGAATATCATTCATACTTATTTGAATGTATGGAAAGTATGTAATTGCGATTAATTGGTATGTTAGGTATGCTCATTCTTTAAATGGAATAATTTCCTTAGCAAGATATTATATTATCAAACTTATTATTATTTTATTATGATTTTTTTTTTATATTTACGAACACAAATAATGCTCAGTTATGAGGTTATTTTGGATATTTTGATAAATACCAGAATTTGGGTGTGGATATTTAATATTGTATTTTGTTTCAATATTGAAATTATTGTTTTGTTATAAGTACCATCTATAAATATTAGTATAAATAAATGTTAGTGTAGTCTTTGTAGTATGCTAATCATTAATTTTATATTCATGGTTATTCCAAATCACCAATTCAGTTAATTTTTAGTCGTTACAATTTAATGGGATTGTTATTGATGACATATTTCAATTTCATTGTTGATTCATCAATTGCAATCATAAATGCTGATTATCACATACACTTTGGGATTTGAGAAACAGGATTATTTAATTTATTTAATGAGTGATTAATGGAACCCATTATTATTTTCAAGCTATAATCAAATACCTGTAGTACAGTTTAAGCATTCCACTTTATGCATAATTCAATCAATAGAAAGTATAGTATGCTAGTTGTGAATTTAATTAATGAGCTTGTAATGTAGTATTGCTCACTATGTAAATCATTTTAATATCACAACCAGATAAATGATCCAAACCAGACTATTAGTTATAATGTCTCACAGTTATGCTGGTACGTTTGCACATTGAGTGGCAGTAAAATGAACCCTCTTGCCTAACTTAAGTGTGCCTTGATTCTGATATATCAAAATTAGAACCCTGAGATATAGATATGAAGATAATTTATCATTTAAGTGTATCGTACAAGTGATGTAGCAAATAAGGCCAAAAGGCAACAGTTCTTGTGTGCAACAATTTTGCTAATGACCGATAGTTGGGGAATATATAACTGTATATAATTTCATTATTCATTATATGACAGAACAGCATAATGGATTTCATTAGTTTCCAATTTTGATGATTATAATACCTTATATACATAGCATTTCCTAGTTTGAATTTGAAACATTTTAAAGAATTCTCATGCAGAATGTATCACTTAACTAAAATTCACATGATTTATTGCACATTTTAATAAATTGGAGACAACTAAATTTTATTCATGTGTTTATATATTGCATATATTATGCATACGAAATCTGAAAGATTTATTATTTTTATTTTACTTTTTTATTTTTAGATATGAAGCAGCAAGTTTATGGAAAGTTCAGGGAGAGAAATGGGAAGCAGAATTTTTACAGCGAGATAATTTATTAAGCAAGGTGAGATAAATTAATTATAGTGGAATGATAAATTATTTAGAAATTAAGTTAATGTGTAAAAAATGTATTTCTAAATGTACGTATAGTAATAAATTTAGTTTATTACAAAATTAAAAGTAATTGTTAATCTAAACTTTATGCATCATTCATTATTGACTACAGTATATTAATTCATATTAACTTGTGTGTTATTAATATTGAAATTGGATACTGTTGATGCAATACAAAATAATATGAAAAGGTTTCAATTAAGGATATCCACAAAATGTTAAAAATATAATTATAAGATTATAAAACCAATCAACATGTTTTTCAATGTATCGGATGTGATTTTATAGAATCCATTAAATTACATCTTCATTGCATTGGACACATAAAACATGAACAATGCAGGACTGCTTAAAAGGGCATTTTACAGTGAACTTGAGCTTAGTCTTTATGGAGACATAGATCCTGTTCATGAAATAAGAATTATCTCAAAATCCTTAAAAATATGGTTTCTATCAGAAAGATTAGGCAGAGAATAGAAATCATTGGAGAGCTGCAATCAGAGATTGTGTTGAAATATTTTAGGAAGAAAGTTTTCTACTGAAGAAATTAAAAGATAGCACAACAATATATATATATAAAACAGAAAATTGCCAGCATGTTTTATATTTGGACATAATTTGTTTAGAGCAGTATTTGTTTTGTTTTGGAATGATATTTCTTGTTTACAAGTTATTGTAAGTATATATTATTATTATTAGTTGAATAATTCAATCAGATAATGGAAATAGCACAACTTATAGCCATAAGTAAAATGACATCATTACAAGCATTTGCATAATCATTTTATTATAGAATATCAGTAATACAAACATGAGTTTGAATTTACCTCAGTAAGATGTTTTTAGCACATTCATTGTCAATCTAATAGCCATCCCAAATTGTTCAGTAAATGAATTCTAGCTAATCTTAGCAAACGGTTATAAAAATGATGGTAATGCAGTAAATTGGTTACTACCTGGAATTAGGCAAATCTAATTATAATTTCTTCTTCATTGTTTTTATTTAGAAAACTATTGAAAAGGCAGCTGTTTTGTCTCTTATCTATGTTGATGTTTATCTGGCTGTATGCCTGATTTTTTGTCTACATATGTGACTATATATCTAACTATGACTTTATTCATTTATCAACCAATCTTTCTAAAGTAGATAAAACATTTTATAAATAATCCATTGCAAGTAAAAAATCTTGTTTATATAATAATAATAACTTGTCAGATTAACAAATATTAGAGCTGCCTTGCTCATATAACAAATTGATAAATACTATTCTTTTTTAAAAAAAGTAATTCAATTATACTAAATAATTATAATTCAGATACAAATTAATTCCAACAACTATGATTGAATAACAATGTAGCCGCTTATATCAATAGATACTTTGAAATGTCTTTATTTATATTATAAATTTTAAAAATTGTATGTTTTTAATTAAATGAAAAAAAACAGACCTCACTAAAATTTTGCAAAATATAACTGATTTTTATACTCATTAAGAAACCATATACACCATGCGAAGCATAAAGACAGAGATTAAATTTGTAATTAATAAGGTTAAATTAGATAGAAATGTTTCATCTTTTCATTGTATTTGTTGTTCAATGTGTTTTTTGCAGTGGTAGATTGGTGGACTTGAAAATTAAAGAGTATAGTTCTCAGATCTGTCATTTCTTGTACTTGAATGTTAAATGCCTCCCCCTAACCCCAATGACAAACTATTCAAATATTTACAGAACATGTGTACATGTTTAATGTTGGGAAAATGGCTTAAATATTAGATTTGACCCTTTTATCTAGAAATCTTAACTGAAAGAGAAATCATTAAAAGTGTTTACTGACAGCATTTATATCTTTATTACTTTTTCATCAAGCATTTTAGATACTCATAAAAAAATTGATAGGCATGGTTATCAAAATTTCAATTTTTGCCAGTTATAGAATTTTTTGCAGACATTTTTGATTTGGCATAGATTTGTTTTTGTGCAACTTGGATATAAAATAGATTAATTCACTTTTATTTAACTTCAATTATAATTAGTCATCATGCATAAATTATTTTTCCAAGTATATCCTCTAATTATATATTTTACTTTTTTTAAAAAAAACTTAAATTTATTTTAATATAGATATTCTTCACATTACTATTACAAGACAAAACAAATATATAAAAACTTTAATCTTATTTGAGATAATTTTAAAACATATTTTGCATTTTCTATTTTAATTTTAAAAGATATTTAAAAATAGACCTTTAGATATAAATTTTTAAGGTTCTTCTTAAAAACATTTACTTGTTTGAGTGGAAGCACTTGCATCATAATATACTATGTAAAAGAAAAATGTTTTTATGTAAATATCTGACTAAAAAATAGAAAAATAACAAACTAATCTGCTTGTTGGCTAATTTGCTATTCTTGGAAAATATCAGTGATCTTAAGAATCTTGACTTGTTATAAAATAATGGTAAATTGCAGGAATATTGTTGTTTCAAAAAAGCATTTGAGGTCTTTTTTATTTTTATGATTTATTTGAGCCTTAAATGCTTTTATGAAATGACAATATTTTTAAAATTTCCAATTGTTTTATAACAAGTCTACATTTTTAAGATCTTTGATATTTTTCAAGAATGGCAAATTTATCAGAAGCAGAATTATTCTGTTATTTTTCTACTTTTTAGTTAGCTATATACAAAAAAAATATTATTAAAAAAAATTTTTTTTACATATTATTTTTCTACTTTTTAGTCTTGTTTACATATCATTTTTAAAAAATAGTTAAAACTACACAAAAATCTGACAAAAATTATAATTTTTTGATAAGATGTGAAAATAATATTCCCTCTAACAATCAAATTCTAAATTTAAATATTATGTGTTCATCTATTATATTAAAATATTTATGTATTGGTTTTTTAATTAATTTGATTAATTAACTGTGAGTTAAATTAATATTAACAAAATTTTATTCTACAAATGTAATATTTCTATCATATTTTTAAATTTAATTTTAATTAATTTAATTCAATAAATATAAGTTAAATCAGTATTGACAAAATTTGATTCTACAAACATAATATTGCCATTGGTTCAATTGCTAAGGAATTTTCTTGGGAAACAGTTCTAAATGGGAATGATTTTTTTTTTCATTGTTAATTCAAAAATGTGAACATACTGATAGAAAGATAGACAAAATGTGGACATACTGACAAAAACACAGAGAAAATATGGATTCCTACTGACAGAAACACAAATGGGGCAATATAAAAGCATTTAAGAAATCTTAAATTATTTACTATTATAAGAAGCTACATTATTATTCTATCTTGGCATGAGATGTTCAAATCTCTTTATGTCTGATGAGGTTATGTTTATTACCCAAAATGTAATTATGCAATATAAGAGTTTGGTCTGTTTTAAACACTGAATAACATTTATTAATTTTAATCATGTCTATAAGAGAATAATGAGATTCACTCAAATAATTATATATATTGTAATGGTAAGAATTGTCCCTCCATGTAACAAAATCTAGAACTCAGGCAAAATGCACTAAAGCTGATTGAATCTGGATGCTGGGATGCAGAATCCGACCAACATTCAATCCTTTCACCTCTGCTCAATGATCTAATACCTTATGGATGACATTTCTCAACTTACACAGACATTCAATTTAACCTTGGTCCGGCAGTCACTCAAGGTAAAACCAAAGACTCATAAATTAAGTAATTTAGCACTGATTTGGTCAGATATACAAACATCTGACTAAATGATTAATTAATATATCAATGATTGATTATGAAATTTAATAGAATGATCTACATATAGATATAATGATGTATGTGCAAATAAATCTAGAGTGGGACAAAATGAACTCACGGACATTAAAAATATGAAAACGAGTTATAATTTTAAATATTAATTTAATAAAACAATAACAAATAGTAGATCAAAATATACACAATTATATAATGAGAGATTATGCAAATATTTTTATTCACACAAGAAGTACTTTAAATTTACATTTATTATTTTATAAGTACACTTTTATTTAAATAAACATTTCTATAATATTTTACAATTTTTAATAACTATAAATAATTATTTTATTACTAGGTGCAACATCATTTGATTCTTTATTTTTATTATTATAAATCTATTATTAAATCAGTCTCTTAGCCTTTATTAATATACATCTAATTATATGATCATTTATTAAGGAGAGCAAATAACATTAAAACTTGGTAGTTTTGTGTTGAGCAGAATAGTTTTTATTCAGTTAAACCAAACTGACTTTTTTTCCCCTCATGAAATTGAAATTTTTTATTGTTGAATTGGAACTCTGCCATCACTCTAAAATACTCTAAAATTAATTTCTTTATGAGGATAGTTGCAATGCATATTTTTATAGTATTAATTTATATCTATTTAAAACATAAATAAATTATATGAAATATTTTTGAGATTTGTATGTTGCATGCCACTATTTATTTTTCACTTTTTTCATATATATATATTAAAATGCCGATTTTTACAGTTTCATAACATATATTTTAGATTCATTCATGTGTATAATTGCTTTTTAATATGTACTTTTATATTGACTAAGTTAAATTATAATTCCAATGATTAATTTAATAACATATTTAGATGATAACATATAAAAGACGTTCATATAACTTTGATTTTGGTAACAAGCAAATGTTCACAATAAATGTTTGTATATACATGTATAAAACATTAGATTCTTGATACAGATAGAAACATAATGGATAAAATTAATTATATAATTAAACGTGGATGGAATGATTTGGTAGAAATAGTTTTATATTAAAAGGAGTTAGCCTTAAGTATTTGGAAAGGAAGATTTGTAATAGATGCTTGTCTGAAAATTTGTGATGATTGTATTTTAGTTGTAATTAAATATTGTGGTGTAATGTATTTGAAAAGTTTAAATAAAGTTTGATTTTTTTCTAAACACATTTAGCTATAACGTTAAAAGATGGAAATAGTCCAACATATAATTACAATTTGAAATATATATTTTACTAGTTCTTGCATATGGATCTGAAACTTAGACACTTAACAGAAGGACAACCTTGAGTCTTCAGAACATTCAATGTTGTATGGAGAGGTGTATATTGGGAGTAACAAGAAAGAAATGAAATCAAAATAATTGAGTGAGAGAACAAACATGCATCGTTGTTATTATAGAAAGAATTAAGAGACTGAAACGAGCTGGGCTAGAAATGTTTCCAAAAGAAATGATAATAGATAAACAATTGAAGTTTTAAACTGGATCCCAATAAATTGCAAAAGACCAATAAAGAAACCAGTGTAATATAGATGGATGAAATAAAGAAGATTATTAAAAAGAGAGACTATGGATAGGAGAAACTAGATTAATTATTTGGGGATGTCTTTACCATGCAATGAATCGACAGTAATCAAAAATTATTATGCTGATAGTATAAAGCATTGAGGCTAATATAAACAAAATGTACTGTTCTCTGTAGCCTAGAAATATTTTTTTATTATTTTTCCATTATTAGAAGATAAATATTTACCATAGCAAAATTATTTAGTATTTTAATTAACTTTCAGAAAGGTAGGTTTATGTACAGGTCCGGTGGGGGGAAAAAGGAATAAAATGCCAATATTTTAAACTTAACTATAATTAGAAATTACCAAGGATAAAAGAATGAATCAATAAACGCAGTGTCATTGGAATTATGACTGATTTATTAAAAGACTATGAACAAATTTTTATCAAAGGAAATTATCTAATAAAAAAAAGATCAATACTTTTTTTTTGTTTGAATTCTTTACAAATTTGAAATGTGTGACTGGATTTCTTTCTTTTCTTGATTATAATTCTTATTGATCCAAAGTTTTTCATCGTTTTGGCAAACTTTCAAAACAATTTCATCTTTGAATGGTAAAACTCGGACCTTATGAATAACTTTCCTCGTGCTCTTGCATTTTTGATGAACTCTGGTGCACCTGTTCTCTCAAAGTAATTGCTAGATTTACACCAGGCTTTTATTCAGGTCTAAAGGTGTGAAGTGAAATTGAAAATTTTCATTCTTATTTATTATTTATTTGCTACGGAATAGACTTTTGCTCCTTGTTAGCCAGGTTTCATTAAGATGAAATATCAGTGTTATCATAAGAAAAAGTTTAGATAGAACTTAAGATAAAATAACTCAATTATTCCCTTGATAAAACATATTTTATTAAGAATTTGTAATGTTTTAAATTACTAATACATAAAACCGTAATTAGAATATATATGGTTGCATATAAATATATGTCTCTGTGTATGTATGTGTGTATATCTGTTTGTATATGTATGTAGTGTTTTATGATCAAGTGATAGAAGTCATCATTCTTGGTGGCAAAGTAATAGACTCATGCGTTAAAATTTTTTCAGCTGAGTGATTTTTTTTTTTAAATTTAAAATCTATCACTAATTGAATGGAAAAGCTTGCTTAAGTTGCAATTGAATGCTCAATGCCACATAACCTACCAAGAAATGTATGTTGAGAAAACTTCACTATCGTTTATCATCTCTTTATACAGTTTGGTATTTGTAATCGTTCTTTATATATATGTATAAGAGGTAGTGACAAATTTCATGCTGTGTTAAAATAAGTAACCATTATATATATATACCCACACATAAAATGTATGTGAAAGTACATTTATATGCACATGTAATAACAATAGGAAAATGTAATCTCATTATCCATAAATGAATGCCTTAAAAATAATCAAAAATAATTGAATTGTTTTTTGCTCAGCAGATCATGTAACATTCAAGCACCAAAAGTGATATGTTAATATTTATTCCAGGAAACGTTGCACTTTCAAATTTGTCGCTATCAGTGTTTAAATGCACTTACTATACTAGCTTGCTATAGCTTATTGATGAACATTATTTTTTCCTTAATTTCCAACTAAAGGAAAAAAGGAAGGAGTGCAATTCTCGATCTGAGCAAATGAGATGAAATTGTTTGCTCTATAACTTTGGGCTGAAAATCATTTGATCTCACTAACAATTTTCAATACAAAAATATAATTTTGTATTTTTTATAACAATGAAAGTTTGGTAACTAGTCATTCTTTACAAAACTAATTGTTTTTGATAATATATCTTATTCAATTCATTATGTAAATTGAATGCATTCGCAGCATTAGTGCTATTTTTTGCTATGCTTCTTTGGGTTTGTTGCCAGGCAAATGTAAGAAAAATATTGAGAACATGTAGTGATTTATATATTAATTTTATTGATTTGGGCAAGACCTCTGATTTAGTTAATAGGACATATCTATGGTATTGTTCAAAATTAGTTGGTTATCCATGAAAATATATTTTTATTATACAGCTACTACATGATATAATGAGAGGAAGGGTTTTATTAAAAGTGGAAAATGTGAAGCATTTGAAATAAAAATTGAAGTTAAACAAGGATGTGTACCTGCACCAACATTGTTTTCACTGTGTATGGCAATGATCCTTGGAATTGTTTATAGGCTGTTTAATTGAACAGGGATCAAAATATGATACAGGTTTGTTGGTGGAATGTTAATGATTGCATTACTTTTTTTCATTCAGAAGATGATTTACAGAATTTTTAATGTTTTGAATGCGACATATAGACTTTCATTTATTAATTAATGGTTAAAAAAGTTCATGTTCTTTATTAACCAGTAACTGAAGAAAAATCCCCAACAACTTTTAATTTGAATGTTTATCAACTTCAGAATGTAAACCAGCTGTAAATACCTTGGTAATTTTATAAGTAGAGAAGTAGATTTGAATGTTGAGATATAACACAGACTATAACATGCTTTTTCTGTTTTTAACTAGTTAGAAAACAGAGTATTTCATCACCAGGAAATAACTACAGCACCTAAGATAGTTGTATAAAGAATTGTTATTTTATCTAATTTATTGTATGGAAGAGAAACATGAACACCCTGTCAGTGCCATATAAATGCATAAGAAGATTTTTACTTAAAGTTGCTCTGAAAATTTCAAAAATACAATGGAAGGTCATAAAACCAATCAATATCTTCTATAGCTTTCTCAATGTATATTATTGAGCCTCCTATTGTAAAATCATATCTCCATTGGATTGGTGATGTAAAACATATGGACAATGGTAGACTTTCTAAAAGGGTATTTTATGGTAAACTTGAGCATGGTTTATGTGGGAGAGGTAGGACTTATCTACAATATAAAAACTATCTCAAAGATATTCTAAAGGAGTACAATGTTAAGGTGATTCCATTAAGAGGAAATATTTAACAGTGAAAAGTTTTCCATTGAAGAAATTAAAAAAAACAGCATCATAAAATTTCATGTAAACAGAAAGATGGACTGGCATATTCTGCTTTTGAATGTAATTGTGGTTCACAGATTGATTTGTATCATCATCACAAAACCCATTTCTAGAATAGTATATATTTCTAATTTTTTGAGGGGGGGGGATAGCTATGCTTGTTTATGACAGCTTTTTGTTGTTTGATGTGTCATGTTATGGTATGGTAAAAAAGATGGCAAGAAAAAGAGAATTGATAAAAGAAAACCCTGCACAATTTAGCAAAGAAGTAAAATTGCTAGAATTAGAGATAAAACAATTTCTAGTCAATTTTTATTTGAGCATAGTATAAAACAATATTAATTTGGTTAATTTAATGAAAATATATTCAACATGAGATGTGAATGTTTGTACATAATATTTCCTTAGAACTTGAACAATTAAATATTTTTGGGAAAAATATTGTATGACCACCCAGTTTTACCTCTGTGCAATAACTTCCTATTTTTTTTACATATTCCCCCACCAGATATAAGAAGAGCATTTGTATCACAGAATATATATAAAAATCTGTTTATCTGATTGGGATTACCAATAACTCAATATATAGATTCACCAGTCTCAAATCATAATTCTTTTTCTGGATGTTGGATTTCATCTTCTTAGATATTACTAGAATCTTATCAGTCTATTCAGGGTAGCCCATGGCTGTTGCTCTCATCTGGTTCATAAATGCAATTTAATGTTCACTAATTTTTATAAGTGTATTCAAAAACAAACTGTAAACTTCATCGTCATAACTGTTAAATCTATGACTACAATGGCGCAGAATTAAAAAGCCACTAGAAATTCCTTATCCTCATTAGAATCTGTACTACTTTCTTTATGAGATACTTCTAATAGTTAAGCTGAGTAAAAAAAAAGTTTGTAAATAAATTATTTTTAAGAGGTTTTAGTAGCATATTTTTTTTACTTTCTTTTTGCCACTTAATGCAAGTTTTAGAAAACAGTGATAGTTGCCAGATGACAGTGCTTAATAAAACCTTATCCAATGTTTTATTATCCCAAAGTCCCCACACCAGTTTCAAGCTTAGAGATTTCACCAATGAAGAGCTTTGGATCTTGGAGCAGTAAAACTGGACCTTAAGATGTACTGTACAGTTCCTTTTAGTTCCTGTAATTTACTTCTATATTATATTATCTGGAAACTATCATTACTTTCAAAAGCTTACATTAAATTGCAAAAAGAAGGTGGGAAAATATGCTACTGCAACAGCAATATGAAAGCTAAAGTAATGTGATAGGACATATGATGTTTTATTGGTTTATAACAAACCCTGATAAGATAGAGATGACTTTAGTCAATAAAAAATTTAAGATCTGTATGATTATACAAAAAAGTTGGCTTAGATCGAAAACATACTTAACAAATTTCTTATTGATTATAAACCTAGGCAAATTATCTAATCTTTAATCTTACTTTCTTTGATGATAATTATCTTAAATAACTCTTTTATAAATCTTACTTATTGTGGCAATAAATACACTATATTCAAATACTAAAAAATATTAAAATTAATGTCAATTTTATTTGAAATATTATTATAATTTTTTGAAGAATGGCACAAATGTTCAACTTATACTCTTTTTCACATGTGTGTTGTCATGTGTATTGGTTATATGAAATAGAGTCAATAGCTGAAGGGTGCTTAAAAGTCTGTATTCAAATCCTCTACAATTAATGAAAATCAGTATTAGGATCATAGGACTGTACATATATCACTATTGTGATAAAAATTCAACATTTTAATGATAAACTATGTATAATTTTTTATTCATGTAACCATATAAAAAATTTTAAAAGACTCCTTTTGTATTAATTATAGTAATTTTGTTAATTATATAAATATTATTATGTCTAATTCATCATATTTATTTTATTTTTTTATGCTCCAAAAATCTTGATTATTAGTGTGATTATTATAGTTTAACATTTCTACACTGAGTCTAAATATATTATGTTATGTATGTATTCACATGATTTGGTTACCTTCTGCATATCATCTATCAGTGTTACTACTTTACAACACTTATAAAAAAGATTATATTATTTCTGTATTGTGAAAATAAAATAAATCTGGGAAAAATATTTAAGGAAAGTAATATCAGATTATGAGACCAACATGGGAAGTCTATATTCATTATATCGTTACAAATTATTGTAAAAAATTAATAACTCAATTTATCAGAGTTTATTGAAAAAGAAAAGATCAAAACTTACAGCCACATGTTGGTAGCCAATACGTAATAGAAGAAGAATTGGTGATGTAATCATGCTTTGTATTGAATATCCAGTATATTACAGACAGAGAACTTAGTAATAAGAAATAAAATATCATTATGACCTACAACTACTCATATATAATTTTATTTGTCACTAATTAACATCCCTCACATTGGTGCATTAATTTGCATATATCTCTCCATAAAAATTTTGCTGAGAGAAAGCACTGTTTACTGTTTAATTAACATCATGCTTCTATGGGCATCTGTTGAAATATTCACTACCCTTGTTTAAAAAAACAATAGCAAAATTGCAAACTAAAGTTAATTTATTTAATAATAAAAATTGAAAAAAATAACATAATTGAATAGGTAGCAAGAACAAAGTATTTTAGTGTAGCCCTCATATGTTGGATGAATTTAATTTTTTTATAATGCATTTTGAAACTATTTGTGTGATTATTTTGGAAAAAAATTTGTAATAACTAAAAACTTTAATTTTTATGAACTTGATTAAAATTGATTATTATTTTTATACAATAATTATGAAATAATTATTAAAAATCAAAAACTTACATATGTTTTAATTTTAAAAATAGAAGTTAATACATTCTGGAATAACATTAGCAAAGAAAACTATGGGTGTTATGATTGCCAGATTTTTTAAAATTGTTTGCTAAACATCATTACTGAGATTCTGTTCATATCTCTTGAAATTATTCTAAAAATTATAAAGCAGTATTTTATGACAAAATTTATTCATTTATCAAAGCATAATATTTATTTATTTGAATTATTTAAAAACATGATATTCAAACAAGATTTTATAGATTTTTTGCAGTCATTCTGGCTGTTTCCTGCTGACTGTTCAATGATTAAAACATCATTAATTTTTCTAAATTTGTAATGTTCAAAAATGATTTATTAAAATGTTTTTCACTTGTAAATGTATCTTATTAACAAATCAAATCTAATTGATTTAATTTTAATATAACAGTTTAGTACTAAAATCAAGTGTTGAATAATTACATAAAGTATTACCAGAGGATCAGTGCAACTGTCATCCTGCAAGAAATTTATATATAGTATAGGTAATTTGGGATAAAAATGGAATTGTATACTTCACATACTAATATGGAACAGAATGGAAAATTCATACTAATAACCATATGAGATGTTTCCTCCTTTTAAATTTTACTAAATGCTGCATTTTGCTTTAATAATGCTTATTCATTGTTGTTATTTACCCTTATTGTTCTTATTATTGAAGCCTATGGTATTCTGAAACCTCCAAGCTTAGCCAAAATTATCACTTAATCTATCATATGTTTTTGAGATGGTTATGGGTTATGGCATTACATCTAGTGATTCGCATCAGCACTTTAAGTTATATTTATGTATATTAAAAATAATTTATATTAAAAAGTGTTTTAATGATTTCTTAAAATTGAAATAAAAACAAATCTTGATTATAAAGTGGGCAGAAATCAATCCCTATCTTGTGTGAAAGTGGTTTAGTGAAAATTACACCACAGAAATATTATTCATTACTGGATATTCTCTAGTCTAATGAATGACTAATAAACATTATTGATTATAAAAGGTTACTTTTTTAAAAAAGGTATGATTTTTTTAAATTTTGATTTATGTAAAAGCTGACTTTTAAAATTTTTTTTTAAATAAACAAAACTATAATATAAATAATCTGTAATCTGCATGATTTTACTCTCAAATATTAAGCAAATTGCTCATTTTCAATGATGTATATGGGAGATTGTATATTTTATTAAAAAAGATTACATTAAAAAGTATTTTAGTGATAATTTAAAATTGAAATAAAAATAAAATGAAGTGATATTTATCTTTTTGTTGTGAAAGTTTATTTTTAAATTGGTTTTTTTCAAATGAACAGAATTATATTGTAAATAATTTTAATTTAATATGTGTAATTTTACTTTGAAATATTTTGGAATAATTATCCAAAATATCAGAATATTAAAAATTTAGAAGTATTAAATATAAAAAATATTTATAATGGATGCTTTTATTTACTATGGACTAAAATGTTCTTAAAATAATTTCTTTTTTAACCACTATTAGGATTTTTATATTTTTCTTGAAATAAATGCATAGGAGGGGTCCAGAAATAGGCATTGAATTAATTTCTGCATTGTTTATACTTTTTTTTTTCAAATTAAATATAAAAATGTCAGTTGTGTTTGAAGAAATAATTATTGTATGGGCTTTTAGTCCAAATGAGATAAAAGTGTTCATTATAAATATATATATATTATTTTTTAAATGTTTTTATTTAAGTTAGAATCTTTGTTTGTTTCTTTATTTGTTTGGATACAATTTTGAAATTGATGTTGAATATATTTATATCCAATAGAATTTATTTAAATTTTGTAGATTTGTTATAAAATTACTGACAATACATTATGAAGCTGGAAATATAGTACACATATTTCTGCTTCACCCAGTGCCAATGTCATCAGCACTAGTCTGGGTTTGAACCCAATCATTAACTGACACCCATCTCATATGAGGTGGTAGTATATTTATAATTGTTATAACCTTTTGATTAATTTGTATTTTATGATTAACTAACCTTTTATAATAGTTTATTTATTTATATTTGTAAAAATGTATATTGCGTTTATTTTCTTAAATTAAATTGAATCCTAGATATCTATAAAATGTTACAAATATTTCAAATTCTTTATTAAAGTTCATTTTCTTCAATTAATTAGTGGGTAACATTTTATATTTATCTTTTAATCAATGTACACTTGAGAATCAATTATTTAAACAATGTAATATTTCAATTATATTTTGTAAATTTCTATTTAAGTTTATGGAAAATATATTTAAAAATCATTGTACCAAATTCCTAAAATTTTTCTGAATAAAATCTACATTTTTGTTAATCTAAACCTTAATTAAACAGATTTTGTTAGTACAATGACTGATAAACTTAATATGCTTGTTGTTGTTTTTTAATTAGCAAATCAACCCTTGGGCATGTAGGATTCTAATTTCCCTCCAAAGCTGGCACATACCACAGAGAAGCGTTTAGAGCAATTACAATTGGTGGTCAGTATAGATTAAATCCTGTAGATAAGACCAGAAGATATAAATAGTGGAAAATTTGATTGAAGAAAGTTATTACTGAGTTTACTGAAGAGAAGTGAGGAATACATATATACATCGTGCCTAAAGAAATGACGGGGTGAAAAGATCGGTCGTTTGCTTCTCAGAGGTCTGTTCCACCAGCCCATTCATGCCTTTGCAGTGCTTTAAACATCTAGCCAGAGACTGTCTGTGTCGAGGAAGCCTGAAATGATCTGACTGTATTAACTGCCTCTATTAACTGATTGATTCTGAGGTAACATTCAATTTGCAGCAAGCCATTGATTGATTTTATTTGTTTTCAAAATCTATATTGATTTATATTTTATATATTTGTGTAATGTTTATACGGCTTGGTTTTAAAATGCATCTTTTAAATTTATTTAAGTTAAAATATCAATTCTTATAAAACTACATTATTTTGATGCGGCAAATTAAATTAATTTTGTCGGTTTGTTTAGATTATTTGACTGCAAAATTCAATGAGCTATTAGCTTTAAATCCTCCCCCTGTTATTTTTCTTTTAATTTAAAAATCATTACAAGAAGTCTTACTTCCTGTAAATTAACTAATCGAAAGCTCGTTTGGTTTTGTATGTTATATATATATATATTTATTTTGAATGATTTATTTTAAAAATATCTTACTGTTACCTTCAATTTAAATAGCCCTGTAATTATTTCTGAAAGAATAAATAATTTTCGTGAATCAATTGAGTAAAAATATCATAGAATTTTATCAGTATATATATTTCATACATATATTTTTATTTGTCAGAAAATATTAAAAGTATGATTTACAATTTATTAGTTTGATATTTAATGCCCGTCTGTGTTAATGAAAGACAAGTCCTATTTTGTAATCTTCCGTGTGAGTGGGAAAGCAATTTTATATTTAGTTTTAATTCTTGCCGTAATATAATTTACTATTCCTTCATTAATGACCTAATGTTTCTAGGACTTTACATTATGTCAGGGAGCAAATGATTTGAATCAGGATTCATTATTTTGTTAGTGATACATTATTTTATATATATACGTCGAGGGCATTGTGTATTTATAGTTACCACCATTTCTTTATTATGGCTATTCTTGCTTTGCTACAAACTTCTTAGGACCTTCGGAATCTGACCAGTCCAATCTCTCACTCTCCCCCAAAGTAGACATGGTTCATACCAGGGGATTTTTCGAGCATTGTCATTAAGATGTATATACACATCGAAATATTATCATGATTATTTAGAGACATGCTTTAGCTGGAGGGCTAGCATTTCTCTTATCTCCTGTACATATTAGGAACTTCTTTAGCAAAGCCACCCAGAGGTTCATAGCAAACCTCATTTCTTTTGTTGTAATTTGCAATAGCATACTGCCCTCCTCATCATCATCATTTTATAGCTTTATGTAGCAATCCTGCAATGCTCTCTGCCATGATGGCACGTCCTTCACAAACAAATAATTAATTAATTAAATTTGACTGTACAATTGTCAATTATTTATTTAAGAATTATTTTGCTTCCCACACTCATTATATACAAATGATTATAAATGTAATAATGTTTTAAATGTACACTTTCATATCTTTTAATATATATAAAGAGATTTATTTATCTTGAACAGGGCTAATAATATTTTATTGCTAATTGGTTTTGGCCGACCAATTAACAAACTTTTATATTGTTTGTCAAAGCTGCATCAAAACAAATTAAATAATAAAATAACCAAGTTGTATAAACAAAGACTCGACTTATTTTGTACTAAATTCTTTAATAAATTCCTCTAATATTGTTATTTAAATAAGCTTAGTTTGTCATCACTCCCAATCTCTAAGGTTCATTACTCTATTTGTTTAAATATTTCTTTGATTTAAATTCTATTCTTTATAATGTTGCCAGAAAGAATTATCATTATTATGGTTCAAACCATTACTAATCAACCAAATCATATCTGTACCACTCTGCAATTGTCAGAATCCACTAAATCATTGGTTTTCCATATAAACCCCCTTTTTATTTTGAGTCTCTATGTGAACCATGACCTCCAGCTGGGACGGAATAAAAACCAAGCACTGCTAGTGTCATCACAAACGTTATCCATTAGTCAGAGAGGCAGTAGTTTAGGCAAATAGGTTAGGATTCATCCTTGCCCTGACATATGTATCTTGTACATGGTTGGATTCAAGGTACTTTTGCTTGGATTATTGGTCTTGTTGAATGAATACACGATTTTGACCGGCACAGAGGCTGCGTATTTTTTTTTCCGAGTTTGGACGCCCAATCGTGGAGCCTGTAATTATTCCCACACCCTGAATAATTCATTAGCTATATGTGTATAATTTGCTATATACAATTTAATATATACATAATTTTCCAGAATACAAAATGATTTAGTTTTTTTCATATGGATTTTATAAAATAAAATACTGTTTTGTTAATAAATTAAAGAGGAATACCATGTTTTCCATCCATAGTCTGTAATTTTTTTTTTTTGATAAACAGATTAATTAAAAGTGAAAACTCATATGGTTAAATAGATTGTATAAAATATGAAAGTAGTTTGAACTACTATATTAATGTATATGTAAGTTTTTTTTTATTTCCAGAGTTTTGTTAAGTAGAATTTTTTTTTTTTTCTACTTTTCTCCCATGTTTGCTAAGAACGGAAATATTTGTATAGAAATTTTTTTTTCTTGTTAATTGAGTATATAATGTTGTGATTATTTTAAAGCAAAGTGTAAAGAGTTTGACACTTGTGTATGTATTTTTTTTTTTCAACTTTTTCTCCAAAGTTTTTTTTCTCTTGTCCAATAGTATATAGTATTATGTAATGTATATAGATGTGTGTGTAAGATCTATGTACTTGTGTATGTAGCGCTGCATATATATGTACATGGGTGTGTATGTGCAATGTGTAGGAACAGATGTGTTTGAAAATTTTATATGTATTGCATTACTATATATTTTCTTGGAAACCCATATGTGTGGAAAAATTGTGTTGTATCTCAAGTATAAAAGCTTGAAAAGTTTTTCCCCAATATAGATGTACAATTTTTTTTTCTGGATTTGACAGTTGAAAAATATTCATATCCCCAAATGATATTTCATAGATACAGTTGTATATATTCGGATCAATGTATTTAAAAGTTGGTTTAGTTCACTTGAGTTTGAATTTATAGTGACATGTAATGATTATGTATATGCTCTTAAGTTTAACAGTTTTCTCTTAATGTTAGATTTATACCAAACTCAAACTATGTAAAATAAATCATAAAGTAAGGTCAAAGTGATGTAAAGTTTTTTTTGTTTTCATGAGTGTCAAAAAAAAAACCAAAGACTGTGTTTTATAACTATAAGTGTAATGCTAGCTGTGGTACCTGGTTTTCCAACCATATAGATATTTTGTAAAAGTTTTTTTTTGGAACCCATGTATTACAACCATATGTAGATTTTTTTTTTGTATCTGATTTTACATGTACACATGAATTTGTTTCTGTTTTCATGTGTTTAAAAAAAAAATGTTTAAAGCCCATGTACTACATCCATAAGCCTTATGTGTAAAAGGTGGTAATAAGATGTATTTAATGTTTATTCATATGGGCACACTGTGTTACCAATCGATAAAAGTACATGTATTTATATATATATATGTTAGAGCTATCTGTAAGTGTTATAGTGTTGCTGACCTTGATAACTGGCACCCTGGTGTAGGAAATAGAGTACCTATTACCATTATAAATTCGTTATCAAGTTCAAAATAAATAAAGAACCGTGGTAATTCTAGGCAACAAAATTTTTTTTTTTTTTTGATATATAAGAGATTTGGAGAGTGAAGACTTTTATAACTGGTGTAATATGTCATAAAATTGTAAGCAAAGTAATATTCATCACAACAAAATTATGTATTAAATTTTGAAAATAATGATTTTTTTTAAGTCCATTTCAGAGGCAAGGAGTGACCAAGGGTGACCAGCTAGAATCAAGAAATAAATCTGTCATTCACATAAAAAAATAAAATAAAGTTGTTTTTTTTGTTGAAGCTGAAACAATTATTTAATTATCCTGCTTGGAACAGTCAGAAACTTAGTATGGCAGGTCAGAAAGGACACAGTCAGTAAAACATGATGGGAAGAGTGGACAGAGTAAGGGAAGCAAACGTTCGAATTAGTGATTATTTACATTCTATTTTTCAAGATTATATTAAAGTTTCAGTGAGCCATAGTTCCAGGAAAATAGCTTGAATTCAAAGATCAGCATTATTACTGTCATCAAACTTTTAAAAATCCAAATGGATAACAGCATAAAAGAAAAGGAAAGTGAAGATGTTGATGCCAGCATCTCAGTGAAAGAAGAAAACATGGAGGAACAAATTTTGGAGGTCATAATAAAGGATCCATTACCCCTTCTCCATGAACTCAAACATAATTCTATACCTGATCAAAATAAGAACCTGATCACCTTATTCCAAAGTATGATGTTTCAAATGCAAAGGAATGCACAGGAATCAAGAACAGAATTGACTGAGGCAATCCACAAAAGCTCAAAAGAATACAGAGAGGAAAATGCCAGTGTTCTACAGGAAATGAATGAGAAATGGGCAAGTACTACAAAAACAATTGATGAGTTACACATGAGGCAAGACCGAACTGATGATAACATAAGGAAAATTGAACGTTTCATACTATCTACCAATAGTGAACGACAAGATTATGCATCTTTAATTAAAAACGAAGTCGAGAATCAATTACAGTGTCGACAATTAAATGACCCACAACCTGGCATAACCAGAAAGAGTCCCTCACCTGTAAGAATTACTGATAACTTTTCTACAAAACAGATCGACCACACCAGCACACCCATGCAACCGCAAGAAATCCCAGATGTAGGAATGCAACCGAATTTCCTAAGATTCATCAATGTAAAGGTATTCAGAGGAGAACCAGAAGAGAATCCAAACTTCCATCTTGATAGCCTGAAAGAACTTTTTTACTTTTATCCCGCTAATGAAGGGGATAAATTAGCCATAGCTAAACATTACTTACAAGGTCCGGCTAGACATTGGTGGGGATCCATTCAAAATAAACCGACAACCTTCCAAGAATACCAATGCACCTTACTAGCTAACTTTTGGAGTGAGGCTCACCAAGAGAAGATACTCCATCGGGTTACATGTGAAAAGTATGGTGGAAAGGAGACATACACTCAGTTTTTTTTTGAGACAGTTGGATCAACTTCGATCACTGACTGCCTTCCAGTTCTCAGAAGCCCATATCATTAGAACTGTGCAAGCAAACCTCCCACCATCAATCCAACAAGCAATGGTAATAAGCCGAATTAATAAGGTGGAGGAGATGGCCCAATTTTTAACCACAATGGAACTTGGAATTTTTCATTATGAACCCACAGAAAAGATCCGAAAATTAGAGCCTCCAAAAATTCACTCAGCAGCCATACAAAAATGGAACAACCAAGCAATACCAACCTATAACCAAAATCAAACTGCACCAAAAAGGTATGCTGACAGGAGGCAGTCGGAAAACTGTTAAGGACCTCGGCTGATCGTTCCTACCCACGAGGTCCCATTAACAGATCAAGGAACAAAATGGAGTATCACCATCCAATCTCTACTATTGTCAA
The DNA here is from genome assembly GCA_028023455.1 of Epiperipatus broadwayi. NCBI lineage: Eukaryota > Metazoa > Onychophora > Udeonychophora > Euonychophora > Peripatidae > Epiperipatus > Epiperipatus broadwayi. Next base: position 155,424 of record JAQFVV010000375.1, on the reverse strand, counting down.
TGAAGTAGACGCACCATTCCCAGATGCGAATATTGACCCATGTCCAATTATTAATGTCAAGATAGGGACAAGTACTACACAGGCCCTGCTGGATTCAGGGAGCCAAATTTCTCTCATATCCAAGTACTGGTATGATCAACTAGAGACAGAGAAAAAACACTTTCTAAAACTGCCTACTCGCCCGATACAACTCACACTAGCTAATGGAAAAAGAACAAGGACTGAGAACTACCAGATCTGGCTGGAAATTATTTTTGGAGGACTGGCAATAGCGCATACATTCTTGATTGTGGCAGATTTAATCCATAACCTAGTTATTGGGTCTGACTTTCTGAAGCAGCACCAATGCATCATGAATTACCACCATCATTTTTTTTTGATTGAGGGTGAGAAAATTCCATTTCAAATTGATCATCATGATCAGCATCCCAAAGTGAGATGTATAACCCAAGCAGTTGACAAGGATCTTTTAAAAATGAAAACCAATGAAGCGATGTTGGAGGACTCACATGATAGAGAGGAACTTTATAAAATCTTAGACTATAATGCCAAAGTTTTCTCCAACACGCCTGGAGAGATAAAGGGATATACCCACCGAATTAGGGTAAAAGAAGAGGAGTACTTCCAAGCCAAGACATATCCAGTACCATTCCAATATCAAGAAGAGGTTGGAAATCAGATCCAGCAAATGATTGAGTGGGGAATTATTGAAAAGAAACCATCCCCATACAACAACCCCCTTGTTGTGGTAAAGAAAAAAAGTGGTGCAATACGATTGTGTTTGGATGCTCGAAAACTAAATAGTATAACTATCCCAGAGCGTGATGTTCCACCATCCATCCAAGAAATATTTACCCAGTTGCATCACAAAACACTGTTTTCCACCCTTGACCTTACAGCCAGTTATTGATCCTCATGATAGAAAATATACAGCATTTAGGTATAATGGGCATACCCACCAATTTAGAAGGGTCCCGTTTGGATTGATCAACAGCGGGGCAGGGTTAATGAGGTGCCTGGACCGATCTTTATCAGCAGAAATAAAAAAACATTTGATTTGTTATGTTGATGATGTAGTAGTGGCATCACGAAATCCAAAAGAGCACTTTGAGGTTTTAAATAAATTTTTTCAGGAGTGCGCTGATAAAAATATAACCATCAACCTAGAAAAAAGTTACTTTGCCCTTTCAGAAATCTCTTTCTTGGGACATATTGTCGATGGCAAGGGTGTAAGAACACACCCAGATAAAGTGGAAGCAATCAAAAGTTTCCCAAGACCTACCACCCGAAAACATCTCCGATCTTTCCTGGGATTATGTAATTATTATAATAAATTTTATCCCAAATTTGCCCAGGACACGTCTTATTTGATAAATCTTTTAAAGAAGGGCCAGAGATAGTCATGGACTGCTCAGCATGATGAAGTATTTGAATCCATTAAGGACAAATTTTTAGATACCGTCATGCTCCACCATCCAGATTTTACCCGCCCCTTTTATGTCCAAACAGATAGCAGTAAAAGAGGGTTGGGTGCAGTTATTTTTTAAATAGATGAAGAGGAAAGACATTGTGTATTAAGTTTTAGTAGCCGGACTCTTAAAGGAGCTGAAGTAAATTACACCGTTACTGAACAAGAGACACTAGCTATCATGTGGGCTTGCAACAAATTTAAGGAACTACTACTAGGCTCTGAAGTTGTCATCATCACGGATCATAAATGCCTAGAATTTCTTAACTGTAGTTACTTAACCAATGAACGATTAATTAGGTGGAGTTTGTCCCTCCAAAAATTTCGCTATAGGGTGGTCTACTGTCCGGGACCAGAAAACACTGTTGCAGATATTTTAAGTAGGCATCCTGTTGATGTGCTTCCAAATAATCCAACCATTGGAGATCAGCCAATAACTATAATGGTTAACTTTACCAGTGATAACATTGAGGCTGAACTTATAAATTTACCCCACTGGCAAAAGGAAGAACCACAATATAAGAAAATTATCGATACCCTGCAGTTAAGAAAACATGATGCTAATCTTACCCAGAAGTATCGATTAAACAATGGAATCCTGCAAATACGCACACTGGATGCTGATGGCCCATGGAAAATTCTTGTGCCCCAAAAGTTACGAACCCGATTAACCAACCATGTGCATCAGTTAATTGGACACTATGGTCCTCGAAAAACAGAGGAAGCATTGAGGCAGCAATTCTACTGGTCTGGATTATATACTGATGTGCTCAACACTCTTCGAAAATGTTCAATATGTGCTAAGAGTAAAATGCCTAACAAATCATATGCAGGCCACAATGAACCCATTCTTCCATCTGGACCCAACAAAATTCTGGCCATCGATCACTATGGGCCGTTACCAGCATTTAAACGTTACCAATATCTTCTGGTAACGTATGACATCTTTTCAAAATATGTCTGTGCATATCCTGTATGGAGGACAGACTCCAGGAATGCAATCAGAGTTTTACAAGAAAAGCAATTCAAAGAAGTAGGGAAACCGGCAGTAATCCTATCCGATCATGGATCCGCTTTCACATCCAAAGAGTGGAAGGCGTGGATAGCACGCTGTGGTATTAAGCACATCCTTACATCAATCAGAAACCCCCAATCCAACCCTTGTGAGAGAGTGATGAAAGAGATTAACCGGCTATATCGGACATACATACCTGATAATCACAGGGGTTGGGTAAACAGTCACCAAAAGATCACAAATTACATAAATAATACCATCAGTGAGTCCACCGGATTTACTCCAGCATGACTCCATTTTGGAAGACTGTTTCCCACTTTGGTCAAAACACCACTGACAATTGACCGGAAAAAAATTAACAGAAAGAGGGATCAAGATAAAGCTCGGATGCGTCTAAACCAAATGGCCAAGCTGCGGGGCCAAAGAGGAAATAGTCACCCACACACATTTCAGGTAGGGGATCAAGTGTGGGTATGAGTACCCAGAGCCAGAAATGTAACCAACAAACAATTCAAGAAATTTTTTCCCCTATATCAAGGACCCTACCAGATTCAGAGCAAATGGGGCAATAATGCCTTTGCTTTAACTGATAATGGGTTGAATAAAGGCACCTTTAATGCAAGGAGTCTCAAACCATATCATGAAATACCTCCAGATCCAGGGGAAGTCTAATTATTTTCAAAATGTGAGACCCTTTGTGTATGACCCCATGTAATTGAAATACATATTATGTTGCTGGACTGTTGATATATAAATCTTATCTAAGGAATATTATCTAATAGTAACTAAATGAAGTAAGTTAGTAGAATGAGGAAGATAAGAAAGAATTGCTAAGAAATAAATCGCTTAATAACATGATAGTTTAAGAATTGTAACTTCAGCAGAGTAATAAATTTAGAAGAAACTAAAGGCTTGCAGATCTCAATACAGTTACCGTTCCAATAATAATATAATAAACCTTGGTCAGTAAACCCTTGGTCAGCCTCTATTGTCACTGGACGCCCAAGTAAAAAGTTTTTTTTTCTTGTTTTTTTTCCCCAACTCGAGGGATATGAAGCTGGAAATATAGTACACATATTTCTGCTTCACCTAGTGCCAATGTCATCAGCACTAGTCTGGGTTTGAACCCAATCATTATTAACTGACACCCATCTCATATGAGGTGGTAGTATATTTATAATTGTTATAACCTTTTGATTAATTTGTATTTTATGATTAACTAACCTTTTATAATAGTTTATTTATTTATATTTGTAAAAATGTATATTGCGTTTATTTTCTTAAATTAAATTGAATCCTAGATATCTATAAAATGTTACAAATATTTCAAATTCTTTATTAAAGTTCATTTTCTTCAATTAATTAGTGGGTAACATTTTATATTTATCTTTTAATCAATGTACACTTGAGAATCAATTATTTAAACAATGTAATATTTCAATTATATTTTGTAAATTTCTATTTAAGTTTATGGAAAATATATTTAAAAGTCATTGTACCAAATTCCTAAAATTTTTCTGAATAAAATCTACATTTTTGTTAATCTAAACCTTAATTAAACAGATTTTGTTAGTACAATGACTGATAAACTTAATATGCTTGTTGTTGTTTTTTAATTAGCAAATCAACCCTTGGGCATGTAGGATTCTAATTTCCCTCCAAAGCTGGCACATACCACAGAGAAGCGTTTAGAGCAATTACAATTGGTGGTCAGTATAGATTGAATCCTGTAGATAAGACCAGAAGATATAAATAGTGGAAAATTTGATTGAAGAAAGTTATTACTGAGTTTACTGAAGAGAAGTGAGGAATACATATATACATACGTGCCTAAAGAAATGACGGGGTGAAAAGATCGGTCGTTTGCTTCTCAGAGGTCTGTTCCACCAGGCCATTCATGCCTTTGCAGTGCTTTAAACATCTAGCCAGAGACTGTCTGTGTCGAGGAAGCCTGAAATGATCTGACTGTATTAACTGCCTCTATTAACTGATTGATTCTGAGGTAACATCCAATTTGCAGCAAGCCATTGATTGATTTTATTTGTTTTCAAAATCTATATTAATTTATATTTTATATATTTGTGTAATGTTTATACGGCTTGGTTTTAAAATGCATCTTTTAAATTTATTTAAGTTAAAATATCAATTCTTATAAAACTACATTATTTTGATGCGGCAAATTAAATTAATTTTGTCGGTTTGTTTAGATTATTTGACTGCAAAATTCAATGAGCTATTAGCTTTAAATCCTCCCCCTGTTATTTTTCTTTTAATTTAAAAATCATTACAAGAAGTCTTACTTCCTGTAAATTAACTAATCGAAAGCTCGTTTGGTTTTGTATGTTATATATATATATATTTATTTTTGAATGATTTATTTTAAAAATATCTTACTGTTACCTTCAATTTAAATAGCCCTGTAATTATTTCTGAAAGAATAAATAATTTTCGTGAATCAATTGAGTAAAAATATCATAGAATTTTATCAGTATATATATTTCATACATATATTTTTATTTGTCAGAAAATATTAAAAGTATGATTTACAATTTATTAGTTTGATATTTAATGCCCGTCTGTGTTAATGAAAGACAAGTCCTATTTTGTAATCTTCCGTGTGAGTGGGAAAGCAATTTTATATTTAGTTTTAATTCTTGCCGTAATATAATTTACTATTCCTTCATTAATGACCTAATGTTTCTAGGACTTTACATTATGTCAGGGAGCAAATGATTTGAATCAGGATTCATTATTTTGTTAGTGATACATTATTTTATATATATACGTCGAGGGCATTGTGTATTTATAGTTACCACCATTTCTTTATTATGGCTATTCTTGCTTTGCTACAAACTTCTTAGGACCTTCGGAATCTGACCAGTCCAATCTCTCACTCTCCCCCAAAGTAGACATGGTTCATACCAGGGGATTTTTCGAGCATTGTCATTAAGATGTATATACACATCGAAATATTATCATGATTATTTAGAGACATGCTTTAGCTGGAGGGCTAGCATTTCTCTTATCTCCTGTACATATTAGGAACTTCTTTAGCAAAGCCACCCAGAGGTTCATAGCAAACCTCATTTCTTTTGTTGTAATTTGCAATAGCATACTGCCCTCCTCATCATCATCATTTTATAGCTTTATGTAGCAATCCTGCAATGCTCTCTGCCATGATGGCACGTCCTTCACAAACAAATAATTAATTAATTAAATTTGACTGTACAATTGTCAATTATTTATTTAAGAATTATTTTGCTTCCCACACTCATTATATACAAATGATTATAAATGTAATAATGTTTTAAATGTACACTTTCATATCTTTTAATATATATAAAGAGATTTATTTATCTTGAACAGGGCTAATAATATTTTATTGCTAATTGGTTTTGGCCGACCAATTAACAAACTTTTATATTGTTTGTCAAAGCTGCATCAAAACAAATTAAATAATAAAATAACCAAGTTGTATAAACAAAGACTCGACTTATTTTGTACTAAATTCTTTAATAAATTCCTCTAATATTGTTATTTAAATAAGCTTAGTTTGTCATCACTCCCAATTTCTAAGGTTCATTACTCTATTTGTTTAAATATTTCTTTGATTTAAATTCTATTCTTTATAATGTTGCCAGAAAGAATTATCATTATTATGGTTCAAACCATTACTAATCAACCAAATCATATCTGTACCACTCTGCAATTGTCAGAATCCACTAAATCATTGGTTTTCCATATAAATTATCTTTTTATTTTGAGTCTCTATGTGAACCATGACCTCCAGCTGGGACGGAATAAAAACCAAGCACTGCTAGTGTCATCACAAACGTTATCCATTAGTCAGAGAGGCAGTAGTTTAGGCAAATAGGTTAGGATTCATCCTTGCCCTGACATATGTATCTTGTACATGGTTGGATTCAAGGTACTTTTGCTTGGATTATTGGTCTTGTTGAATGAATACACGATTTTGACCGGCACAATTATGACAATGAAATATTTTAGTTAGGTTCCCAAGTTTTTTTTACTGTAGAGGAGTTGTCAGATCAAATTTTAAATACTTTGACATTAAATTTCAAATGCACTGATATTAGTTCAATAAATTTTTAGTAATGCATGTGAAAGAGAAATATATATGTATTTTAAAAATCTTACATTAAAAAGTATTTTTAGTGATCTTTTAAAATTGAGATAAAAACAGATCTTCATTTCTCTCAATTACATACAATTTCCTTTAAAAAAAAATGTATGAATTTTTTTATTAAAAAAATGCATTCCAAACAAACAAAACTATATTGTCAATGGTCTTTAATATATGTGATTTTCTTTTAGATATTAAGCTAACATTTGCAATAATTATAAAAAAATATCTGATTGTTAAAAACTTAAAAGTAGTATATATAAAAATATTTATAATAAATATTTTTATTTATTGTAAACTCAGAAACCTGAAAATAATTGTTTCTCAACCCCCAATTAAGTATTTTACATTTTATTTGAAATAAAAGGTTGAGAGAAAGGAGGGAAGTCCAAAAATTAATTAATTCCTATTTTTTTAAGGGATTGAATTAATTAATTTCTGAATCCCCATGCAAGTAAAAATATAAAAGCCCCAATTGTGGATTGAAGAAACAATTATTTTCAGGCAAAATTTTAGTCCACAATGGTAGAAGTATTTATTATAAATAATTTATATATTATTTTGTATCAAAACTGAACTACTACCTTGTAAACTAATTGCGTTTTATACAATTCAAAAATATAGAAGATAAATATGGAAATAGAAAGAGGGAAAAGATCCTAACAGCTAAATATTTTAAAAGAGAGAGAGTAGAAAATTTTCTTTTCAAAAATAAATGAATAATATATATATATATATATATATATATATATATATATATAGTTAAGAAATCTGTTTAAAAATTAACTTTTAGTTAAACATATATTTATTTTAAGTTTATAATAGCGAAGTCCTAACATTTTGTTTGAATTCTAGAATTAAATAAATTTATCTGAAGTTGAATCACCAAATTTATTGGTTCTTAAATTAAAATTGTCCAACAATTATTTACCATGGATTTCTGATGGCAATCGAGTTGTTGATTTTATTTTTGTGATTTCTTTTTGCATTCAGAGACTTTTTTATAGCTTTGATGTTTATTTTATATTTTCATGATGTCTCTCTGCAAGTACAGCTATCTGTATGACCATCCATTTATCTATCTATTCATCTATCAATCTAATAATCTATTTTTTCTGTATATATCTACCTGGTTTTCTCTATATGCATCTACTTATTCATTCATCATCATGATCTTATCTATATGTCTCCCTATCTATCTACTCATTTGTCTATTTGCCTGTCTATTTACCTGTCTGTTTATCCATGTATATGTCTGTTCATTCATTCATTGATCCATTCATTCAATGATCTATATATCCATTCACCTCTTCTTACTCCATTATTCCATCCATTGATTAATCTATTTATAAATCCACTCTATCTATCTATCTATTTACCTATCTATCTATCTATCACCTACCTACCTACCTACCTATATATTTATCTGCTTACTTTTCTATCAATGTATCTATATATCTAATGAGTTATTTATATAGTGCTTTGTTTTAAACTGTAGTTATATATCTGTATTTTAAACTTATTTATCAATCTGCCCATTCACTCATCTATCTATATATCCAAAATCTAGTCATTCTGTTTGTGTATCTGTCTATTTATTTATTCATGCATTCATTAAACTATATCTCTGCTCACACATCAATTCATCTATCAACCATGAACTGATATGAAGATGGCTAAATAGATTGATGGATAGATAAATAAACAAAATGGCAGATAGACACACAAGATGAATATATATTTATAATAGGTAAATAAATAAATAGGATGGTATATTAATAGATAAATATATAATAGATAGATGAATAGGTCGATAAATAGATTGTTAAATGGATAGACCATTGAATGGCTAATTAAATTTACTGACAGAAAAACAGATAGATAAGATTCCTATAGATATTTTCATGGATAGATTGATAGATGAATAGATAAATAGATGAATGATATTTGAATAGATAGATGGATGGGAGAATGGTCATATAGGAAGGTAGTCATATAATTAAGCAATACTGTAGCAATTTCTTTTTTATTTCTGAATAGATAAATAGATGAATGATGTTTGGATAGATAGACAGATGGGTGAATGGTCATATAGGAAGGTAGTCAAATAATGGAGCAATACTGTAGCAATTTCTTTTTTATTCCTTATACTTCAGTCTATGAGGACACTTGTGGCATGACCTTTATATTTTTCAGGTACTTTTTAAAAACATAAAATAAATATTTCTTACATACGTATTTTTCTAACTTTTGATAAAATTTGAAATTTGTTTTATTTTTTTATTTCTTAATTGTAAAATTAACTTCAATTTTAAATTTGCTAAACTCTGAATGTTTTTTTATGTGTATGCCATTACATTTTTACTCATTCTAACCTTAGTTTACTCATGTATTTTTCTGCCACATTTTGAATAAATACATATACTAATTTTCGATAAAATTTTCAATTTTAAATTTTTATTTGCTAATTGTAAAATTAATTTCAATTTTAATATTTGCAAAACTGTAAATGTTATTGTTTTCTGTATATTATGTTGCCAAGATTTTACTCATTTTTTATTGTTAGTTTCCTTTGCATTCTATCATCATACTGTCGCTAATTACTTGAGCTAACCTTTGATAAAAATTTGAAATTTATTATTTTTCATTGAACAAAATACACAACAATTTTTTATTGATAAATCATCCAAAATTTTTTTTTTTGTTAATTGTAAAGATTGTTTTATTTTTGAACTTTCAAAAAAAATTGAAATTTATTTTTTTTATTTGACAAAATATCCTTAACACTTTCATAAGCCCTTTTGATGAAATATCTAATATTATTTATCACTTGTGTGTGTGTCAGCTGTGATTTAATGGCCTCCTCTAGTGTCACAGAGTGTTTCAGAGCATTTATCAAATAATATTTTTTCAGGTTATTTTTTCCCCAGTTACTATACAAATTTCATTTAAGCTTTGTTTCAATTTAACTTTGATATCATTTTCATATTGTTTTAGGATCACAGAATCACTTTATTTTTTTAAGCTGATTTTTATTATTATAATTAAACTAATTAGCATAGATTTTATATTTATATTTTTTTCAATTTATCAATAGATATCTAATGTTAAGGGTCAATCCATTTTCTTAAAATAATTCCCCCCACACATAATTTTAACATAATATATATAATTGAAAATCTTTCATCATCATTTTGCTAGACTATATATTTAATGAATTTTATTGAATTTAATGTTAAACCTAATATTTTTACATAATAAGTAAATAGTTAATGAAATTTATAGTCTCATTATATAGTTTTTCAAATGCTTGAATATCACAATATCTGAGAATTTTAATGATTTTTTTTTTGTTTATTTATATTTTTCTTTGTGTGCTTACATTTTTCTTTGGATAGAATATAATTAGATGCAGCATAGTTCACTACTTCACTGTGTTTAAAAAATAAATAGAAAATTTTAAGTGTTTTATGAGTCTGGATTTTTAAATGGTCAAAAAAGATGCTGAAAGAAATTGTTATGCAAGCTTAATAACATAAACATATGAATTTGTGGAATGGTATGATCTAAATTATTGGCAAGCATTTTAGCAAGGAAAATTTAAAAAGTGAAACTTTTAATATTTTACAGGAAAAAAGGAATGCAATTAAAAATATGTATAAAGATTCTTGTCAAAACAATGAAAAAAGTATAATATTGATAAGACATACTTATTTTTAAATGTTTTCTTTTTTTTTATTTGAAAAAAAAAACCTTTATATTAAAAAAGTGATTTCTGTTGTAAGGAACGAAGCAAGAACTGATATTTTAAAAGAACTAATATAGGTAGATCTGAAAATGTTTTAACAATGGGAATATTAAGTAGATCTATTGTTTTCAAACAATCAATTTTAAAACATTCAAGCAAGCTTACAATATATTAAAATTCATATATTTACTACAATATATGAAATTATTTTATGAATAATTTCAAAATGAAGAAATACTGAAATTAGAAATGGTAGTATATAGTATAAGTAAAAAAATAAGACAACAATAGTTTAATTTTTTAATTTTTAATTTTGTTTAATTACAATACTTTTTCCAAATTTTTGATTTCAATTAGCAAACTTTTTGATTATTCAAATTTCTGCTTTTTTTCCTTGACTTTACAAAATTTATTGTATCTAAATGCAAGTTTAGTTTGTAGATTTCTTATAAATATTTTAATATAACTAAATGAAGCAAAATAACAGTGATAAACAGTAAATTAATAAAATTACTGAAAATGATTAAAATATAACTACAATATAGTTTTGCTATTCCTAAGATTTGTATTTGTTTTATATATTCAAATATAATTTTGTATAACCATTACTTTACAATAAATGTTAAATTATTTGTATAAAAAAATTAAAAAATATAGCTAGAAAATGAAATAAATTTACTTTTAATTAATTGGATTAAGTTGATAGTTTTTTTTATAATTACTTGATTACTTTCTTATAATCAATGACTTTAAAAAAATTTGCTACTTATTGTTATTGCCATTAGTTACAAGTTTTATTATATATTTTTTAAAAAGTAGAAGAAAAGGGTATCATTTGAAAAAGATGAAAAAAATTTACAGACAAGTTTAGTTTACAAATTGTATGAGCTACAATCAAAACATAAAAAGGGTATAAAATTAAAACAACATGAGCTAAATTCAAACTAATTTGATTATTGCAAAATAGAGATGTACTTAGAATGGTATTAAGAAGGACATCGGTTCAATTTAAAAATAATATAAAATTAAGACATTTGAAAATTGATAGCAGTATCACCTACAAATTGTAGTCATTGGGGATAAAGGAATATTTTTATTACAATATTTGAGAAGTATTCTTAATTAAAACAGGCAAAACTCACTATACATATTCTTAATCTAATTTTCTAGATGAATATTATTTGGCAAAGTGTGTTGTTTAAATAAATTATTTTCAGAAGTCTAAGATAATTATTTTTTCTAATATCTTGCTTATAATATGTCTTCACCAATCAAACTTGTAATAAACACTTAATTTCATTTAAAAAATAAAATACTCTTTGAAGTATTTTATAAGCAGGCATCTTATAAAAATTTTTTTTATGGAGATTTCTCTAGATGACTATCAGCCTTTATTCAAGACAAATTATAATGTACTAATCTCTACTATGATGTATGAATAAATATGTAAGTGATATTTATACATGATTTTTATTTTATTTTAACATGTATAAGAATAAAAATAGAAACTTTACAAATTAATTTATGCATTATATTTGGAAAAATAAAATTCTTTATAAAAATGGAAACTAGAGAAAAATTTCATTTGGATCCATTTATCAATGAATAAAGTAAATAAATTACTTTTTAACTACTGTGGTTTATCCATGTTTAGAAGTCAAAATTTAACTTTAATTATTTTTGAGAAAGTGTAGAAATAATGACCCACACTGCACATGCATATAGTATAACACATTGAAGGTAATTTATTCTTTTTTCCATCCATATTTTCAAAATGCAATTATGACTTTAAAAAAAAAAAAAATTATAATGAAAAAAAATCACAGAGATTTATAAATGAGATTTTTAAAAAATAATTCAATAGATGTTTTGATGGTATCATTAGATTTTTACTTTATAGCAAAATGAATTATCTCAACGTAAAATCACTTTTAGTTTTAAAAAGAAAATAAATTTGTCTAAGAATATTAATTCTATATTTTTATTATTACTTTATTAAAGAAATTGATCATATAATAATGTTTAAAATGTATATATTTTTGTGTGCAATGTATATGTATGCTCACATGTGTATAACTGACAAAATTCAGTTGTAATTAATTTTTAATTTTTATCAATATTATTTTTTAAAAAAAAAACATGTAAAAACAAATTAATATATAATCTAATATTTATTTTTGTTGGAAATATGGATGTTAATGTATAGATGCTTATTTCTTTTAAAAAATCATAATAATGAAACAGTATATTCCTTTTCTCATAACTGTTTCACCTATTTTCCCCCACAGATCCATCTGTGCCAGATTTAAACCCTCTTTGAGTACATGTATATAAGCATCAACACGGTTATATAAGTATCATCACACATACCTAGGCGGACAAATGACTGTGATATCAATTTATATATTACAGCGTGTATATTTATTTTAAAATAATAGTTTTTGTTATACATTTTGTTTTGTTAAAAAAAGTTTACATTTTAAATTGCATGTGATCTATGCATGACCAGGTTATATGTAGATGGATATTGTTAAAAGCTATAACAATTTCTTAATTTTAATCTTAAATAAATCATAAACAAAAGCCCTACTTGGTGAGGGAATTTAAGTTGTTTCTAAACAATAGTATTTTTCCAAAACTGTATAATTTTAGTAAACAACATTTCCGAACTGAAACTATTACAGTTATTAGGAATTTAAAAAGTCAAGTTTAAAGAAAAAAAAGATCCTATTAAAAAAAATAACAAGAAAGTTTAAATATATTGAGTTCTAATATTTCAAAGGGGCCACAAATGATTTTCAAGAAGTCTTGTTGGCCACAAGGTAATCTAATCCTTGAATTGTATAAATAATCCAGATTTCTTGCTATGAGGCTTTTTTCTTTTATAATTTTGAGAAGAGCTATCTACCAAAATCCACATCAGTTTTGACTCTGACATGTCTGGATAGGCAAACTTATATTTGCTGTCTCTTTACGGCCGGAAATGGCAATCTCTGTCCACCCCTATGTACCTGATGGCATGATCATCATCACAGAGAGGGGAAGCCTTCCAACAGCCTACTGCAAGAAGAAGAAGACACTTTAATTGGGACCACATACTGAGGAGAGTGTCACTACGCCCACTGTCTAATGTGCCTGCATTACAAGCTGCAACCAAGATTAGTAATATTCCTTTCAAAGACTACAGAGCTCTATAATTTAATCTCTAAATTTGTAATTTTAATATTAAGCTAGCTTATTCACTGTAATGAACATTCAACATTATTTATTAAAACTCTTAATTTTACTTGATAAACGATTTAATTTATGTTAAACTTGCCTGAATTCATCTTTATAATGTAAAATAATTTATTATCAGTCTTATTCCTTAAAATTTGTTAAACCCAATCCTTTCTAAAGTAAATAAAACTTTCCTGAATTCATCTTCATACTCTCAAATAATTTATTATTCTAATCTGTAAATAACTACAATCAGTGACGTCTTAAATTTCTTAAAACTGTGAGTCATGCCTAGATTTATTGTTTTAACTATTTTGTCTAAATGTATTATCTATGCTATAATGTGCCCATCTTTCGAAATAGCGAATACTAATTATTAACTAACTTTTGACGGAGATAATTAAAATCGCCACTTAAAAAATTTTAAAGAATGCTACTTCGCCTATGAAATTGCTGTTTCAAAATAATCCATGATAGTTTGTTATCATGATTTTATATATGTTATAATTGCATTATATTTCATGAGGGTTTGCTTGGTCAGTTATTGTAACCTATGACTTTTGATATTTATTAGTTGGAAGTGATGGCATCTAGAGATGATACTAAAGTATATTTGTTAAAGTTTATTAATTCCCATCAAATATGCATTCCCTTCTTAATTATAATTATATATATATATATGCAGATTCAATATTTTAACTTAGATTATATTTAAATTTAAGCCTTTTTAGTGAGTATAATTATGATGCTCATTTAAGAACTGGGTTGTATTAGATTGGCAAATAGAAGCTATCTGTTTTGAGTGTAATTAATTGATTATACATATACATATTGGTATTTTGCTTATGTGTTGTGAGGATGTTGTTATAGAGTGCACATCCATACGTTTATGTTTTGCTGCACCTTTTAAAATAGGTTCACATGCCCCATTCTTTAATTTGAGTATGGCTATCTTTATTAGAACTGGAAAATATGGTTCCAGACCATTTGTATGAAGTCTATCTGAGTTCCTGAACTTATCTGTTTTTTTTAATAAATAGCAGCAAATTGTCCAATCTCACAGCACCAAGCATTTGATGCTGAAGCTCTTGAATAATTACTCACTTGCATTGCAAACTTATTCCTCAGTATTAACAATTAACTGTTCAGTATTAGATTGAAACTCAAATCTTGGTTACCAGGCTAAATCTGTATTATCATGAGTTTATTTATTTCAGTATTATGCACTCATATTGCAAATGTATTTAACCACCATCTTAGGGCTGTGTGTAGTCATCATCTCAGGCTAGGCTATTATCTAGACACATCAGTAACCCACATAATAGGATCAGCATATTAAATTATTATAGGCATGATTTATCGACTGCATATACACCTATTATAATATGTTAAGATGAGACTGCCATATTGGTAATAGTCTCATTTCTATGTAAACACTTGCATGTGTTGATCACACCTGATGAACACTATATTACCTTTGTCATTTTCTTTTACTTGATTTTATGTTATTGTGTTAATAAACCTGTTTAAAAGGTAAAATTTGTTTCATATTTTTCTTGCTTGTAGTTCTATTTCAATCCAATCCATGTTATCTTATTCCAGTTCCTTAATGATTTTATATGCTGAATATACATTGTTGTACTTAAGATATTTAATTAGTGTGTTAAGTGGTCTGTTCTACTCATTGAGTTAAATTTATAGTTATCCTTTGATTCTCATGTTTCTTTCTGTTCAAAGCCAGCTTGTAGATTAAATTGAGACTGAGTACAGCCTCAGAAATGTCACTCATAAGGTGTTAAGTCACGAAGTACTAGCAAAGGAGTTGAAGTTTGGTCGGTCTTGAGGTCTCACCATCTCACATTGGTCAGCTTTGGTCTACTTTTCCTGGACTCTAGATTTTGTTATGTGAGTGTACAAATCTGCCATTACAATATATTGGTAAATGTTATAATGTATTAATTTACAAAAATTGTTTATATCTGGTAAAATGAAAATACTCGTAAAAAAGGGAGGTTTTTTTTTTTAATATTTACTTTTATTATTGCCTAGTATGCTTTTAATATAGTTTTGCTATATCATATTCATGACATATAGTGAAAATATATTAAAAGGCATGCTAAGCAGTAATAAAGCTATATATTAAAGAAATTACTTTTTCTGTGATTATTTAATAATGCTTGAATTACAAAAAAAAATTATATAGAATAATTTTAGAGCATGCAAAATGCTATAGTTTTAAAATTAACTTACCAAACTTTACAATTGATGAATAAATTTAAAAAAAAATAAAGATTTTTTTTACATTCTTCTTTAATTTTTATTTTATGATAAATATTATATATTTTTAGCTTTAGCTTTATTGTTTTTATGGTATATTAGCTTTATTGAGCATTTAATATTGTTTGTTATTTTATAAGTATTATGTAAATTGTTGTGAAATTTATATCTCCAATCTGATACATAGATAAAAAAGTAAATGTATTTTTTAGTAATTTATAGGTTAAATTAAAATGACTAATTCATATTTGAAATTAATAATTAATATTTATAAATGACCAAATAATGTTTTATAAATATAAACATTTTAATTTGCACAAAAGCAAAGACTGTACAAAGTAAGTTATAATTTGTGTTTGTCTCAAGGTTTGTGATGATAGTATTCTAGCAGTAATTATATGTTGGATTATTTCCATCATTCTCCAGCTTATTTTTTGAAGTTAGTTTAATTTCAATATTGAGAATCCAAAAGTACTAACTGTCACTGGCCAGGCCAGCATCACCTAAAGAAGAGAGAAGAATAAGACTATTTGAAACATTGTGTTATATACTAACCTGTGTGCTAATAGTAATAGTTGAATGTATCTGGAAAGTTTAAATAAAGTTTGGATCATTCAGTAATTAATATTAGATAATAGAAATAGTCTAATATATAATTACTAAGTAACTCACATCACAAAAAAGATTACAAAATGGAAATAGGAATGAATTTATTAAATCTACCTTGATTTATACACCTGGGTCTCATTTTATGCAGATTATTTTAATGCAATTTTGAAGTTATGTGATTCATGTTTCTTCTTATTATCTTTTATATTTCACTATATTTATTAGATATCAAGAAATTTAAATTATTAATAACTTATTTTGACTTGAAATACTTTTTTTTTTCAAAAATATAACATTATATTAGCAGCTAACATGAATATGGCCTGAAGCAGTATTTAGAATCTTAGCTTCTATGTAAATAACCTACTTATACTAATGAGTAAATAATAATAATAATAATAGATTTATACTTATGTATAAAAATATCACAATAAATATTCAAAAATTTTAAACTTTTAAAATGTATTTTGTTAGATGTAACAGAAATAAATAATATTAGATTTTTAAAATAAATAATGAAGATTTTATTGATTTTGTAAACTGAAAATAATTTTTCTAATGATAATGTATAATCTTTTTGTTTTGATTGTGATCTCATTTTTTTAAATATAGAAACAAAATGTGGACATTTAAAATTTATTTCAGTAGTAAAAATCAATTAATCATAGATTTTAGGTTGATATGTGAGGCAAAGACAAATGTCAGAAAATGCTGAAATCTGACATTTTCTTGCAATGAACAACCTCTTAAATTTCAATGAGAATGAAATAGTTATATGTCTGGATATCGCGAGCTTTATAAACAATTAGTAAAATCATTGTCTCAAAGTTCAATCACTGATTACATTGTCAATAGAAAACCATTAACACAGCACAAGACTGAAAACGGTTCTAATTGTACTTCCACTTGTGATGAATCTGATTTCTTACCAGTTTACAAATGAACCACATATTGTCAAATAGCGATAATGATTAAAATACATATGAAAAATGTAAAATTAAATACTGTAATTAATAAAAAAAAGTTTGTCTTGTATCAATTTTTTTCAAATATTTGATATTTTTTATTAGTCATACTTTATTTCCTTATTTTTTTAATGCGAATTTTAAAGTAATTTTTCCTTGTTGCTTTGTTTTTATACCATTTCAAAAAATTACAGAACCTATTTCCCATTTTTCAAGGTAAGTTAAGTCTATTTTTGTGTGATTTTTTTTAATGCGGGTTTTCTGTGGAGCCTATCTACTGCATAAAACGAGACCCAGGTGTATATAAGTGAATAAATTGATGAATATTTATTTATTTTATGAAGGATAAATAAGTAATATTTATTCATTTTATATATGAATAAATAATGTTTATAATAACTATTATTTTAATACAGACTATTTTGAAATAATAATAACTAAATGGAAACATTCAAGAGTGCTATGAAAAAATTATTTATAAATAATTTTAAATATACAACCAAATAATCCTTTATTTATACTTGAGGAAATTATTAAATGCTCATCCATAACAGTCAAGTAAATAGCAGAATAGCTGAAATATTCACTTAATCTGATGCAAAAGATATAAAATATTTAACTATCTAATGCATTTTTTCTTATTTCAATGAAAAAATATATTTATTTTTTAGATACTAATGTCTTTTTTTTTAAAATTTTACGTGCATACTATTTGTATATATTTGTTATTAATAAATTTAATTTAGCATTTAAAGGTAAATCATTTAAAACTATAACTGGCATATGGATATAATGGAAGCACATTCTTTGCCAACTTTATATCGTGAATCCAATCAGTACTGGATGTGATAAATTTTTCTTAGCTTCAAATCAGACTTAGCAAACTGTCTGATATTGAACAATAAAGTGATTGCCTGACTATACATATCTAGAGCAAAACAAGGTTGGTAAATCTTTACTATCCATGTATGTGATTTGGATCTGAACTGACCATGATTTAAATCTTTTTCAGGTTCAAATTAGACTTAGCTAATCTAAATAACCATCTGATATTGATCATAAAATGGAGATCTTTTCTTAGTAAAGGTATGCAAGGACAAAATTTTCACTACTAGCAAATAAAAAGCTTTATGAGTAATATATATATATTTAACTCTTCCACTATGGGGATTGTTAGAGATTTCTTTATTCTTCTAATGACCTGTTTAAATATTATTTTCCTTTCGCCTTTTGAAATGAGCTATCTGGGGGAGGGGGGAGGGAATGTTTATTATGACATATATTTAGCATTGAAAAATTTTAAAACATTTTAATAAAATTTCTTCTCACTTTAAATAAACTAGTTATAACATACTTGTATCAAATATCTTAATTTCTGTTATTTATACTACTTTGAAAATATAAAATCATCACTAACTAAAATTATAATTTTAGAACGTTGAAAGTTTGAATTCATTAAAAATTGAAATAAATAGTGAGCAAGAAATTTAATTTAAATTATAAAAAATAGAAATAAAATCCAGTTTATTTTTGTTGTTTACTTTTGATCAGATATATTATAATTCAGATTTTAAAAATCTCTTTCTTTAAAAAATAATCTAAAAATTAAATATGGATATTGATAGCGCTATTTAATATTTCCAATGATTTATTGACTGAAATGACTATAAATTAAATTATGTTAGTGTAATTAAATGATGAATTACTCAGGGGACCAATAAGCAAGCAGAATGGTAATCAGATTTCCTTCACATATTGAGTAAATTAAAATCCTTTTAGATGATAGCTGAAAATCAATCTTTAGTTATTCTGATACTGGGATTAGAAATAGAAAATCTTGTTGTTTTTTTAATATAAAAAAAAAAAAGATATTTAAATAATAAAAGCCAACAAAATACTTTTAAGTATAAACACAATTATACTTTGTGAAATTATAATAGAAACTTTATTAAAAATAATATGTTATAAACATCTAATTTTCAAAACCTACACGCACACAATAAATAGTACTTGTCACACAAATTTAATTTTCTATTAAAAAAAAGTGAACGTAAAACAAAGGTATGTTAGATATATACAGCATAGATAACAAATAAAATATTTTTAATAGGGGGGAAAGGGTAATGCAGAGCATATAATTTGTCTTATTTTTTTCAAGTGAGATTTTAATATTTTTTAAGAGCAAAATATTTGTGGATCAATTTCTGATTAGAATGTGCCAAAATCTCCATACAATTAAGGAACTTTTATGTTCTGCTTGCCTCTTAGATGCTCAATTATATGTTGATTTCTAGAAACATCTGACCATATGATTAATAATGTTTTTGATGAGAGAAGCAAAAAAAAATATTAATCTTTAACTGAGTTGTAAAGTTTATATCTGGCTAGGGATAATCTTTAGTTTAATAAATGTTTAGTAATATTCATTAATATATTTATCTAAAATGGATTATATAAAAATTGAGTGTGAAATAAGTTTGATACTTATAAATCAAAATGTAATAATTTACTATAGATAATTGCTGAACATAGTATAAGGATATATATGAGATTTTGCTCTGGACCAATTGATGAGTGCTGGTTCAGTCAAAAAATACATCTTTCAATTCATTTGTCTTTTAAGATGTCTTTATTTGCATTTATTAAGAATGTGTGGTGGTATGGATGTTTTTAAGTACATCTACAACAAATAAATATTTTTCTAAAATTTTATAGATACTTTTTTTTGTTTTATCTACATTTACAAACATTAAAAATTGTTTACAATAATATATGCCCATATTCAAATAGCCTTCTGCAAGTATAGCCTCTAGAATATTCTCTTTCTATGTAGAGACAGACTACTAAATATCTAATTGGTAAGAATTTGAGATAAAACTATCTAGCTAATTAATAATTAGATTAGTAGATAGGCTGGTCATGATTCAAATTACTTGAAAGAAAAATGTTAAGGTTTCTTGATGATTGTAATCTGAAAAATATGTCTTTCTACCTTGATTTGGATACTATGACATTAGCATGAAAGAGTGAATGGTTACTTAATGATCTTTATTCTCCTTTTCTTTCTTCTTTCTATATATATGTATGTATTGCAAGGATGACAACCAACAACCCACCTGCACTAATCTACACAATTCTAAGCCTAATCAAGTAATTATCAAATAACAATTATCCTTTGTTAAACACACACACACACACACACATATATATATATATGCAAAACATCGCATACACAATTATTTTTTTTAAACAAAGGAATTACACTTCTACATTAAGAAAATAAATACGCTCACATATATACATAATATGACTAACCTCAAGGGACCTTAACTAACCAACATTATGACATAAATAAAGATAAAACACAAAAGATCATGACCTAATGTGAAGCAGATTGCTAAGCAACCAGGTTTGAAAACAAAAAGTTAATTTTACATCGATGTATATCACACAACAATAAACAAATACTGGAAGCATGGGAAATGAAAGCTATCATGTGATCTTACCACAATTAAAACAAAACAAAGGGCATATATACCACTTTCATTTTTATAATTGCAAAGATTGCATGAGAACATCAACATCTCGATAGCTGTATTTTTAGAACTAAATAAGATGGATATATATGCTGAATTCTAAAATGAATTTCAATCACACAAGATTGAAAAGAATTTGTTTCATCCACTAATATAAATCAAAACATGACTATGCCTAAGGTATAAAAGCAAATAGTGATTTAAACTAATTGTAAAGAATTCTCAGTTTGAATAAAATCATCAAAAGAAAAGAAATAAACAACAGCTAGCAATCAAGAATAGTTCTTTTTTACACCACTTCCCCCTGTAAAGAAACAATTCTAGAAATTATATATAAAAACAAGGGTATTACAATGTGGTCTGACTAAAAGAACTATGCCATAGGAAGGTGGATGCCAGCTCTTTATGCCTATCGAAGCATTATGATGTGTGAGATGCCTTTCTTATTAAACACTGGTCAAATATGATGATCTTCAGTGGATCCTCTGCATCATCTTCAAAGGAAACAAATTGGACAGTGATGATGATCTACAGTCCCAGATTGAGTATGTCAATTAAACCTACAGACAGTATACCACCTGAAGAGATCTATCACCAAGTGTAAGAGACTTTAAATATAACAGTCAGTGCTTGCTAGACTCAGGAATTTATTTTATTAATCCAATTGATTTGTATTTTTATTTTTTATTTATCATCTTATTTTTTATTATTTTCATTTTCACATTTGGAAGCTTGTACTTTAGGAAATGGAAGAATTTATTTTAAGTGTAAAAGGGGGGAAAGTTAGATTGAGTAAATGTTTTATGCTATTAAATAAAATTTAGTTCTACATACCCTTCCAGTAGCTTACATCACCAACCTAAATGGGGAATAAGATAAGACTTTGATGATGTTCCACATGAAGAGCTTACCATAGAGACAGTTACACATGAAGAGCATACCATAGCAACAGTAAAGTGTTTTCATTGTTCATTAAATGTTTTACTAAAAAGTGGATGATCTTTTCTGTCAACACTAAAGAATCACACATAGATATGGGGGGTCCTCTTCTCCAAGAAGGATAATCATAATTATCAAGAAACTGACAGCAAGTATACTCTAATGTGACTATAAATAAAATGATTAGTAAGTCAGATTCATGATCTTTTGAAATTTTTTAACTTTGTAAATAAAGACTGCCAGGGTGTAGACTTCTATCCCATGATTTGGGATTAGGGTATTCATTTCATTTAGCTTTTAAAGTGATAGAAAGTCATTCTTGACTCATACAATTATGTGGATTCATTTTATTCTTTCATAAATACTATATCTTGTGTTGGGAATGAAAGTATTTATTTATTATTAACACTTGTAAAAAGCGCATGTACAATAGCTTGAAAATGCTGATCTTTAATGTATTACAATTTATAAAACATAGCGCTATAAAAATAAATGCTTATTTACAATATGTTAATATTATATTGTTAAATGATTTCAATCAATTTGGTCTCTGCTTTGTCATAATTATTATGCATTCACACCAGTAAATATATATGTGCTAAATATTAATATCCAAACATCTGTCCTTATATGTATACTGATATTAGGAATATTCTGGGAGAGTGCATTAATTGATCTTTACTTATATAGAGGCATGGTAGTTGCAAAACTGAGTTAGCTCATCCCCGAAGAGAGCTGAGTGTGAATTTTCACTGAGTTTGAATACTGAGACATAATGGAGTGAGAAAGGGGGTGGGATATGCATGAACTAGTCCAAATTACCATCTAAATTTAATGAATAAACATTAACCTAGCCAATTGTAGATGTGATCATGGGCTAAGCATTTCACCACACCATCACCAGAATCCTACCCAAAGACTCCAAGTCTGACCATAGTTAGATGTCTCCATTTTTTGTGACAATGACTGGCCTGGTAGATCTTATCCAAGTGTCATGCCACAGATTATTTTGACCACATTGCTATATCCTTGCTAGTATATGTAGTTTCTATAGGTTTGTTTCTTTGTATAGGGAAGTGGTGAAAAAAAAACTATTCTTGATGATTACTAGCTGTTGTTTATTTCTTTTCTCATTATGACTTTATTCAAACTTGGAGTTTATTACAATTAGTTTAAATCACTCAGATCACTTTTATAACTTAGGCATATTTATGTTTTGATTTATATTGGTGGATGAAACAAATTCCTTTCAATATTGTGTGATTGAAATTCATTCTAGAATCTAATATATACATCTATCTTGTTTAGTTCTAAAATATGGCTATTGAGATGTTGAATTTATCATGCAATCTTTGCAATTATAAAAATGAAAGTGGTATATATGCTTTTCGTTTGGTTTTAATCATGGTAGAACCATACAACAGCTTTCATTTCCCATGCTTGCAGTATGTGTTCATTGTTGCATGATGTACAATGATGTAATATTATTAAGATAATTATTTATTGGAATTATCTTATCTTTTCATTTTTAAGCATGGTCACTTAGCAAACTGCTCAACATTAGGTCATCATCTTTTATGGTTTATCTTTATTCATGTCATAATGTCAGTTAGTTTAAGGACACTTGTGGTTTGTAATCATATATATATACACAAGTGTATTTATTTTTTTAATGTAGAAATTAAGACTTTATCTTTTTTTAAAATATTTTTTTTACTTATTGTGATGTTTTGAGTATATATATGTGTGTGTGTGCTCAAAAAGGATAACTTTTATTTGATAATTACTTGATTAGACTTAGCATGGTGTACATTAATGAAAGTGGGTTGTTGGTTGTAAGTCACCCTTACAACTCCCAACTTGCAGGGGTTAACATGTTCATGTATATTTAAAATTTTATCATTCTCAGATATGTTGATATTCCCCTGACATATGGCTATTTTTGGATTGGATGAAGTATTATTATATCTACTTTTTGCTTGCTTCATGATTTTTTATTTATTGCTGCTGATTTGAATCATTTTAACCATCTCTCTTACGGCTAGGCCTACCTCAAAATCAATCTCATTTTAATATTTTTCAATTTCATTTACATATCAAAACTTTAACTATATTTATAACTTTTTATAATGTCATCTCCATAATGAATTTAAAATATCTTATTTTTAACAATGGGAAAATTAACTAAGTGAATATATCACATTATTTTTTCAAAAGTATAATGATGTAATATTGGCATGGCTAATATAACTATTGCATATTCCCTCTCATCAAAAAGAGACAATGGGCCTGTGAAATATTCTACTTTTTCAATTACAATACCATCCACTTTTCTATAGTTATTTCTCAACATTTTTATCAAATAATTTTTTAAAATGAAAGATATTCCTTCATAAAAAAAACTTATTATATAATTTTTCCAAAATCATTAATTCTTTAACAAATCTAAACTCATTAGGGAGCAATTCATTCTTTACATTTTCTTTTAATATAGCTTTCACTCCTCCCACAATAGCCCTGAGTGGAGATGGTGTTGGAAATCTCTTGTATTTCACTTCTCTTTTTTCTTTCATCTTGGATATTGTTAGCTGCATTATGATGACATGAAACCTTTATTTTTCCTGTCTGGGTCTACCTTTTTTCTATCTATTTTTCATTTTTATCAGTGTCTCAATTGCATCTTGAATAGGAGATAGAGATGGTGATTGCTTTACAGGAACTTCCACTCATGATCCAGATAGACATTTTGAGTGTGGTCTAACTCCAGATCTTCTATTAGTTTTATAATATCTTCTGTTTCACTTATTTTCTTCACTCTGTAGTAACTCATATCTACAGCATTCAAAAAATCCACCATGTCTTCGATGATCTTTCTGTTAATACTAATAGCCATTTTCTCAATTCTGAAAAATAAATTGTGCCTTACTATCTTTATTATTTGATTTTCAAGATCCCACATGCAGATAATATTTTTATTCTGGTGACTTTTGAAGAAATGTCTATAGGTTTCACACTCTTTTGTCTGGCATTTATCTTGCATAATCTGATAATTTATCACTTCCTGTCTTTCTTCCAACCAAAAGTTGCACAAAATTTGTTTTTTTTTATATATATGTTCTAGATAAGTAGTTGGCTTACTTATCAGTGATATTTAGAATTGTTATATGTGATGGCTACTTGCTAATTTTTTAATATTGGATTTATCTCAAAATAGCTTTCTAGACTATCTAGATGCTTGGGTGGCATCTCTCCTGCACTGCCTTTAAATGTTTCTATCTTCAAAAATTCATTAATGCTTTTTATATTTTCATCAAGTCCATGCCAGCTTTTTAATGTATCATCTTGCTTTTCTTGTACCATTATATTTATAGGGTTACATTGATTTTCCTCTTTATATTGTTGTACAGACTCTTTCAATTTATCATAATCTGCTTTATGTCATTTATAGTGACAACTATTTTTTTAATTAAGAATCCTTCATTTGGACTGTCTTTATCTTTTTTTCTTCTTTCATTTCCAGCCTCTGCAATCTTATTCCCAAACTTAAAATTATTTCTTGCACATTATTTTGATAAATTTTAATAGCTTCCTGGAAAATATTCTGCACAGTTACAAACAATGTTTTCTTCATAAACTTCATTTTTTCCTGGACTTGTTCATTTATTTGCTTTATCAACTCTTGGCTCAGAGTGATTAAACTGTTTTCTACTCCCTGTAATTTTTCTTTCATTTCTTCTTTGATTTGAACATATGCTTCTTTCATTTCATTATTCATTTCTTTAATTTTTATCTGCATTTTGTCTTGATTTTTATCTATTTTATTATGTATTTCATCTTGCTTTTTTGTGCAATTTTTTTATTTCTGTGAGCATTCTATAATTTTTTTCATTTGTTTATCTCTTCTATCATTTTCTTCTTTCATTTGTTTATCTCTTCTATCACTACCTTCTTTCATTTGTTTATGTCTTCTATCACGATATTCTTTCATTTGTTTATCTCTTCTGTTATTGTCTTCTTTCATTTGTTCTTGATTTGGTTTATTACTGCTAAAACATTTCCAATGTAACTATGGTTGGCTTTTGCTCCTCTAGCACTTACAAAATCCATGTTATCCTTTTCTATCACTGTCTCAGTTTTCATTAGTTGACTTTCTCTGGAATTGTTGTTTCCTGCTTTTTCTTATTTAACCATGTTAACATCTGTTTTTATATAACTATTTAACAATTTTTCACTTCGTTATTTTCTTCTTTTGTTTTATTAATTAATAGCAACATTAGTTAAACTCCAAGTACAATACTATCCAAATTGCCTTTTCTTCCACTTTAACCCTTTTTCCGCCTCTTACGAGGCCTCTTGTCGACAGCTGATGTCACTCTAATTCTGCTAGTTTTAATGCTAGAATATTCATTTGACAGTTATTGATTAGGTTTTTAAAAGTTCTGTAAGATGGTGCCCTCTTCCGAATTATTTTACAAGTAAAAAAATCAAAATAACCGCATTTAAAACTAAACAAAGAAAGAAGTTTGTCGGTGATTGGCTGCCAGCCGGCTCTCAGCCGAAAAAGAGATTCTGATTGGCTAGAAAGAACAAAGAAACTGCCTGATCAAAGAAAATAAAGAAAAACGCTGAGATTTTCATTTTGAATGTAATTTAAGTATTAAAAAAATATAATTTGAGAAATTAAAATAGTTTTTTAATAAAATATACTAAAAAAACAAAATTATTTTCGAAAAATTAGTAAAAATATTTAAGATTTAGCAAAAAGAAATCTTTGCTTTTCCATAACGTAAAATTGAAAAAAAGCATTTACGTCAGCATTTTTTTGTTTATACGTTCGCTTTTAAATTTGCCGAAATTGAATATTTTATAATAAATAAATAGCAATTTATTTTTGAAAGAACTTTCGTTCTCTTTCATAACCTGAAAAATTAGTAATATATTTTTTATAAACGTATCTGAGTTGAATTTAATATTATAGGCGAATATGTTTTAACAATAGGCTTTGTCTTCAATTTGTGAGTTGGCCAATTAAAAGATTTGATTTTTACCTCATACAACTAATAATATAATTAGCGGTTTAAGGGTTAATCTTGCATTTTATTTTTCTTTATTTAATCAAAAAATAATCTTTTTTTATTTTATTCAAATATATATCATACTTTCTTTTTCATCCGAATAAGATATTTGAGCTCTTCAGTTTTGTTGGTGCCAATTTATATAATAGAAACTATTAACAATGGAAGCAGAAGTAAAATGTACAATTAAATGATATGAGATTAGTAGTTAATTAATTAAGGGTCACTCTACTTACTTCTAATATTGCATATTCTAATGTTATACAGTCAGAAAGTATATTTTCAGGGTTTTGGAGATTGGGTGGTTTCTTTTATGAGTCATATGTGTGGCATTATAATACATATTCCTTAACATATGTGGTATAAAATAAAAGTATTATAACAATAATTCAGTATAATTAATTAGCGTGATTTATGAAATAGTAAAATATTTTATTGTATATTTGCTTTAATGAATGCATGAAATCACAATTAATAAATGTATAAATAAGAAAACAATTTATTATTGAGAAAATAAAATAATAAATCAATCAATAAATAGACAATAAAATAAATCATTAGAATCTTCTTTGGGAGGTTTTCTTTTTAGAGTACATTTCAAGGTAGAAATTATTATAAAAGTTCAAATGCTTTAACTTTTCTTAACTTTATGTGATAATTTCTCTGATAAAAAGGGACATTATTGCTTATTAGGAATTACAATACAGTTCATGTTATAAATAATTCAAATTTAAATATTATATTCTCATAGTTTCATCTTGAATAAAAAAACAATGCCATTATTGATAAGTTCCAAAATAATTTTCATTCTGTAGTTTTTTTAAAAGTTCAATATTCTTTTTATTTATTTCTCCTGAATATTCACCAATAAAAAATAAACAATATCAGTGCATTAAAGGTTCTGGATTTAGAATATCTTACTGTTGTCTTGAAAGTCTTTTTTCTGTCTTTAAATATTTTATTTCTTTCAGTATCATTAAGTAAAACATTAAAAGCAATTTCATATGGTGTTATTATCATTATTTCTTCTCTGGCAATCCATTTGCAGAGTTCCATTTACCAATAGCAGTTTTAACTAGTTGATAGATTGGGCATTGCACTAGAGTAGGAACAAATGAGCTATTTACTTTAAATTAGCACTTCATTTTCTATAGAAGTCTGAGTACAAAGAGTATTTTCATCACTTTAAGTAAAATTTTTGTGTATATTTTTTCATTTACTTGATAGATAATTTATTTTGTGTTTTTTTCTATCTCAAAAAGAATAAGCAAGAGAGAAAAAAAATTATCTCATTTTAATATTTTTTCAACTTCATTTAAGTATAAAATCTTTAACTTTAGTCTTTTTTGCAAAATTATTTCCAGAATGAATTTAAAGTATCTTATTTTAACAAACAGAAAATTAACTAAATGAATATATCATGTTATTTTTTCCAAAAGTATAATGATGTAACTTTAACATGGCCAATATAACAATATAACTGTTACAATATATATATATATATATCCAAATATATAATGATGTAACTTTAACATATATATATATATACTAAGAATTTTAATATGCCCTTAAATTATGGCTATTAAATAAATATGTAATGCTGAGAATAAAAAATTATTGGATAGAACAACTAAGTTTGAATATATTATTACAATAATTCCAAGTCAGATTTCTATAAAAAAATCTAACAAATGAGCAATAATGACCATTTTTTATATGAATTCATTCTATTAATTAATCAAAATATGATTTGATTAATATTAAGAAAATCATCACTAATATAAAGATTGAGATTTTTTGAGAAACAATGGTTGATTTATCTTCCATATTACATCAAGAATGTCAGATAAAATTGATCATTTCTTGTCTAACAGAAATATTGTATTTTTTTTATATCTCATTCATGAATTATTGTAATAATGTATTTATACATAAAACCATCAAAACATCATGTGACACTACTGTATGGAGAGTTTACTACTATAATTTATATCCTGGTTGGTCCATGAGTAAGTTTACATTTATGTATATATTTAATTAAAAATTTTCAGGGAATAATTAACATATAAGAAAATAAATAATCAGGCAATTTCCATATAGCAACTAGAGATATATGTCCAGAAATAGTGATGCTAAGCAATAATCAATTAAAATCAACAGCTCCTAGCTGATCCACTAGCTTCAGTAAGTAACAATAACTTTTTGTTTGAATGTGTGTATATATATATATATATATTATAGTGGGACTTAAGTATGAAAGAAATGTCCAGTAAGTTCAGTAACCAATTTATAATGGTATGTTATGTGGTTAAATTTATGTATAATGGATTCTAAAATTTTATTGAAAATTTTCATCAAATGACGAGTCTTTGTTACTTTATTTAAATTTTATTCATAATGTGAAAACGTTTTATATAATTTATATATAAAATCAAAGGGTAAATGTTATTGATCCTAAATATTCTTAAAATTAATCAAAGTAATTAATCATTAATAATCTCATGGAATTAATAGTAATGAATGAAATCAGACATGTGACTGACATTATGGGGAATGAATGAAATATGCTAGTAAATAATTCAGATACAAATTTATTAATAAGAAAATCATTCACATTTTATTTAATATTGTTAAACAAAATAATAAATGAAAATAAAATCAGTCAACTTCAACAGCTTCAATTGTTTACAAATTTTAACTTGCAAAGGCTGGTGCAAACATTTTTGAAATAAGTGTTAAACAAACTTTCCTTAGAATTCAGTGGATGATGAAATGGATAAAACAAAATGAAAACATTACCTCACTATTTTAATTCCATCCCATAGTTGTTAATTCCTTCGTTTGTTTTTCCAAATTGAAATACATATAACATATATACTATCTATCTGCTCAATCATTTGATTACACATGGAAGTGTATGTGCATATAAATATATAAAAATATTTAAGCTTTATGTTACCTGAACTAATAATAATCTCCAAAAGTTAAAAAGAAAAAATAATAATATATGCATAACACTTTTAAAAAAAATCAAATGTTTATTATTTTTTGGAAAACTAAAAGTTTGTGTGAATAATTCTTTATTTTGGGATGTCCATGAGTAGTGAAGCTTAATGCAAGTGATGGTTGGATTTGCTTTAGGTGGCAATTTCACCTTGACCAGGATTAATTGTCCTTGCATCTTTAGATTAATGATGCAATCTTCTGGAAACATCTCATTGCTAAGAAATGAAGAAGTTATTTCTAAGGACTTTTATATAGTTGCAGTAAAATACCTATGCTTTTAAATGGAACAGCTTTCTTAAAAAAAAAAAGAATGATTTTAAAAAATAAAAAAGAACTTATAAATAGGATTCTTATAATGATGATGGCTATTTTTCTAAAAGCATATGAAATTCCACTAACTACATAGGCAGACTTCAGGAATAGATTAGGGCATTTGCCCTTTTTCTACTTAACTTTTCAGCAATGCATGTTAATGTTCAAATGAGAATGTGGATCTTTAAGAAAAAGTCCGATATTGATGCTCTTTCAAGCAGTAAGTTTTCTTAATTTTACATTATCTTATTAATATATTTTCTTATTAGATTTCCACTACACATTGGTATAAGAATTTTTAGAAAAAGACAATGTAGTATAATGTCTCATTAGCTTTTTATAAAAAATTTGGAAGAGGTACACACACATTTTCTGCCCATCCTTACATATGTATTTAATGGATTATGTCCTGTACATGTGGGATTCAGATTGACCTTAGGTCAACATGGGTGTGACAATAATGTCGGCCTCAGAGTGGCCTTCGAGCATTCCATCATCAGATTTTCAATTGGATGGATAGTTGAAGAGTTGGAGTGTGTAGTAGATTGGAGCCTGTCCATTAAAGTATGAAGATTGTCTATCTTAATATATATCTGAGCACTTATAGTATATATGTGTGGGAGATGATAATCTGGACCAACTGATGATTGCTGGTTTAGCATGAAATACATATATTGGTGATTATTTATCTTTTCAGCATATATGTGCTTGAGGGTATCAGTGTTATTAGATAGACTGGAGAGTTGTGGGTTGTGTGAAAGTCTGTGCTCATACACCCTATATCTTACATATATAGACACAGGTGTATATATAATAAGCCTGTGTTTCAGTTATTACATTGTAGAGATGTCTGTCCATCCTTGCATATGTATTTAATGGATTATGTCCTGTACATTGAAGTGGTAAATCTGTAGTACATATTTAACTTCACTGCCTGATGACATTACATACCTTCAAAGTAGGGTTTGAACCAGTTTATATGTTTATTTGGTCATCTAGGAATGTTAAGCACACACATATACATGTATAATTTCCACCCTGTTTATTTAAGAAATGGTTAGGTGTAACCAGTTGAATTATTATTTTAACTTAAGTATATTTTATTTTCAAGCTTGTAAATTCCCTTCACTTAGATAATTGTGTATGTGCATATATGTATTACAGATATAAAAATAAATACAATTAATGTAGAGCTAAAGCATATGTCAGAAAATTCTAAAAAGTATTATTACAATTTAAAAAAGGTCATTCTCATTTTAACTATTTCAAGTCAAACCAAAAATCCTACTTTAAAGTTATTTGCAATTTTAAAAATACGTTTAAATAATGCTTTCTGGAATGTATTGTTTACATCTTCCAATATTGCTAAATTTCAAGTATAGGAGGAGCAGAAGTTCTAGGAACATGCAGAAGGACTTCAAATCACTCTTCTCTCTGGTATTTGTGTAGAGAGTGGAAATAAAATGGACTGTGAGTAAAAGGAATTTGCCACCCTGATCTTAAATCACCTTTGTTCTGCCTTCCTGCCATGCCATCGCTACTTGAGAACTGTTATGTTTAATTGTAAAGAATATTGGAAGATGCCTACTATTATTTTATTAATATTGTACCTTGCTAAACTTCATATACGTTATTATAAGTGGCCACCATAACTTCTAAAGGTAATCCGTTTTGCCGAAGAATGAACTCTTAATTCTCCTCACTTCATTTCTTTCCTAAATCTTAATTGTAATCAGAATGTAATCTTTATTTATTTTATAACTGATTATAAACTTAACTATCGTTAAATTTGTAATTTTCTCTCTTAAGTTTTTAAGCTCGTTCTTTGAAACGCTAAGCGCAGAATTATGTACTTTAAATCTATCATTAGTTTTTTTTTTAAGTTTCACACTCTAATTATTTTATTTCATGCTGCAAAACTTATTTTAAATATATATCTTATTAAATTAGTTTTAGTATGCTAATGTTTTAATCTAGCGAACTTATATTATTTCAATCATCATTCCGATATTTTTGGAATATTTAAATAGTTAAACATAAAATTTCTTACTGAATGCTGTTCGCTCGTTTAAATATTTGAAATTATGGTTAATGGCGGATTGTTTAAAAATCATATCACTATCGATATTTAAATGCAATTTATGTTCTTTTAATAAATTTGATTATTAATATACTTTAATAACTATTTATTACTTATACACCATTAAGAGTTAAATTAATTAATATATTGTCATTTAGGAATGCTTGGGCTTGTTAAATAGGAAAAATAATATTTTTCCCTCTTTTGTATTCGACATCCTAAATTTATTAAAGTTATACGTATGATGCTGAGTGGGTTACATGGCGTTAAGCATGATATTATTGCTTTATTTAAGCTTAAATTATTTCATTAGTCATTTAAGACTTAAGCCATATTTGCGTTGCTTACTTATGATAGCATTTTAAAGAATTATATTTTGCTTTATCATATTTACTCATCAGAAATCCGGATTTTCTTTACGTAACTCGTATAGGAATGAGGTTTGGTATAACCGATCTCAGGATAAACATTAGAGTATTAAGGCTCTGCATGTGACTTGTTGGAGGGCATGCCATGGAATCCTTACCACTCATATTTTCGAATATCGCCTTGTGATAAATACAAGTGGAATCATATATGTGATAAAGCCTTCCAGTCCAAAGATGGACATCTCCATTTTAAACGCTGACATTATAGTTAGCACTGCGAGTTCTTTTATGGGTAGTTCTCATATTATTTATAAGATGTGGCGCAGTGATGTTTGTAAACCACTCATTTTATAATTAATCGAATATTTTAGGTATGTCACAGTAAAGCTAATTTAGGCTAACCCATTCCTCATTTGTACAGGTCCAAATATGCTCATAAACAATAAATTATTAACTTTCATATCAAGAGTAAACCTCTCTTTAGAGATGAATTTGTAAACGTCCTTATCATTACTTAAAGTAATGATCATCATATTGATAACATTAATTTATTATTATACTATAACTCATTAGCATACTAAATCAGTTGCTTATATGCAAAGTAATATCCGCATTAAATCTGTGCTATGTTTTCTAATGTAAATTAAATTGTTTATATTTATTAAATTATTATGTTTTAATAATTACTCATGCGTTGTGTCTTACTGACTCTCACTCATTGAATTCCATTAAATATTTATAATAGTGTTAGTAATATTTAGAAGTTATAATTGATTATTTTAAATGAACATTTATCTCTGTGTTGTTCTATCTTTGCTCATTCTGGATGGATACTATTTTATAATTCATGTTTCTTTTGCAATGCTAGCTGTGTGCAATTCATTTAAAATTTATAAATTGTCCTGTAACATAAGATATTTGATTGAGCCAATATTTGGTATTTATTTACATTAATTACCCTATAGATCTCATGTTTCTCTGCTGTGTCTCTGGGACCAGAATGAATAAAATTTCATGTTATCATCAGAAGTGTTGTTTATAATGTTATAGGTTTAGAGAAGAGCAAATAGGGCAGAATTCATGATTGCTCCTGACCTGTGTATCTCGGGCATGAGTGGATTTAAGGTGCTTTTGCTTAGATTCTAAACCTTGTTAAATGAACATACAATTCTGACCGGTACAACATGTGGGGTTCAGATTGACCTTAGGTTAACATGAATGTGACAATAATCTCAGCCTCAGGGTGGCCTTTGAGCATTCCATCATCAGATTTTCAATTGGATGGACGGTTGAAGAGTTGGTGTGTGTAGTAGATTGGAACCTGTCAATTAAAGTATGAAGATTGTCTATCTTAATATATATCTGAGCACTTATAGTATATGTGTGTGGGAGATGATAATCTGGACCAACTGATGATTGCTGGTTTAGCACGAAATACGTATATTGGTGATTATTTATCTTTTGAGCATATATGTGCTTGAGTGTATCAGTGTTATTAGATAGACTGGAGAGTTGTAGGTTGTGTGAAAGTCTGTGCTCATATAACCTATATATTAAATAATGAAAATTTTAAATAAAATAGTAAAATTATTATAGATTTTAATTATTATTTAGTTATTTTATGTTTATTCACTCAGATTTTAAAGTTTAGTCATAGATTATTGTAAATTGTTAATAAAACTTTGTAAACAAAAAAAATTCAACATCCGATTTTCTTTTCAATTGCCACCTAGCTTGTTCCATAAACATTTCTCCATTCGTTTCTTTTTCTTTAAAATGTTGTTTATTTTGCTGAATTCATGAGAAATATTTTATATAATTACCAATGTTTAGACCATTTTTATATATCTATTGTTGAGGTACTACAATATGATACTCATGAAAATAATTAATTGGTTATTTTTTATTTCAGTTAAGATTAATTTGTTTAATGATTGGAATTTGTAATATGACTACAAATAGGAATTGATTATGTGAATACTTTATATTTTGAAATATAATTTTGTGAGAATAAAAAAGTACATATTTTAATATAAAAAATAAATTTTATCACATTCTATACGGTTATACTATGAAAATTTTATAACTGATAAATTTTTATTTTGCATATATTGTAGGTACTTCCTAATGGTCATATAAAAATGGTCAAAATGTTACTAATTTAGGTATAACATTACTTCTGAATTAAGTAAAATAAACAAGAATTAAAAAAAGATTTATGAAGGAAAAATCTTGAGTGCTATTTTTAAATATTACTTATAGCTTATATGTAATTTTTTGTCCAAATAAATCTTATCATTTCTGTTTTAATTTATTATTGTTACCCACACATAAATGAGAATGAACGGATAATTAATTTTTTTTAAAAAAATAAACATTGACCAAAAAACTAAATCTTGTTTGGAACATTGCTAAATAGAAACAACAACAAAAAAACTCAAGATTGAATCTTGTTCTGAACATTTGCATTTGTTTATAATAACATCTATTTCTTCAAAGAAAATTTAAAAATATTTAGAAATTATTAGAATGAAGTAAAAAATAATAATTTTTTTTTTAATAGATAAATTCACAAAATGTTAAATGCCTTTAAATAACTCTCTATATGCTAAAGAGTTTTTCAGCATCTTTCTACACAGGAATGTATATAGAATAATTCAATACTACCAAGCTTGTCAAATATTAGATGATGGAAATTTAGTTTTTCTCATTTTAACATCCAGCCAAGGACAGTTTTGACATCCATTTATTTACACATAATTGAACAGATGAATTGGCTATAGGTCAGTTCTGAAAGAAAATTTTCAAGCTTGTTTGAATCTTGAAAAAAAATCTAAGTTTTACTTGTATTCAAACACTGGGCTATGACTATCACAAAAAATTATACTAAATACCAATAAAATAATAAAATAATTTTTTTCTCAAGACTTCATATGCAATTTAAACACCACAATTATCAGCTGGTATCATGAACATGAATCTTGAACTCTAGGTCAACAATCACTCTTTCATTGCACTAAACCACACAAGTCAACAACATTGAGTCACAATTGATTTTAGATTTATCAGTGGGAATAACATTTATATATAACTTTATCATAGGTTTTTTTAATGCAAAGAATGAAAGATTATTTATAAAATAATAGTTTCATTTTAAAAACATACACTATATATATTATCAAAAGATATTCATTTTTCATAAATGTAAAAACATTTTGTAAACATACTAAAAAAAAATAGCATCAAAAAAATATAAATAATGGAAACATTTAATTAAAGTGATAGAATTATTTTAGACTTTAATTATCATATAGTTATTTTAATTAACTGAGACATGATAAATTTAAAGTAATATTATTTTTACCAATTAAGTTTTTTTTTTAAATTTTTAACAAAACACTGCAATCTAAATAGTAAGCAATTAATATACTATCCTTAGGAAGTAATATATTTTTTATTTGCTAATAAATGTTTGAAGTCAATTACATCTATTTAGTAGGATAAAGCTGTATATATTTAAATTTTTGGTTAGAAAAAATATTTCTTTAATTAAATCATCATATTTAACTCATAATAATCTTCTTTCACTAATAACAAAGTAACAATAAGAAAAAAATATAAAGAAGATATACTTCATTAAATTACACTTGAAAATTAATTTAATGAAGAAAATTAGAATAATATTATTGTATGATAAATTAAAATAAATGTTCATTTTTATATCAATTTAAGTATATAATGATGAGAGGAAGTATAGAAACTAGGCTTATATGAGGTAGTGAATTATTGATGAGATGTCTGCTATGCAGATTTTTCATTGTTAATAACACACATACATATATAAAATAAATTTAAGTTAGTAATAATATTACTAGAATTGATTTATAGAAATATGATGTTGATTAATTCAA
Source organism: Epiperipatus broadwayi (assembly GCA_028023455.1). Taxonomy (NCBI): domain Eukaryota; kingdom Metazoa; phylum Onychophora; class Udeonychophora; order Euonychophora; family Peripatidae; genus Epiperipatus; species Epiperipatus broadwayi. The sequence goes on along the minus strand of JAQFVV010000375.1, from coordinate 118,752 downwards.
ATTTATCTATTTGTTAGCAATAATAATTCTGAAATGAATTAGTGATATGTTATTATTTTCTACAATGTAAGTTATAATGCATTTCCTTATGTTTTGGGTATTTAATTGTTTTCTATTGCTAATACAATTACTTTATCTTTTTAGTCTTGTCATATGTTATGTGTAAACTGTTGAAATTAGATGAACTTTCTCATAGAAGATTAATTTATAATGTTTTAACTCTAAAAAAAAATGTCATTCTAGCATTTTATTTTGCTTTATTGTTTCTACAGGAGTTTATACTATCTTTTTATTTTTTTAAAATACACGTTGGCTTTCTAACAGATGGTTGTTTATGCTCACAAGTAGTTTCAAATAAAATATTACCTTATAAACTATTAAATTGAACTTAGTGTTATTATTTAATAACAACTTTTTGCATTATCACAAATGCTCCTTATTAGGACTACAAATAATCTTGATTTTTATAATCTTAAAAGAATTTTCAGAGCCAGGGGTCTCTCTTCAAAATATCAGTAATTTGTTATAGAGAAACAACATAGTTAAATTTATATTATTTATGCATGGTCCAAACAGCACTCAATTACAGTCTGTTGGATTTAATGTTTATTACCGTGTCTGTGCTATTAGAAACCATATGCCTTTTATTTTTTTGTCCTTTGATTACTGCAAACTAACCTGATATTCTTTGGACAAAAAATAGGGCCCAAATTTTTTCATGCTGTAAAAACATGACTGACATTGCAGGATCAAGTTGCTTTACTCATGTATTAATCTAATACTACATTCTTATTTACATAATAATAATATGGGGAAATCCTGGATCTTGGTATTTAATCACATACACAATAATTCAGTTTTTCTCATCATTAGTTCTACCTTTATTGTTATTAAATAATCAATTTAAAGTGCCAGGGAAGGTGAAATCAGTGTTATAATTATTGCCACATGTTTTTCATTTCTTGTTATTATCAAAGATATAAACAGGAAGGTCATGCAAGCTATCTTTTTTTTTTCATTAATATTTTAACATATATCTATTTAACAAAACTAAAAATAATCTCAATGTTGTCTCTTTTGAGAGCATAAAAATGTATCACTATGCTTTTTGATCAAAGAATTCAAGATACTTTTGCAGTGAACAAAGGACTAAAACAATGAAAATTAAAGAATCATGGTTTATTAATAGTACAGACTGATTAATGAATAGAAAGTTCACTTTGAAGCCTGTCTATGAATACATTATTTCCTACAACATTTTGTTATAATGTTTGTTTTTTGAAAATGGTACTGTGCACCAAAAATGCATTTAAGGCTTTAAATAATTAATATGATTATCGTTCAATTTAAGTAGCATTTATATGAATGTGAATTAATTATAATTTAATTACAGAGTTTAATATTATTTAAAAATTGCAATATTAGAAATTCAATCCATAAGTTGTAAAATTAATATTACTGATCTAAAACTTTTTATTTAGTAAAGGACATAAATCAGAAACTAGTATGGTGATCTGAATAGGACAGCCCTGGATACCAATGTAATAAATACTGGCATTTTATGCAATGATTGACAGAAGTACAATAGAAAAAAGTAGAATTTTCCCTATAAAGAAATAATAATGTAAAAATAAATTTACAAATGCCACCAACAGCACAAAATTAGAACATTTACCTCGTATAATGCAGAAGTTAACAAAGAAGATATTACATATGAAATCATCAGTATTCTATCAGTTTTACTAACATAATTATAACTTGTATAATGTGAATTTTAGATTCTAACAAGCAGGATTTAAAAATTTTTTTTTTTTTTTAGAAAAGTCAGTTTTTTTTCCAAATATTGAAATAATTTTTAGAAAGGACTTATGAATATAATTTTACCATTAAACTTTAAATTTGTACGTTAAGAAAAGACATTTGATTCTCTAAGTATTTATATGGTAATTAAAGTTCTGAATAATCAAGACATAAATTCAGGATATAATCATATTCTGAAAAATATTTGTCAAAATAAAACAGCAATGACTAGATTATATGGTAATACTAAAAAGATTAACATTGAAAAGGGAGTATGACAAAATGTTTACATATCTCCAAATTTTTTTACAACAGTTGTAAAAGCAGTATTTTATGAATTAAAATGGGAAACTAAGGAAATAAAAGTAAATAGAGATTATTTAAATCATTCAAATTTTGTACATGATGTGGTTGCTTTTGCAAATAATGTTTCAGAGCTTCAAGAATTGCAAGACTAAAAATAAGTGTAAAAGAATAATGTTCAGTGGCTTTTTCAGAAGAAGAAAAATAAACATTGATAATTGTGAATTAGACCTTAACAACTACAAATGTATTAGTCAGATTATTGCTACAAATGGCAATATAATGCATGAAAATAAAATATTTTTGATAGAAATAACTTATTAAAAATATGTCTGTGTTTGAAAAGAAAGATTTTTGATATAAGTGTTTTATCAACTCTTACTAATGGTTCTGAGACTTGGACATTTAAAAGAAGAGCAATACAGAGGCTTAGTTCATGCTTCAATGAAGTGTGGAGATATGTATGCTAGAAGTAGCATTGATAGATCAATAAGTAATACGTAGCTAAGAATACAAATGTTATCACTGACATCATTGAAAGAATTAAGATAATAAAATGGAGCTGGGATCAATTTATTACTAGAAGAGATAATAATATATACATATGAATCTTAAACAGGATCTCAAAAGATTGTAGAAATCTTAGAGATCATTAGTGAGGTGGATGGATAAATAAAAAAAATTGCTTGTGTTACATCGAGATTGGATCTAAGACCATAGATTCATCTTGGAGAGGCCTTCATTTTGCTATGAATTCATAATGATTGAAAATAATGATGATGATGATAAATATCCAAAAATAAATGAAATATATACAGAATATAGACTAATGTCAACATATACTTTCCAAAATAAAGAAAACAAAAAAATAATATATGTATATAGATTTTTTTGTAGAAGTGGTCAGTTATATATTAGATTTTCAAAATGAAGTTTTAAAAAAAGGTTTAATAAATATAAAATTCTATATAAGACAATAAAGCAATGCAAAATTCCAGAATAAAGAATTTTTTCAGATATTTAAAGATTACAAATATGAAATAATGAATTTAATTTTAGAACAACATAAATATTTTACATAAAGAACTAAAAAACATTTTATTGTATTGACAAAATATTAATATAAAAACTATGCCAAACATGGGAAATTATGTGATCACTTATATCTTGGATAATAATTCCTTTCTACCTTATATCCTAAACATCATCATTGTCATTGACTCTCTGTCAAAATACCTTAAGTATGCTTCTATGACCAGATGCTACAAAATTTATGTATATAACACAATTATTAAATATACTATATGTACTATAATAACTGACACACAGACTTATTATATACCTGTGTCTATATATGTAATATATAGGGTATATGAGCACAAACTTTCACATGACCCACCACTCTCCACTCCATCTAATAACACTGATACACTCAAGCACATATATGCTGAAAAGATAAATAATCACCAATATACGTAATCATGCTAAACCAGCAATCATCAGTTGGTCCAGATTATTATCTCCCACACATATATACTATAAGTGCTCAGATATATATTAAGATAGACAATCCTTGCATATGTATTTAATGGATTATGTCCTGTACATGTGGGGTTCAGATTGACTTTAGGTCAACATGGGTGTGACAAGAATCTCGGCCTCAGGGTGGCCTTTGAGCATTCCATCATCAGATTTTCAATTGGATGGATGGGGTTGAAGAGTTGGAGTGTGTAGTAGATTGGAGCCTGTCCATTAAAGTATGAAGATTGTCTATCTTAATATATATCTGAGCACTTATAGTATATATGTGTGGGAGATGATAATCTGGACCAACTGATGATTGCTGGTTTAGCATGAAATACATATATTGGTGATTATTTATCTTTTCAGCATATATGTGCTTGAGTGTAGCAGTGTTATTAGATGGAGTGGAGAGTTGTGGGTCATGTGAAAGTCTGTGCTCATATACTCTATATATTATATATGTACTATAGTGTTTGAATTTAAAATTCACAATAGACACATATCCAAGTTTTTCAGAAAATAAAATTTTTGCTGTAATAAAAGTTTTAAGACAGTAATGCAATATGTCAAATAAACAGTCTGAAGGGCTATCATGTACTATATGTAAATTTTGTTTTATATGTTTCAATCTATAATTGAGGAACCTGTAAAACCTAAAGAGGATATCTCCAAATAGCAAGGAAGAATCTAACTGGTTTCTATCAGACTTGCAGACAAGTAAGAAATAAAATACTGCACATAGACCAACAGCAAGCATAGATGAGCCTCCTTAGCTGTAATCAAAATAATTCAGTTAAAAGAAAACCCTAGTTCTCTATATTGGGAGATGACACCAAATTAGCTTCTTGATACGAAAAACTGAATGTTAAAAACTTAATATAAATCATTTGTAATTGAATTGAAAGCTCATAATAAAAATCTTTAACTTTCTATATATCATTTTTTTTTTTTTCTGATGGTGACTTCTAATGAAGATGAATAATTTAATTTATGGATAATATTAATGCCCAATAGTTTTTTATTAATGTTTTCAATTGTTTGTTATAATAAAATAACATGTAAAATAAACAATAATATTAATAGCTAAATAATGATAAATGTTCTTGTGTTTATATTGAAATTGATAAATTATAATATTTTTTACGTTATTTATATATTTAACATTTATACATAATAACAACTGTAGTAACAACAACAATAAAAGTCATAATAATTAAAGAACAATAAAAATATAACTTGACAGTTTATTTGTTTTAAACCTTTTTCCCCCTTCTTATCTTTCTATCGGTTTTATTCTCACGAATTTATTGTTATTCTTATGAATTTCACACTGTGATTTGTTAGCTGTAATTTGACAAATACTTTCTACCAGATTTTAATCATTTTTTTATGAGTTTGTGGGTGACAAATGTAGGGGTGTGAATGTAGGATGTGGCATTGATATATTCTCAGCATTTTTCTAATGTTGCAATATTTTGCAATCCTAGACAAAGATGAACATCTCTTGTCAACTACTCATGTATATCTCTGAAATATTTCTATCGTTGGAATGTCAGGAATGTTTTTTTCTGCCTTCTGCAGAGCAAATATATTTTTGCGAGGCTGACTTTTATAAATTAACAATTGATATTGAATCAACCTTTTGGTGATGTATCCTTTTCAGAGTCAGAAATCAAGGAATGCTGCTAGGTAATCATTCTCTTGTCATATCAATGATTGGTCAAACTTAAAATGTTTGTCACTTGTAGACACATTCCACATATTTTCATTATCTGTACACAGACTGCAAGTAATTATGAAGAGAGCAAGCAAGAAATCACTAAATAATAGAGATATAATCTTTTTTTCATGTATTGATGGTTTCAATTAATAAATATAAAAGCTTTCAATATTGTTTTAGCAAAATTGATATGCAGATTGTCAACTAAAAGATAATAAATAAATCTACGAGTAATAAAAAAAATCCTAATACAGATAGATGCTCCTATATTTGCTTATATATCACGTGTATGTTATATATATATGTATGCATGCTCCGCATCGTGTGCTTTTCAATGCTTTAAAGCTTATACCAATAGTTTACTATCTTTTATATTCCACAAAGTGACTCATTACAGGTAGGTAGTTAATAATGTTTTAAAATTCCTTCTCATTAAAATTCTGCCAAAAAGCAGAATTCATATTTCACTCTATAATCTCTATAAATTTTTCTATCCATATTAAAAAAAAATTGTTTATAGCTATAATATTTTTTAAAATCATGAAATAGTTTTTTCTTCTTTTTTTACTTTTCACATATTCTTTCAGTACATCTAGCATATTTTTTTATGTTCAAACACTCTGAACTCTTATTTATTTTTGATGTTTCCAATAAATACAATTTATTTTATTTACACTTTTATATCTAACGTTATCATTCAAATCTGTTTTATTGTTGTTTCCCACATCAATAAAGCTAGTGACATCTTCCATCTTTTTTAACTGTTAAAAAATATTTCTATAAAAAAAGATACTCTAAACTAAACATTCAACAAATCCACCTTTACTGAAAAAACAAAATCCTATTAAAAGCTTCATATTGTTTTTATTTTATTAAAAACAAGCATGAAGTGTAACTTTTTCTCAACACCACTCTTAAACCTTTACCCTTTCCATATAACTGATTGCTTTGATTATCATTACATTTATTTTGTTTGTAATTTTTCTACATATTTCATGAATAACATTAACATGGGGAATTTCGTTAAATTCCCGCTATTAACAAGAGTTTTTATATCATAAGTAAACCTGACACAATGAATCATTCCCTTGTAATACTAATTATATCATTGCAAAAACAAAACTAATATAAAAGCTTATTTAAACAAATGTTGAACAACAAGAAATATCTATCCATTGTAAATTACAAATTATTTTATTTTTGTATTTACTATCCAAAACCTATTTTTTTCTATATTACTCATTTACATATATTTAATTTCATTTAAGAATGACTTATCATAAATTCTAGTAAATTTCGCACGTATCATTTATTCAGATGTAGTAAAAGTAATTTAAAGTGATTGTTTAATATCTTCATGCTCTCATTTCCAGTACTTAAGATTTGCTCATACTTAAGCGTTTGGGTTGAAGGAATAGGTGATTCATTCTATTCTTTCACAAAGACTTTATCTTGTGTTGGAAATGAGAGTATTCATTTATTATTAAGATTCATAAAAAGTGCATGTGCATTAGCTTGAAAAGATGATCTTTAGTTTATTATATTACTTAAGGAAAATGTATTATATGTCCATCTTATATGAGGTTTTACCCTATTTTTCATAAAATCTCTCAGGATCTAATCTAGTTCCATAATAATATCTCATATTTCTCATAATTTCAATCATGCCTATTTTTTTTCTTTTGTTTGCTCTTTTGCTAATTTCTATCATATTTTGTTGTATAATTTGCAACCATTCTATTATTATTATTTTTTTATTGTTGAAATACCATATTTATACATAAACCATTTGGAAGAACATATTTGTAAAAAAATCTTGATTTTCAGGTATATCTTTTTAATATTGGATTATTTTTATTAAAACTATAATATTCAAGTTTAATCTATTTTTACCTATATTAATAATTTATCTAGTATATAATTATGATGGAATTATAGAATAAATATGAATATTTGGAAATATTAACATAACCCAATATATACATGTTTTATGTAACCATTACTCTAATGAGGATGATCAAATAGTCTAGCACTGAAGATTAAGTTATGTGTAATTATTCCAAAAGTATTTTTAATATTTTTTTCTAAATTCAATTTTAAATTAATCTTCAGATGCCAAGCTTACTAAATAGAGAACCTACTTCTGAAAATCATAATACTGCTGATAATCATCATTTTAAATTATTACTATTATCCCTGTTATTCTCCAGGAGACTGCTTGATTACTCAGAGTTAGTGAATATTAATGTCATATGTTTGGAATGAGTTTGACAAGCAAAAAACAAAATAAATTGGTTAATAAAAAAATAAATTGGTTAATAAAAAAATAAGCTAACAATTAAATATTTACACTAATTAAATAAAATATTGAATCATTACATTTACTTTTGCAACTGTTACCAGATAAATACCATAAATACAATACAGAATATTGGAAATAAGTAAAAATAATAATTATAAATATTAAAACTTAAGGCTGTATGGGTAAATATAAAGATAATATTTTATCATAATACAATTGTCATAAGGTTTTCAAGGTTTAAAGATTTAAACCATGGTTTTCTACAGGTATTATATATTTACTTTATAAATAATGTAGCTTAAACCATGGCACATGTGTTTTGCAGATGGAACACTATTTATATAAAAACATCGTGCTATATGAATAAAATATTTACATATGTTTAACTTTCTATCTAATAATGACGCATCGTAAATTGTTAAAATTTTGCAAGCAGCATTAATAAAAATCATGATTAATAATTTAAAATGATTAATCAAAATCTTCATGCTCTCAGTTCCAAATGCTTTAGATTGGCCCATACATATAGCTTGGGTGAAAAAGATATGATTGATTCATTCTATTTTTTAAAAAGACTATCTTGTGTCTGTAAAAGTGCATGTGCCATGGTTTAAACTACATTATTATTTATAATTTATATAAAAACATTGTGCTATATAAATAAAATATATATGTTTACTATATATGAAAATAAGTCTAGCAATTCATTCCTGATTTGTGATTACCCTCTTTATGTATCAGTGATAATAGACAGTGTATATGGTAGGATATTATAGCAGAGTTTACTTTTTTCCTTACAACATGATTTTATTTTTTAAAGCAAGCAATGCCATATTTTATGCAACTTCAATTTTCATCTCTGAATGTGACTGCATTGTTGCAGATTTTTTGACCACCGTGCTTTTGGTTGTAATGGCCACATATAGTAAATAACCCTTAGGTAGATAATGTCATCATAGTTTCTGAGATTGTTAGAGTATTGAAAATTTATTTAAAACAGTCACAAGGCACAATTATCTGAAAAAACTCTGAGGAAGACTGTTTTAACCAGGAGAATCTTCTATCTTTATGTCATCTTTGGCCAAGTATGCAATCAAGTCTGCATTTATTTATATCAGGATGTTTACCAATAAATATCTTCATTCAGATTTAGTGACTTGGTTCAATATATATTTTTCTCACAGTATATTTTCTCATTATACTTTTTTTCATTTATTAAACTATTTTGTAAATGATTATATAATTAAAAAAGTAGGTTTCTATGTATTTGTGGTAATAATATGAAAAAAAAATCCAGGCCAAACCTGAAGTTTTTTTTTCTAGTTTAGATTTGCCACTGAATTTACTATTTGAATAAGGCTAATTATTTTTTTTAAACCCAAATCCATTAGGAAAATCTGAAAGAGTTACAAAATAGGATAATTTTTTATAAACTATGCAATTCATATTCATTTATACACATTAAAACTTAAATAAATGATTTAATTTCTCTTTCAGTAAATTACCTAATTATTCTTTTTGTGCCTTTTATTACATTAGTTATCATTTTATGAATTGTAATTTTACAAATCACATTTCTTTTACCAAATATCTGATAGCATGATTAATTTTATAAACTGAAATCTTTTATTAAATATTTAATTGTACGATTCACTCTATAGACCTATTTTTTTTTTAGTTTCTTAAACCCGTGTACTTGAGTTACATGTACATAACATCTAATATGCAAACATACACACATGGAAATCTATAATTTTATTAATCAATCTATCAGGGATTTTTATTAAACTTTTTTATTTTACATATGCAGCTTTGTAATATAATTAATTTGAGCTGCTATAGAATTTGTTCTGTTAGAATTCCTCTTTTTTAAAAAATGAGACTGGAACAGGGTATCTTTTCATTTTTTACTTTCATCTCTATTGCAAAATTTAACTTTAATGTATTCATCTACTATTATATTTTAGTCATTTTTATAAAATGTTGTTTTACTAATATAACAATGTATAAGTAAACAGAATACATAAGTCCAGGATTTCACTGTTTTGATATTTGACTAGTCTTTACTTATCAAAAGAGGATCTCACAATTCCTGGACACAAAAAAATTCATTCATAGTACTATAAGATGTATAATGAAAGCTAAAAGGATTGTCCTAATTTTTATATTGTTTAGTTAATCAAACATCACAGACAATCAAATAATAATACAAATATTTGAAGTCTTGCTGCTTTTTTTGAGTCTTAGAGACAGATAAATACAATATTTGAAAATTAAGTCTTGCTCTGTTTGAAATGTAGAGGCTGATAAATACAATAAACCCCTTGATCTGTGCCTTGTTTCTTTAAGTCTTACAAGTGAGTTATTAGACTTCTTGACAAATGTGTCCAGGCAGTGTCAAGATATATACACACTAAAATGTCATGTTATAGCATAGTGTCTCATGTGTTGACCAAATCTTTATCTGGGGCTAAAAATTGAACATATCCAAACCAGTTTGACAGATAATTTCTCCCAATATTTGCAGAAATTAACATACTTGCATTTAATTATGAATCAATATTTTATTTATATTCTGTTCATAGATTTTATATTTATCTATACTATTGTTTATTTTTCTCTCGATATTGTTAGTTTATAAGTCACTCTTGCTTTCTAGCAAGCTGGTAATTTTTCATTTTGCAATAAATTAGTCTAAATTAGATATTTTAATAGTCACTTTCATTATTGTCATTTATTTTAAATTTTACAATTTATTTTCTTTTTAAATTATCTACTCCTTAAACAGATCAAAGTTATCAGAGAATAGGTGATCTTTTATTCCTTTAAAATCAAACTGTATCTCTCTCCAAGTATTTCTTTACTGGTGCAGATATTATTTGTGGTGATCAAACAAATCTAACATTTTCTTTATTTTGAACTGGATCTTCTGTTTTTTTATGTTTCACCATTCCACTTTCTTTTTCAGTTTCAGCACCAGTAGTAGAATTTGTTGATCTGCTAATCGTAAACATTTGATTTAAAGATTATTATTAAATCGTTTTATCTTTTTTGATATTATTATATTATTTAGTTGTTTTTTTCTAGACTTTAAAATGTTGAGCACTTTAATTTTTACTTTTCTGCACAATATATATTATAATGGTCCTCCAGAAGTGTGGGGGTCACAACTGACTATGGTCAGTCCTAAGGTCTTTGGGTAGGATGCTATGAATGATGTGATCAAAGTATCTAATCAATGATTGTATCTATCTCCAATGGGCTAGCTTTAAGTTTACACATTAAATTCAGATACAATTTAGGTTAGTTCATCCATGCCTCACTCCTCTTTCAGATTCCATTATGCTTCAGTATTCCAGACTCAAGGAGAATGTTGCCTTCAGCTCTCTTCAGGAGTCAATTTACTTTGCATAGCAACTATCACACCTCTATACAGGTTTCCATTGACTTAAGATGCAGCCAACTCTATTGCTGTATCATTATATATCGAAAAGGAGTGTGTGTATATATATATATAGTCAAATAAGTTAATGAACGGGTGTATGAATGATTCTAATAAACTAGAGACTAGTTTAATTTTAAATCAAATTAACAATTTTTATTAATAACAAATAAAATTTAAAACGCATTTAACATAATAAAAGATGCAGTTCTATGTCTTAGGTATTCATTTCTACTATATCATTGATTAAAAGTATCCATTATAGCAACTCATACCTCTGGTAGAGATACATAACTCAGCACTCACTATTTACAAAGCAAATTGAATTGATAAAAAAAAATCCTGATTACCTTGACAGTGAAGATGACTAACTAATTTACAAATGTTAAAATAACATATATATATATTGTATCGTCAAAACATGTTTATCCATCTAACATGAGCTGGAACTCACAAAATGTACTTCAAACCAAGTCAAGCCTGAGATTTAGGTCAGGGACCAGCCTGGATTCGAACCCCCTCCATAAGCCCCAGATCTAACACCTAATGAATAACATAATAGTGATGGCACATGAGAATTAATTTTAATCCAACCCACTAGCAAAGCGGAGAAGACAATGAGACATCTATTACTATGACTAAACTAAAATATATATATAAGCATGGCTGTAATATGTGGAAGTGGAGAAAAAAAATTCGAACTACTCAAATAAGTTAGAAAATAAAAATATAGTTTAATGTAATGACAAATTATTTACATACATTTATAAATTAAGTATATACATTAGTATGTGCGTGAATGAGCAAGCGGTCTACCAAACGATAGATAATTATATTTTGTCATTCACGCTATATTTCTCATATGCTCTTTATTAGCTAAATAATATATTATAAATAAACACACATCTTTGGTGAGTCCAATATTAAGATGCCAATCAACTATTAGAAAGAATTACATAATATTGCCATTAACGCTTTGACTTACAGTTCTGAAACATGGTGACTAACATTATTACTTCGGGAGCATTCTGAGATTCATGACAGATATAATATAAACCATTTTCATACCATTACGGTCGTGAAAATACATAAAATACATTTGAAAACATGGCAAAAATACTTAATGAAAATTCTGTTAATTAGCGCTGGTAAGAAGAATGCATATTTTACCCAAGGCATAAATATACTCTTAAGTACAGAAATAAGTTACGATCGTGGGATTGTATAAGACTGAAATAAATTTAATTATTAAAACTAGAAGTAGTTGGGATTTATATATATATTTAAACAGAGCACAATTTCAGTATTATTACAGCACTAAAACTAGGTCATAAGCAAAAGCAATAATAATAATACGAAGTTTGGGTGGTACTGACATAATAGCCAAAAGAATAACTAAGAGGAAATGGTCATGCTTCTGGATGAGAATGATGTCTAAGCCCCCCTTCTTAGAAAGTACTTAGAGAAAAGTGGATAGGCATGGCATGATCCAGACTTTTGCTGGTATAACTGACATGAGAGGCCCTTTATTTACGAAGAAGTGAATATGCATAACATGTGCCAAATTTACGGGATCACTGCCAGAGGCATTTTATATGAAATAAGCACCCATGGAACAGGACATAATGAGAAATCTATGGGTTTGATCTTGTCATAACCCCAGATTAGATTAGAAGTACATAATATATATATAATTCACAAAGATAGGCCAAATAGCAGTAATGCAGTAATAATAAATGTCACTAACGATATTGAATAAGTTTTACTGCTTTAAAATAAATGATCCTTGTTTGAATACTATAATTTATATAAATAATATGCTATGCCATTATAATATATATATATAGAGAGAGAGAGGAGATTTCTTTTAATAAAATATACATGAAGATTTTATTTAGTAAAAGAAACATTAAGATTTACCCCCATCCCTTTTCTGCTATTTTTAAATAAATAAATCCCACCTTCGTTGATTTTACAATAACTGGAATATATAAATACTGTATTTGATATTTTAAGCATATACTATTTTAAGAGTATAGAAAAAAATAACTAGCAGTTATATAGAAAACAAATAATCGGTCACCTTTTCAGAAATGAATAAATAATATTTTAAAATTTCAAAGTGTTAATTAGCCAAAGTCCTGGATTCACCCCGGGTAGAAAATCCAGAGTTAAACAAATATATATTTTTTATACTAAAACATAAATAAAATGTTGACTCGTAAAACAATCTGGTGAGCATATTAATTAATAATGCGTTGATTTTAAATGGATGTTAAAAACCTTAATTCATGAAGGTTTACTTAAAAGAAGAAAAGATTTTAGAAATTCAACTCATCAGATTGTTTGAAATTGGCACATTAATAATAACTAAAATAGACATATAAAATTGAGTGATAAATAACTATAAATAAATGACCGCACCAAAATGAAAAAAAGTGAGCATATGAAAGAAAATTAGATTTAAAGAAATTATTTGAGAGCAATTTACATATTATATTAGAAATAAAGTTAAATAATACATTAGAAGAAGAAGTCTTGATAATAGAGATTGAGATTAGTTAGACTAGCTTTACTTGTGGCTTGAAAATTTACCTTGCATTATTTTAAGAGTTCATATTTTAAAGTCTGCTCATGCATGGCAGTTGGTTCTGAAATAATAGCAAGCTTTTATTTAGCATTCCAAAGTTCTCCATCGGGCCTTTACTTCATTCTATGGGAGAATAATGACACGGTGGCGGCAGATGATGACCCAACAGGATCAAGAAGGGTGGTGGATTTATTACTACATCATTTTTAGTTTCACAGTGATGTTAACAATCAGTTCTCACTACAGTAGCTAATCTCTCTTGATTAAAAATTCAGCCCTTTTATACTTTTGCCCAGGTGTTTTTGGAATGTTTTTAATCACTTAGTTTTAGCTTTACAATCTAATCTCTGATCCAAAAATTCTTATTTTTCTTTTATCGATTGTTTTTGAAGATGCTACAGTAAGATAATGTCCAAAAATAAATTAAAAGCTATTTCCAGATTAGAAATAGATTTGACAAAAATGTTTATAATAAAAGAAAATCTTAATCCCATTTTAAGTATAAACTTTAATTAAAAATACCTTCCCCAGATTAAAACAATAGTGTTTCCAATTATTTAGTTATTTTTAGACAATCCACTGTAGCATCTTCCATATTGGATTTTAAAAAATATACAGTTTAAAAGAAAAAAATACTTCAAAAAATAAAGTTGTATAAATGACATATAATAAAATATTTACAAAAAAATCAATATTTTGTTAGTATTTTGCTCCTATATATATATTTGAGCCACCCCTATGTATTTTAATAAAAAGAATTAATAATCATAAAATTAATAATAATAATAATGTTAATTTAAAAGTTAAAATTTTATAATGTAGGTGCACATCTCAAATGTATACATAAAATATACATAAATGAGAAAAGGAGCAGGATGGGATATAGGGTTTAAACACAGGTTAGTAGATGGAACTATGAAGCTCAATCTTAAGCTAAGATTGACTGCTTCAATATATATAATAGCCTCATCATTGAATTCCAATGATTGACATTCCATCTTTTTTGCTGCCCAAGAATGGTTGGTATGGTTGACAGAAAAGAATATCCATACAGGAAGATTAGTCATCACACAGACTAAGATAAATATAATGACTGTTAATTAAAATAAACAAATAAACAGACAGCATGAATTCTATCCTGTAATAGTGCATGTAATTAATATGGAATAGTATCAAAACTCTTACCTTATTCCAATATTACATGGTGGTGATCCAACTGTCAGATCACTATGGAGGGAACTGATCTAAACTTTATTTACATAAAAAAATATTATCCAAGTTAATAATTTGCCCCGGTACTATGCTACTTTTAAACATATGGACTCTTCCGAGTGTAGGCACATTAAAATTTCTAAGTGTAGAAATGAAATGAGAATAGAATTTTACAAATGTGTATATATATGTGTGTGTGTGTGTAATGCATAATAAATTAAATTTTCTTCAATCATCCAGATTAAAGTCCATGAATCTAGTGATAATGTCTCTCATGGATACAGTCCATCACTCTTTTCATTATAGTCCAGTAAGTCCTTCAATCATTCAAATTCCTCAGCAACATGTTTGGAATGATGTTCCCATTTTCTGCAGTTGCTTTCCTCCTGGAGCCATTCAGACATTTTGTTTCAGGTGTTTGATGTTTCTTTAGGCATTTTATAGATGTGTGAATTAAATCATTATGCTTCTATGGTTGGGAGAATAGCATTTGGGTTCTATGGTGACTTTATTTAGCCATAATACATTGCTTAATACTTTATAATATATTTAATTTTCTTCAGTTTGTTATTTGGAATTTAGTGAATTATATAAAAGAAAAATTTTACTTCATCATTTATCTATATAAGCTGGTGATATTCTCTTTCCTTTTTTTCTTGTTCAAACAATAGTGCAGGCTTTTATTTTTAATGGTCAACTCAAAATTAGTTTAATTTTTTCATTACACTGCTAGAAATTATCAACTTTCTTTATTTCAAAAGTTGATAATGATTTCTTTCATCTTTTTGCAATGTGAAAATTATACAGCTGAAACAATATTCAAACAAATTGTCCAACTGACCATGCATTCTAAGATTTGATCTTGAGATATTGGTTGTGTGTGATTATCCTATTCTTAGATAAATAACAAAATATGACAGAAATGAATTGGGTTCACTTTTATACCGTGCTTAGTTTTCCTTGCTTAGTAAACAAGCTTTTTCCATTTCTTTTTTCACTGCTGTAGTTGTCTATTGTTGTGTGTACTAAATGGTTATAGTTAAAATTAAAATTACATAATAAAATTCTACTCTCATTTTCTAACACTTGGTTGCCTAGGTATTGACTTGACCTTAGGTCATTGCTGTTGCTATATCTACTATATTGAAGTCATAAACCATGATGTCTAATACATTGACAACTACCTTATTGTTAGAATAGATATGAAATATTTTATTACATGGTCTTCTTTACTTTTCTTTGATAAGATAAATTATTCCATTGTGACATTATTTAATTTGATTTAATAAAACAAACTTTTGTTACGTGTGTGTATATATATGTTTGCATTATAAAACAATTGATAGTGTGTATTTAACTATTATCTAGTTTATGTTTTAATAGGGTTTTATTTGCTGTTGTGGATAAATACAAGCTTGTCTAGACAGGATGGTACAGAGTCAATGGGTGAACCTGGGATGATGGGAAATGATCATCATTACTCCAAGTCAATGACAAATCTTAATTTAAATATACAGATAATATGAGGAATGAGCATGTTATAATGAATATAAGGATTGACCTCAACATGAAGAGCATAACAGATCATCATGGCATTAACTCATAAACTCATCAGCTTTACATAAAAGTAACAATCACTCACCATCATGAATGATCTATAATAAAAATAAATCAGCAGTCAACCTTGTGTCTCAATTTGAAATGGGTCTGCTATACACCAGACTAATTTATTTAGCCTTTTTCAACTTGGGCAGATTATTTAAACAACAATTTTGATGAATAAGCATAAGTGCTAATCAATAAGAATATAACAATTAAAAAATACTGCCAGGTTACTAAAACATGCTGATCATCATTAATGCCCTCTGATCATATAATACCATTAATGTACCCGCCAACTATAAACTTAATTTCTAAATAATTAAAATGAAATGTAATGCATGAACTTTAAAGGATATTCTCTTTGTGCCAACCAGCATCATCATCATCTAGATGTCCATAACACTAAACATAAACCCTTTTCTATAACAGTCTGTTATATATGATTCCAGAACAGAGAGCAAAAGCTTTATAACTGTTACTGTGATTAAGAGATATAATAGAAATATATAATATTTTAAAACTATTTCATATTGAATAAATTTACTCAAATAACTTTAACAATGGCATATAAATTTATTAATAACAATAAAATTAAATTACTGTCTGTAGAATAAGGCTATACATATAAATTAACCCTTATGATTTTGAGTAATATCAATTATAATTTACAGGTACATCCCAATAGGTTTACATAAAACTTTTATATATTTGCACACAGACATGCCTGTTTAATATAAAATTAACATATTTGAATTGTCAAATAATAATAAAACATATAAGCTATCATATTTTAATGATATATAAATAATTGCTTTTCACCTATATGTGGTTAACCATGGAATTATGTACACACACTAATATTTATATCATATGCTTTTTGAATTTGTTAGAATAATAAAGTCACGAAAATATTATATTTTTCACAATTAATTCTGTGTTGAAAATATATATAAAATTTGCACTTTCATGAGTACATATAAAAAAAATAGTATGAATTAAAATTATTCATTATTTCTAATAGTAAAAATAAGTTTTCTTTTTTTAAAAAAAAAAATATCATGAGATTCAGTTTGAAAAATTATTTTCTCTTGATTAATTATAAACATATTTAAACATACTCCAGGAAGTTTCTTTATTCTTTAATCTAGAAAGATTTTTGGTATTTCCTTTTTATTTCAAAATAAAATCATTTATGAATCAATTCTTTGTTTTAGACATATAATTCAAGCATAAATTATTTGTTTTACCTTTAAATTAGAGATTTTAACTATCATTTTAAAAGAATAATTTAAAATACTATCATTTTCAATATATATATAACACTACTTACCAACTGTACTTTATATATATGATGCAGTACCTTTAACTGTACTTCTCTGCATCTAGATAAAACAGTATATATATAAACTACTTCTGCAAGCTGATAGAATTTCTGTGTAAGCTGATCTTTTTAAACAGTATACTAGCTTGTTGTAATCCATGGAAAATTTATAATCCAGTAGTTGCTAGCCTGCAATGAATTCCCTTCAATCTCTATGCTGTCTAATACACACATGCATGTGCTGTGAACCATAAAACCTGGGACTTGCTTTCATGTAATTCCAAACTCTACCATTGTGAACTAGTAGCAGCAGTTGGACTTGCACTATCTTGCCTTCAGTTATATCTTTATAGTTAATATGCTGTCACAATCTACAAAAACTTTAAAAACCCAATCTTTTTTTAAACTTATAGTCAGGATGGAAAAAAACACAGTTATTAAAAGCAAATTTGTTGTATCTTAATTGAAAAAAGTTAGTGATTATTTTCAATTTAACTTAATCCTTTCAAAAACAACTTTGTAAAATTTTTATCAAAATATGTTATACAAGTATTAATTAAAAAATTTGCTAATCAAATTAGATAGTAAAATTTTATAATCACCTATATATCGATTATAACATACTTCTTTTAATACTAACATCAGAATTAATAAAATATTAATTAAACCTTTTTAAATATTTAATTTATAATAATAAAAATTAAATCAAAATTATTTAATTCTTAACTGTTATTCCAGTATAATATAAAAAATATTTACAAAAAAAAATTGTTTGTGTTTATTTATACTTTTTTTTTCTATTTTATATATATTGTACTGGATGAAATATTTTTGTTTTGTATATACTGACCACGAGGGCGCCACTAACCTGAAAATCAGAACTAGACATTTATTTTAAGGGTGGGCAGGATATACGAACATGAATGTGTCATAGTAAACTCAGGGAGAACAAAAGCTCATGAATGTTGTTCAGACAATTGAGAAAACACTGAGACACATGTCAGCCAAAATAATTACAAGAACATTTTCAATTTATTAAACATAATAACAAAATAAACATGAAAATGATCTACATTTCTTAGCAGATCTTAACATTGAGTGTATGTGAGCATTAATATGTTAAATACCCAGGCAGACAAGTTCATTTCTCATCTATAACACAATAATGGCTTATATTTTCCTGCTAGCAGTTCACCCAACTAATTCCCTTTTCACCTATCGAGATTTAGTAAGATGGATGGGTGTGGAGAACAATGGAACAGCGCAGACAAGCTTTTCTTAGTCCAGCAAGGAAATGTCAGAACCAGGAATGTCCTAATTCTGCAAAACACTCATGGACAAGTACATTTAAATGAGCCAAGGTTAGTCTCACACAAGAAAAGTAACATTATGAACTATGTAATCTGAATTATAGAAAATAAATCTCTACCAAGGAAACAAAATATATTCTCTAAACCGCCAGCCAAAAGATCAGCACTCTGCAGAAAATGCAAACCAAGTTTGATTAAGTTTAGCTATAAAGCAAACAAACAAAAAAAAAAGAAAACTACTAAGGTCTGTCTGAGTATTTATCAAAGGGTTAATCATAGAACTGAGAAAATATTAAGCATATAAAATATCACTCACCAAATACTCTCAAATAAGTAATATTTTAAGATGGAAAATCTTGCTACTAAGATTCTAATGTAAAAACAAAAATAAAATCAATACATTAATATTTAAATTGATAGATTACAGATCATAAATATAATTTCTTTTAAGATTAAGCTGAGATTTGCTAGAGACTTAATTAGAGATTTAGCCCTGATTTTGATATGGAAAGGTAAGTTACCTTGAGGTAATATTAATTTCTGCTGTTCACACAAAGTTCAGTTTATAGTTATATATAACGGCTGTCATTTACCACAGGTTCAGAAGAATGGAGGCACTATCAGGATCTGTTCTGGACTTGACACTTAGGTCATGATTGAAGTCACAATTTGGAGCTCCAGAGGTTTATCTTTGGAAAGGCTCATCCCATCATGTTGTGGAGATTATTCATGGCATATATTATAGGCATGGCATCTGAATGACTGCTACTATCATGGTAAATCGTAGAATTATTGTCAGTCAATGGAAATTCAACTTTGTGATTCTCGTGGAACAAATATCAAATAACAATTAGTATCACTTTAACGATGCAGTAGTTCAATAACAGCTAAAATCTGGATGAATCCTCAATAACAAGAAGCTGAATAAGTTGAGCAATCAGAATAAAAAAAAACAACTGAATGACGAGAATAGTCTCTCTCAATAAACTGACCACTGAATAAAAAATACCCAGGCTCTTTATGTCCATTGTTATCTCCCGCACAATCTTTTTTTTTGCAACTTTCAACCAAGGTAAATCTCTATCTCCCACTCAATCTTAATTAGAAAAACAATATCTTACAGGGCTTTATCTTACAAAATTATTATTATTATTATTATTTTTATATAACAAAAAAAAAAAAAAAACATACCAAACTAAATCTCAAGCTTTAAAAATAAATCAACATTAAATTTTTTTAGTTTTTTAAATAAAATACTTTTATAAGAAGACTCATTAAACTTTGCTTGCTTTTAATTATTTTAAAAGAAAACAAGTGTCATAAAAAAAAAAAAATTTTATACTAAAATCAACTGAGAATTAAAAATATAAGATTTCAATATAAATAGGTATGTGTGTTATTGCACATATAAAACTTGGTTTTTCTTTTTTTTTTTTTTTTACATGATAGAATTCTTGATCGGATAAAGTATCCTGTTCAATACACACACACACACATAATATGTTGTTGTATGCCATGAGACGCGTCTCAATATATATTAACTTATTATGGTTGAGCATTAATGGTAGAATCATAGTATCAGGAGCTAAATATAAGCTTGATTAGTCACTTTTAGTGTTTCAAATGTCTTATGATTTTCCAAGCAATAACCATCCAATTGCTTTTTTTGTTTTTAATCTTTCTTTTATCATTTTTGAAACTCAATTGAGCATTATTTTAGTTTTTGTAATAATTATTTATAATGTTATTGTTTTGTTCTTATTAAATAGCATTGTAGTATTTTGTGCAGAGTAATATTTTTATTTGTGAAAAATATATCTAAAATATATAAATTATATAGTCTACACTTATTTTTACTTTCTTCATTCTTCATTTTAATTCACTATTTTAATTTTTGCTGAACATTTATGTTGGAATTTTTTATTATGATGCAATATATTTCATATTTATTACATTTTATTTTTCTCCTTGTGTATCTCTGTTGAATGCTTATTATCTATAACATACAATCCATGTATTTTCTCATCTTCTTTATTAGAAATACTCTATTTTTTGGTTTTAATAATTATTTCATATTTGCTAATCCACCTTTTCAACTGATTTTTTTATTCTAATATATATATATATTAAATCATATTTACATTTTGTTTGTGATTTTTTCTGTTTGTCAGATAATTTTCCATAAGCAAGCCCATTTTCTTTTATGGTGTTAAAGCTATACATTTATTATCACTATCTATTATTTTTAATTTCTCATACTTTATCATCTCTTCATTATTCTATAACAACATTTCCATTTTTTCATCCATGATCTTTATTTTTATATTATTTCTATTGATTAACATGCAAATTTCTATGTTTGGAACTTCATCAGCCTATCATTTAAATAAATTTGGATGAAAACAGTATTTCTTCCAAAGAATTACTTGCCCCATTATATCTGATACTATCACTATAATTAAAAAATATTTTTTTAAATCTTTTTCATTCTACTTGCCCACAATTATACCATCTTGATTTTTAATTTCTATAATATCTCTTTATTTACTTTAAATAATATTTAATAAATTCTATCATTTTATATATAAACTCTTATATTTTAAAATTTTATTGATGTTATATATCATTTATCTGAATTTCCTTGTTCAACTTTTAGAAGTAATTCCAATTCACCAAATGCAATATTTTTGATAAGACAAACAGTGTCAAATTATCACTAAATGATTAAGAGTTATCACTTGGTAGCTTTAGTTTGCTTCCTAATTAATCCAATCTTTTCTCAGATCAAGAACTTTATATTCATTAATCTACATTAGAATTTATCTGGTCAACATAATTTGTTGTGTGCAACATGCATCATATTGATTATTTATACATTTGGTTAAAGATATAATTTTCATAATAATTTTTCATAACATTAAAAATAAAACTCTACATTACCCAAATCTAATGTACTATACAAATAATAATGGTAAAAAGTATAATAATTATATATAAAATAAAATTTAAAAAATAATGAATTTTAACATTTTTAAAGTTATTATTTTGAAATTATTCTTAAATTATTGACTTTCACATTTAAGTTTTTTTTAAAAAAAATGTTAATAAGTTTAGTAAAATCTTGATAAAATTTTGATTAAAATGGCACTTAATAGTACTAATATTTTATTCCAGTCTCTTTTTTTTTGCATATGTGTGATAATAGGAGAAATTCTGCTTTCATTTTCAAACCAGGACTCAGGTTAAAAGTGCCACATTTTTATACAAAAAATAAATATTAGGTTATGTAATAATTTGTTTTTAAATCTTTATTTAAAGAAACATTGATAAATTATAATCTAGAAACGCAAATAGACATTAAAACTACAATACACCTGGGTTTCATTTGATGTGGTAGATAGGTTCTTCAGAATACACCCACAAAAGAAATTGCACAAAAATAGACTTAACTTACCTTGAAAAATGGGGGATAGGTTCTGTCATATTCAGAAATTTCATAAAAGCAAAGCAACAAGGAAAAATTACTTTAAAATTTGCATTAAAAAAATAAGGAAATAAAGTATATCTAATAAAAAATATCAAATATTTGAAAAAAATTGGTACAAGACAAACTTTTTTACTTTTTTTTTTATTAATTACAGTATTTAATTTTACATTTTTTCATGCATATTTTAATCATTACCACTATTTGACAATATGCATTTGTTTGTGAACTGGTAAGAAATCAGATTCATGATGTGATGCACAACTAGCGCCACTTTCAGTCTTGTGCTATTTTAATGATTTTCTGTTTCTATATTCAAAAAATGAGATCGCAATCAAAACAAAAAGATTATACATTATCATTAGAAAGATTATTTTTAGTTTACAAAATCAATAAAATTTTCATTATTTATTTTAAAAATCTAAAAAATTATTTATTTCTGTTATATCTAACAAAATACATTTTAAAAGTTTAAAATTTTTGAATATTTATTGCAAGATTTTTATATAAGTATAAATTTATTGTTATTATTTATTCATTAGTATAAGTAGGTTATTTACATAGAAGCTAAGATTCTAAATACAGCTTCAGGTCATATTCACTTTAGCTGCTAATATAACATTATATTTTTGAAAAAAAAAGTATTTCAAGTCAAAATAAGTTATTAATAATTTTAATTTCTTGATATCTAATAAATAAAGTGAAATATGAAAGATATTAAGAAGAAACATGTATCACATAACTTCAAAATTGCATTAAAATAATTTGCATAAAATGATACCCAAGTGTATTTGAATACAAGCATAATTAATATACTTGGAGTTTAGATATAATTAAAGGGGATTTGAACACAGATTTTCAAGCTTCCTTCCAGCTATCCACTCTGTCTCATATAACTGATACACACATGATCACCAATATACATATTTTGTACTGAACCAGCACTCATCAGTTGGTCAGATTATTATTTCTCATAGTCGGTGCTCTACCCTCCAACTCTTCAGCCAACAATACTATTGTAAATCTGATGATGAAACATCCATTTTCCTTCATATTTTCAATGATATGGATGGCTGAAAAATTGAAAGATGATATAGATTAAAGCCTGACCATTAAAGTTTGCTATCTTAATATAAACCAAGCACTGATTTTATATATATATGGGAGATGATAATATGGACCAACTTATGAATGCTGATTTAGCATGAAATACATATATTGGGGCCACTTGTAATTTTCACATGTATGTATTGGTTGCATGAAATAGAGTTGATGGCTGGAAAGATGTTGAAAGCCTGTGTTCAAATCCCCTATTATTATAATATATATATATATATATATATATATATATATATATATATATATATTATGACTAACAATTTAACTTTTTTATATATAATAGCAGATAATTTGTGGAGACTTTATTACAGAGACTTCAGACCACTTAGCAGAGTATGGAATGTTGTATAAAGAGATCTCAAACAAAATTACATGGGTGAGAGAACAAACAGGTCTTATTGACATCATTGATAGAATTAATAGACTGAAGTGGAGTGGGTTAGACATATTGTTAGAGTGATGATAATAGATCAACAGTTGAAATCTAATGTTGGAATCCAAGAAATTATAAAAGACCTAATAAGGAAGTATGCTGGAGTGACATGGAGAAGAAAGTCCAGAGATTGGAGAAGATGGATTGAACTTAAAGAGACTTCATCCTGCATCAAAAAATTTTGGAGAAAATTTGAAATAATTTATGACATTTCACTATAGCTTAAATTAATATTTAAAAAATATAATATCTGTATTTATTCTGAAAGTAGCTATCATTTCTTTTTAAAATGTTATTATCTCATATAAATTCTCCATGATTTCTTGTTTTTATAAAAAAAAAAAATTTTTTAAATAATAATTTCTATTTAAAAAAAATATAAAGAAAATTATCGAAATGGTAGACATGTTTTCTACCATGTATAATACTTTTTTTATATATTTAAAAAAATATTAATGTGAAGACAATTGATTAATTTTCACCTCTCAATTTACAGTAGTAGCCATTATTATTCTAAGATAAAAATATTTAAAAAATTGAATAAAAAACTTTAATGAGCGATTTTTAATAGTTGGCATTGCAGACAAAATGCTTTTTCTGGTTCTAACTTTAAAACATTACAAATCCGCTAACTTTATTAAAAACTTATTAGACCATGTGATTATCATTCTAATTTTTATTATTGATTCCATCATTAGTTAATCAACATTTTACATATTTAAAGCATTAACTAATTTAATAGTTTGCTTTCAAGGATCATTCTTAAATTTTTATTCTTTTCATTATTTTGATTGCTCAAATTTTACATGCATTTATTCTCATATTAAACTTACTAAAACAAATATTTTTTTTTAAAAAGTTAGGCATAAAACTTTCATTTTATCACATATTCTTAAAACATATGAAAAAATAATCTGATGTATGATATGATAATCTCTAGTTTAATAAATGTCTCATATTCACTATTTCTTTATGCTTATACAAGATGTTAAAAGAGTAGAATTGTGATGTGTGATGTGATGCACTGTGGCTTCTTTTTTGGAGTTGGGAATCTCTCAGCCACAATGCCCAGATAAACCTGTTAGACAGCCACATTACATTCTCTTTCCATTTACATATACACTATCCTGCTCATCTTTTTTCCACAACATAATCTTTGTCAACGTTATGGCCCTAAGTCCCCTTATCTTTTCCCAAATCAGCATAAAAACCAAGAACCCATTTTCTGTATAATCACATTGTTTATATTTATTTTCCGACAACATTATTTGTACATTTTCTGCTTGCAGGCATTTACATTCAATTAACAGGTGCCTAATATTTTCTATGCCTTCCTAACATAACTTGCAGATGAACTCACCCATATTTTTCCACTTTATGTACATATTTCCTTATTGCCAAAGATCCTGTTTGAGCCTTAAATGGCAAACTACTTTCCTGTTATTATGATAAATTAAATTACCCAATATTTTGTTTGTTTCTGTATATATTTAAATTATTTTTACTCTCCATACAAGTTTTTCATTTTTCCAACTCCTTATTTTTTATTAATGCATTTATTCTTCTATCCCATTCCTTGCCAATATAACACTGAACAATTCTTTTAACACAATCACACTACATTTTGTATAAGTATACTGTTATAAATTCCTTTATTCAAATCTTCTGTATACCATACTACTTTTCTCACCCATCTTGTTGCCTGATCTTTACTCATTTTCATTTTGCTTTTTGCATCTCTTACATAAAAACTTGACCATCCCATTTTACCACAAATTGCCTTCTTTGCCATCCACACATCTGCATTTAATGCATGTCTTCCTACTTCTCTTTGTACTTTTTCTAAGTAATTAACACCTCTTTATTAATACATAACACATCTTTACCATAAGTTAATCCTGCTAGTGCCACTTCCTTCCATAAATTCTAGCTACATTGTATTTATTATATGAAAACACTGTTAATTTCTTTGTCAGTCCCTTTCTTTTCTTTGCTTCATTTATTAATTTTTTCTCCTATTCATTCAAGCAATTTCTCTGATTACTTAAGATGATTCCCAAATAATTATACCTGTTTACCACATTTCATTTTATATTTCCTAGTAAAAATTCTTTAATATTCTCTTTCCCCAGTATTTATCATCATTACTTTTGATTTTTTTTTTCATTAAATTTAATCCACATCTCTTTACCCACTCTTGAATATGTCTTCAGGATAATTTCCATATCTTCCCTACTTTCTGTGCACAAGAAGATATCATCTGAAAATAAAAGACCTGATAATGTACATACTCACTTTCCACCTATTAATGGTATCTTATCCCCCTTCCTATGCTTTTTATCATTCTCTCCATTTCTCTCAAATATAATAAAAACAAAATAGGTGACATAGGGCAATCTTGCCATAGTCCAACCCCATTTTTAACTTTTACTGATTCTATATTTCATAATTGATACATATAGTAATTATTTTTATACTATCTCTTAATAAGGTTCACTAAAGCTACATTCATTCCCAAATTTACTAAACTTACCCATAATCTATTTCTATTTACTCTATCATATGCCTTCTTTATAGCTATAAAAATAATATTTAACTGTGTACCTGTATTCCTACTTATATCTATGAGTTGTATAACTACAAATAAACTATCTCCTATATGCCTATCTGATTGAAAAATCTCTGCATTTTTCCCACTATGTTATTTTCTTCCATCCACTTTGCAACCCTTTCAACGACCATATGTGTAAACTTTATATAACACTGATAGTACCACTATCAGTTTATAATTATTTAACTTTTTATGATTTTTACCTGCCCTTTAAATAGTAATCTTATTCTTACATTATTCCAGCTATCTGGAAATTGCCACCTGGTGTAAGTTTTAGTAATGAATAGATGCTAAAAGATTATGCATAACAATCTCTATCCAAATCTATAGTTATCACTAATGAAAGCCATAAGCTAGAAACTAGTCAGAGGACAATATATGGGATGACACTGGGTAGTCATTATTGTGCACAATCTTTTAACTTCTATTGATTATTAGAGCATACATTAGATTTCACTATTGTATAAAGAAAGTTTTTGCTATTGTTTTAATAAATGCTTAATAATAATCATTAATTTATTTATTTCAAGTGGATGGTGTCTGTTGTGTTTGTTTAGCCTTGCAGGTTCATTTCCAAACCAACAGATACAAAAAGAACAACTATTCAGCAATTAATATGTACAATTATATTAGTACAAAATATATACACACGTTAGTTAAACAGATGTACAAATGCAGTTGATAGACTTCACTGCTGAGATAGTCATGCGGAGTAAGGAACTTACTTCCATATAATGATTAGCCTGCATCATGAGTTCTGATAAGACTCTTCCAGCTATGTAGTTATCTTGTCTCAAGTCGGCTCTAGTTCAGACACAGCAGTTTCCAGTCCATAGATGGACTTGCCTCACTGCATGGACATCTCAATAATGACTAGATAAATACCTTTGCTGATGGCAGAAGGTTTAATGGAGGGCACATTCTGTCATTCAGGTTAACAGAAGTAATTGCTCTCTGCCTTGCCTCCAAAAGGCTGAGTATTTAAAGGCAGTTCCCCTACCTTACTGGAAACACGCGGATTCAGGGTGTGAACTCCAGTGAGGGTTTTAATCCTCTTGTATAGCAACTGGGTGCTAGCCAATCGGGCAAGGAATCTGGAATAGTCCACTTCTGAAGGCAGGGTCAGATATGACAATGTCATAGTTATGAAAGCAGAGAGTTTGACATTTGTAAATCACATTAAAGAAAAAAATTCATTTATTTAGCATTCTGTTATCCACTATTCAAAAATGTTACCATATCATCAATAAATCCAATATAATGAACTCTTCTTTATTCATTGTTATCTTTAATCTTATCAAAACAACACTCGTTTAGAAAGTTATTTGAATAACTATGTAACAAAATCGAAGAAACAACAACATCCCTGAATTACACTCAGTTATATATATATTAGAATAAAGTTAATGCACGTTATTTCTTTTGCATTCTGGTTTTTATTGTTATAATGTTAGTTAGTCTTAAGATATAATTTACTAGTATATATATATAATAAATAATGATAACTTTAAATATTTGTAATTTAGACGGAAATAACTACCTCCCACTAAGTTATATAACGTCAAGACCATGAAAAGATAAAAAGATATTATTTGATTTTTTGTCTCTTTTGTTATATAAGCTTGTTTTTTATGTAGTTTTAAACTATAGAGTGAACTTTGTGTAGTATTTTAATTTATATACAGACTAAGTGATCTGCAATCACTACTGATACGTTTTTTAAAAATTATTTCTTATCAAATTTATATCATACATATCTTATACAATAAACTAATAAAATGAGAAATATTTTTATTTTCAAAGAAATTTTATTAGTGAAATAAAAGGATACAAACTGTGATGTTCAGATGAGAGCATGTGTCAGCAGGAGCTTCTTACTTGGGAACTAGAAATCAGTGTTGATGCTTTTTCCAATCTAGATGAAGAGAAAAAATTTAATGGTTTCACAGAGATAGCGTGGGAGAATTGGGAACTTTAGTCACTGGGAATGTTAAAGAGTTTCCATGTATTCTCATAGATAAACTTAGTACAGAGAATTTTGTTTTTACTTTGGATTTTTCTGAAGGGTCCAAAGAAAATTGCAAGGGCATTCGGTTGAGGGATATTGAATATCATTTTGCACCGGGTGATCCATATGGAATATGTAATGAAGGTCGAGATTCTTATGAAGGGAAAATCTCTCTCCTTGATGAAATCTTTAATGGAGAGGATTTTATAATAATCAATTGCTGAATTTTGGGCTATGATTTGCTTCACTGGTTCGAAGCCTGTGCAGGATAATATAATGTGCTCAAAGGTCTCATCCTGTCTGTGGCAGATTGGGTAGGAAGGATCTATGTTGTTCAGGAAATATTTTTAAAGCAATGTTAACACTATTTTACTGATATTGATTTAAACTAATATTTTTCATCTTAAATTGTAAGTTTTCAGAAATGAGAAGAAAAAATTAATATATAATTTAAAATAATATTTGGTTAAAATATAATGATTACATAAGAAATACTATTTTAAAAGTTTAAAGATGTACATTTTCTTGATTATATCAAATTTTATTCAAAATACAAAGATGCTCACTTGAAAATTGTTATATTCTACCAGCTCTAATATTTCCAAGAGATAGTTCTATTAATTGTGCATGTCAATTAGTATTAGAAGTTTTATCTTTTATCCAAAACTGCAACTTCATTTTTAAATAGTTATAAAAGAATAACATTAAACATATGCAAAATGTAACATAATTAGGGATTATCAAAAATAGTAAAGTATCTCATCTTTTTCAGGTGCAAAGTAAAAAATTAAATGTATTTTATTATATAAAAAATTTTAACAACTATCTCTTCTTCCAATCTGCAATATTTGCCTATATCTCTTTATTTATTCAATTAAATAATTTAAATCAATCTATAAGAACAGTTTTTGAAATTGAACAAATCTTTTAATATTGGTTCTTATTATAATTTAATTGTATCCCTCTTCTCCTCTTCTTTTTACGTAATTTTAGAAGTATTTGTTTGACACCTTTAATAACATTTTAGCATTATATTGTATTAAACAACAAGTCTAATATCTTCTGCTCAATACAAACTCTTCTTTGTATGTAATTTCAGAAGTATTTGTTTGAGATCTTTAATAGCATTTTAGCAGCATCTGGCATTAAACAATAAATCTAATATCTTTACATGTTATTGTAAGACATTTTATTTCTAGTTAAATAAAATTATAAAGGAAGAAATTATATTGATCACCCTTCTAAATCATAAATTATATTTCAGTCCTCACTTAATTTTTGTAAATGCTTTTTCCCATAGTGTAATAAAGTCAATTCTCTGAGTTTTATTAAATATATTCTTATCTCTTATTTTTGTTATATTTTTTTCTCATTATTTCAGTCATTCTTGCAATGGATTTTCTTGTTCACTAGTACATCAACTATATATACTCTTCCCAACTTTTTAATACCTCCTCCACTCTTACTAATAACCTAGCATTCTTTTCTTTAATAATAACTTCACTTTTAATCTTTTTTTTTTCATTTAAACTTTTATTTTAGTATGATTTGCGCCAAAGACGCATAAACACCCAAAGCTGCCTTTTTAAAATTCTTTATATATTAAAACAATAATGCAAGTGTGGCTGAGTGCTTTCAAGGGACACAGCCCTCATAGTCATAGCCATATTGTAACTAACAACACTAGTATAGTAATGCAAATTTATGCAAATAAGTTTATGTATTTCATTTCTTGGATATATTGTAGTACATGTCTTTTCTGTTGATGGTGTGATTGTGCCTAGCAATAAATTTTAAGCCTCTTTGACTTTTTTTTTAAAGTCATGGTGTTCTCTGCAAACAACCACAGGGTCAATAGGTTCACAATCATACCTTGCTGAGATGCAATACTGGGCAAAAACTGAGTTACAAGTTGGATCTGTTAGTATTTTATTGTACAAACATGTATGTTGAGACAGCCACAATACATCAGATCTTTTTTCAATTAATCTAATTTTTGGTATTTTCTTTTATCACATAGTTTTTATCAGTTTTCAGTGCTGGGTTTACCTACATGAATAGGAATTTATTTATTTTCTTCTCTATAGTATTTTTTTAATTAACACAATGCTTTTTTTTTGGTGTTTTAATTCTTTTATGATCTATTATTATTAAGGGCAATTTTTTTAAATTAATATTTTGAATAACTTCCATGTTATTTTAATTAATTCACCCTGACTTATTGTTTCACTCAGGCTAATTTGAAATTTTTGTATTTTATTTTTCTTTCCAATTTCTTAATGTAATATGTTATTTCTTCATTGTCTAATTTAATTTTCTTATAAGATAACATCTCAATTTCATCAAATTTATATCATGTTTTTTTTTTTTTTTTAATTTTATGTTTATTTTTAAAACTTTCTGAATTTACTTTGAACCAGTTCCATAATCCATCTATAATCACTTATTGAGTAGAATTTTTCTGTGTAAAATTAATAGGTGTGATATTAAACTATTGTATTTATTACTTTTATTTTTACCTGGTTTAGTGTAATGTGGGAATGACAAACTCTTGGAGCTCAAAGTCTGATTGCAGCTCCTCTGATACTCAACAGTTAACTACCATTTTTTTTTACTATTATTAATTTTTTATACAGAAATTTGATTTTTCATCTTATCATTTATCCATAATCTTATAATTTTGTAATCACTTTTTTATTTTTTGCCAAAACATTAAATTTTATATTTAATTTTTCAATTTCACATACATGTTTTATTTTATCAAAAACCATTATTATTCATTTAGTGCAGTGATAGGATATCAAAATCTGAAACATAAACTCTTTGGATCAAATCGAGTTATAATGCTTCAAGTGATTGAATTTCTTATGCACTATTAAACAATAAAGTCACTTAATTACTACATGTTTACAAGTTAGTCTATGCTCAGATCAATAACCTCCAGATATTTTGAAGTTCTATTCAGTGATTTATCATTTATTAAATGCTACTTATAAAACCACTGTGCTAATGATCATTCATTTTTATCTCACATTTTTTATCTTGCCAATGATTTCACCATCTTATCCTGATATTTTAAATATTTACTCATATGTATATATACTTAATGGAAGAGCAATACAGAGACTTCAGACTACTCAAAGAAGTATGGAGAGATGCATGTTGGGAGTAACAAGAAGAGATCGAAAATTCAATGTATGGGTAAGAGAACAAACAGGTGTTACTGACCTCATTGAAAAAAAATAAAAGATTGAAATTGAGTTGGGCTGGACATATTGCTAGAAGAGATGATAATAGATGGACAATTGAAATCTTAAACTGGATTCCAAGAGATTGTAAAAGACCCAGAAAGAGACCACATGTTAGATGGATGGATGAAATAAGAAAGTGTGCAGGAGTGATGTGGAGAAGAGAAGCTAAAGATCAGAAAAGATGGATTGAACTTGGAGAGACATATATCCTGCAGTGGATTGATAATGTTTGTTGATGATGATGATGGTATTTATTTATTCTAAAGCCTGCGAATACACAGTAATAAATGTGTTAAGGTCATAAATCCAAGAAAATAACACTTTTGTTAGAGTAGTTTTTTATTTGCTTTTATTATTATTATTATTTTACATTATCTGAAACTTAATACAGCCTTGTAAGAAGAAAAGTGTTATGTTGTAACTGTTCTCTTAAGTGTAATAATTGCTTTTGGCCTTTTCACTATATAGAGATTCATATTACAATTGATGATGTTTGTTAATTAATATAATGTTCCTATTAGCAATAGGAGATTGGGCTTTATAAACTTGTGATATATGATTACAATAATATGACGATTTTAAAATAAACTGTTATTTATATGTATCACGTGAAAAAAATATTCTATTAAAAATTTTCTCTTAGTAATTTATTTTATTTGAAAATATATTTTACTGTCATCTGTTCATAATCTTTTTTCACTATTAAGATATTGTTTTACTTAATTAATATTTTTAAAAAAATCCTTACTTATTGACAGTAGTGAATCATCAATGAATATACTTAAAATTTCCTGATGGAATTGTATAAATATAGTTTAATTTTACTTACATTTATTGTAATAAAATTATTTAAAACTTCTAATATATGAAATACTTTATTTTATATGTATTGCAAATGTTTTAACATTATTTTTGTTTATATTGTAAAGGTATGTTTAATTAAATTATTTAATTGATTTGGTAGCCACCTAACATTAAAGATCAGGAAATAGAATGGTTCATTTGTTTTTATTTATACATATATATATTTAAATAAGCTTTGACAATATTTTTTTCAGTATGATGATGATGACCACAGCACCACTATATGCAGTATTAGGTTCGATGCTGTAAAAATATAAGTTACTCAGGATGAAATGGACATGGAATAAATTTGCAGACCAGACAATGTTATGTATAAAAACGTTATTTAAATGAATAACAAAATAATACTTCACTACAAAATATTATAATTGTCAGACAATAAAAACATTTCCTCAATTTTTTTTTCTTGTTTTTTTTTTAGTTTACACGCATGATCTTTCAATTATATCTTATATAATCTATTATTTTTTCTTTGCTTATGATCAAGCACATTTGCCATATAGTAAATCCCTGGCCTTTAATATAGTCTGAATATAATCATGTCTATGACCCCCCTTACAAATATAATGCATTTATTTATATCAAAAGCTTAATAACATAGTCACACACATATGTAATATGGTATAATTTTAAATAATATACCTTTTTTTACAATGATAAATCTAGGGAGTGGCCAGTTTAGGCCTAAATCCTGATTTAACAATAACAAAAACTAATTATGTGAGGTGGTTCTTTGAATTTGAACCTGATTTAATAGAGAAAACATAATTACCTAAGGTACTTTTTTGGATCTGACTCCAATTTACATAACAAAACTATGAATAAATCCACCATATAAACATTGTGTATAATGAACTATTTACCAAAAGTCTAAAAATTGCATGTACATAATAAGACCTAACATATATAAAATTTCATTCACAGAAATTAATATGAGAGTACATATACATACATATTAACTCAATCAAATTTCAAAATAAACTTTTATCATAAAATGCTAATAATTATATTATATTCATTTTTCTTTCTTTTTTTTAAAAACACTTGAACATTTTAAATATTTTACAAGCATCCGCATTTGTTTTAAAATGAATATTACATCTTTGATTATCTATCTGACAATTTTACATTAAAGAAAACTTTTTTTAAAAAAATGTCAACAAATCATAACATACATACAGGCAAGATAGAGTGAATTTTTTTTTATACAAATCTGTTTTCACTTTTTTTTAAAACTTCAGTTGCCCTAAAATATAACTGTTTGTTGTTTTTTGTTTTAAATTTTTATTTCTTCTTTTGATCAATCAATAATATAAAATATAGTTTGTTAATATTGAATATAAACTAAAATAAAACTTAAAATGGTTAATACATTAGGATAATAGTCTATACAGTTTTTTTTTTAAATTACAGATCAAAAGTTCTGAAGTAAGACAAATTTCTCTCACAATAGCAAATATTAATTGAATCCATTTGTAGGCTGCCATAATGTCCTTAATAATCTCATGTTGTTGAAATTTGAAGTTTAAGTATTTTTACTTTATGTTCCAGGAATCCATGATAGATTTCAGCTGTTGGTGGTATTTCCTTTTTTCTACTTGGTCATTATATCGAAGGTTTGATGCAACTTGAATAAAGTGAGAATATAGATTTTTTAAATTTAAGAAAAATTGACTTTATATAGATTTTACTTTTTATTTTTGAATACCTTTATCTCATTTTTAACATCTTTGCTCTTGTTTATCACAACTTTGTTAATCTTATTTTTAACACTTTTAGTATCTTATTTTATTTTTGATATTTCTATGACCAGATTTTTTTTTTTTTTTTAAAAAAAAAAACTTTCATTTATTTAATTGACTGCAATTATTAAATTGCCTGATTTTTTGTTATTGTTTTTAATTCTCATATCTAAACAGTCTTAATCTTTTTTTAATTTAAATTATTTAAAATTTATTTATTAACTGATTTATTTTGCAATATATTCCTTACATTTTTTAATAAGAGAATGTTTTAACATAATTTATATAATTTACCAGTTTCTCTTAAATTTAAACATTTTTTTCAAATCTGTTACATTATTTTAAAATGTGTCATTTAATAATTTATTATAAAATCTACTTTATTTTAAATCTTTATTCTATTTTATATAATATTAAAAAACTTATGAATGCTATATTTATTGTCATCGCTTACAATTCTGAAAACCTGCTTACAACCATGTGCAAGACCACATGGTTGACACTGAAATGATTAAGATATTATTTATTTCAATATATTTAGGAGGATAAAACAAAGTAAAATTAATATACTCAATTTAATGAATAGATAGAAATACCATTAATAACTATGAGTACATAACAATTTTGTTGGAATTATTGATTCTTTCTCTGTCTGACTCTTCAAAATATAAGCTTATATAATAATTGCACACTCATATTCATATAAACATACATATATTTGTAAATGCTTGTATTTAGGTGATGTAAATAATATGTTTTGAAACTTAGAGGAAAAAGTATTTTAATATTGCAGGTAAAAATTGGTTTTATACCAGAACTCTTTTTTTAAATAATTTGTTGTAAAAAAAATTACTATTGTACTTAGTAGAAAAGAAAAATTATAATTTTTTGGTAGATGTTTTGTAATTCATCAAAAATTGTTTATAAATGCTTACTTAAATATAATTATTAAAAATTAAGAGGAGGAAACATGAATATATTAATAAATGTATACAATGTTTTTTAAAATGTATATGCAATTGTACATATTGATTATAAAATCAATACACATTAAATAAAACTAGCATACTTTTAATTTTGACCAAACATAATACATTTGACATAAAATATATGAATTTTTATGAAATATTAAAATCAGTATAAAATTATTCTTGTGATAGAATTATATAAGCCAAATGTATTAATCATATCTTATTATAGTATTAATATACAAAAACCTGATAGAAAACAATCAATAATATGAATTTTTATGAAGCTATAGTTAATCATTCAACCAAAGAGATATCATTTCTGCCGATGTATTGGTGTACTTTTTTTTTTTCATTTGAAAATCAATATTCTTTAGTCCTTGTAAATTCATTCATCATGAAATTTCTATAGTCTCATCAAGCTTATAAAATTTATAAAAAATTCAAATTTTGAATCTCAGGCTTAATAAAGCAGTCTAAGGAAGTTACTGTTGTAGTATTATATATATATAATAGAGAAATATATAATAAGTTACTGTTGTAGTATTATATATATATAATAGAGAAATATATAATAAGTACAGCCAAATATACAATTTTCTTATATTGAATGTATTCTAAATTCATTTTTTATACATGTAAGAAGAGGGAGTTGAACTTAGGATTTTTCAGTCTATATTCATCCTCCACTCTATCTCCAGCAATCAATACACCTGACCATATGCATGCAAAAAATATATAATCCCCAATATACATATTTTTTGTAGAACCAGCACTCATCAGTTGGTCCAGATCATAATTTCCCACACATGTAAAACAACCATTACTCATTTTATATTAAGATAGCAATTCCTTAAACTTTAATGGACAGGTTTCAATCTTATCTCTTTTCTAACTATTCAACCATCCATTTCATTGAAAAACTGATGATAGAACACCCAAAGCTGTTATTGGATTTGATATTGTTTTCATACCCATATAGACATTACGTCAATCTAACCTCTCATTTTATTGGACCCTTACATATCCATATATATTAATAGAAGTGGGATGGGATGAACTTGTAATATATTTCCAAGTCAGTATGTAATTTGCTTATATTGAATGTATTCTGAATTCATTTTTTATACATGTAGTAAAGAATCAAAGACACCAAAATATATCTAACATTCTTCATTGATAAAAGCAACAAGCTGGAAACTAATCTGGGGATATTGGGTGAGTATTCATTAGATAGTAATTTTATGCACAAATCTTGCATCCATTTATTACTCAGGCTTGCATTGAGTGGCACTATTATATGGAGAGTTTTGGGATAATCAGATTTTCTCTCTCTCATTTTTTATGTATAAATTTTTATTATTATTTTTTTCTGTTGAAATGAAATTTATACCATTTTTTTTTATTTCTGAAACATTTTAATATACTGAAAATTCAACCTTAATGTTAACTCATAATAAACTAAATGAAAAATAATGGAAATTATTAATAAACTTGAAAATCCATTTTAGCTCAAATAATAAACTTACAAAAATCTAAACTATGAATTTAATAGATTATATTAACTGTTATAACAAACTATCAATAAGTTTTAAAAAACATTGACTTTGAATAATACTAGGGATTTTATATAGAGTATATGCTTAAAAAATATTGTGCCTATCTTTAAAAGAATTACTTTAATTTATAAGGAGTATAACAACAAATTTAAATCATTGTCTAATATATTATAGAAAGTATTATTTTTTATTTTCCTATTAATAAATTCCTGAATGAATTCTCAATCGAATAAAATAAATAAATAATCCTCATTTTAATCAATTGAATGAACAATTATTAATACACTTGTTAATATTTAAGTCAATACAAAATAAAGAAGGAAAATTTATTTTTAAGTGGTTTTCTGACAGGTACAATAGTTCAAGAACGTAATTTTTTTGAATACTTTGGTGAATCTAAAGGTATAATAAAATCATAGAATTTGAAAAAATGATGAAAAAAGAAGTGAGAAATGATTGACATTTTTTTTTTACTAAAAAAAAAAAAACTTTAGTCTTCAGATTAAAATCCTCATGATAATAGTTAATAAAGAGTTAAATATAATTATTGAATACAAAATACAAAAATAATATAGCATTTTGATAGTTAAATTCTATTTTTATTATTGAAAATTTATGGCATGATTTGTTTTAATTTTTTATTTATTACTGAATTCTATATTATAATCATAATCTGGAAAACATGAGAAAAATGAAAAACATTTAAATATTATAATTTATTGCATTATCAAATTATTATTAAGAACTATTCAAATTTAAATAAAATTAATTGTTTTATATTTAACTATTTCTATTTAATATTATGTTAAGTAATAAAAAAAAGTAGTGGTTTCCAGAAATAAATATTTTGTGTGTGTGTGTGTGTATGTTTGTTCTGGTTTTTTTTTTTTTAATTTTAACTATCTGCAACAAAATACATTATAAAAGTAAAAAAAAATTAACAATTTCTTTAAAGAATATGACACCTTGTTGTATACATATAGGAACAATAAGGATACATATAACATAGTATTTTAAATCAATATTAATTTGATAAAAGAAAAAGCCCAGATTTTATTGCAACATATCTCCAGCATGGAAAGACATTTGCCCTTTAGAAATATGGATATCTGCATATTTATTGTGCATTTATTATAAACAATTGGAAAATGTATTAACATAAATTTAACAATATGACTTTTCTATAAAACAGAAAAACATTAAAATAATATAAAATACTATTATCAAGTACTTTCAGCTCGTTTATAAAATTTGTTATACTCTATTAAGTGATTTAAAAAATCCTTGATAAGGACTCAGATAAGTTGAAAGTGCTTGGCAATAATGTTTTATATTATTTTGATGTTTTTTCTGCTTTATACAATAGTCGTATTATTAGAATGTGATTTATATTTTATAATAACACAAGTATTGGATTTATTATTTAACAGAAATTAAATAGAAGTATTTTATTTTAATTGTCAATACAGAAATTTAATTTTTAGTTAATACAAATTAATAAAATGGAATACCTTTGTTATGAAATAATTTTTAAAAAAGTAATTAAAAAAATAAAGTTTCAAATTTAACTTTAATAGTTAAACATTCTGTAAAATTACAAAGATATATTCTATACAATGTCACTTTTGCCAAAGGAATCATGTTAAAAAATATCAAATATGTGAGTGAGATTTTTTTTGGTGTATGATTATATTTTTTTGTTTCATTTCTAATCTTTAATATAAATCATGAGTTGCCCTACCTGTTTTTGTGTAGAAGTAGAATGACTGATTCTGGAGTTCAAACTTCCTGGATCATTGTCCAATTCTATCTCTTTCAGTGTTCAAATCGTTTACAAACTTTTAAGAAATAAACCATTTAATTACTATTAAATAAGCTTGTATACAAAGTTATCCTTTCATTGAGTGCATGAAAAAAATAAAAATCACTATAATATAGAAATTTATTTTGAATTCTCAATATTATTTTTGACTTTTACATTTTGTAAATCATTTCATTATTATTATTGATGATAATGCACAAACGATTCTTGGATAAAATTATCTCCTTTTTTAATAACATTGTCAGTTGGCAGTATGGATATTTTAGATTTCAGATTGTGCACAATTATTCAATGTAAATATTTTTAAAGAATGTTGAAGAAAAATTGCAGGATATAGAAAACTTTCCTTTTTTTTTTAAATAGAGACAAGGCTGCCTTTCTCAAAGACCAAAATTTGAAAGAAACAATATTCTAATCACATTATTTTTCAAAATACTATTAATTTGCTAGATATAATGTTGTAAAATATTTTAATTTAACTTGTTAAAATAGAACAAACTCTGTTGAAACAATAAACTTTACATTATAGTAGGATTATCACACTTATCTCATTTGATCATTGAAACAAATGTAAATGATTAAACTGAAACTTATATTCAGGAATTTTGCTGCTATATTATCAAAATAAGCATCTTCAATTTTTGTAAGTTTATAATTTATTTAACTTACATCTTTTAAAATTGTTTACGAAAATGTATGTATGTTCATAGCATAATATATCACTCTATGAAACTAGATGATACCAATGATTATTTTTATTAAGCATTGCATATTAAACCTTTTATATATTTTTATAGTTATCTGTTTACCAAACCACATAGCTTTTTCCAAGCCTTTTTTTGTATCTTGTTTTAACTTTTGAAGCTATTTTTCTTCTAAAAATTATGATTCAACTAGTTTATCTCTTACTTTTTTTCCCAACACTCTATAATCTTCCAATCAATCTTATAATTATTGTGCTTCTAAAAACATGATTGATTTAATTTCTTTTTTATTTTATATTTACTTTAATATATATCCAATTTTATTTCGCAAGATTGTATTTTTTTATTCATCCGAAACCCAGATTGTACCCTCTTTTTTTATATATTAGTTATCAATTTTAAACAAATCATTGAATGGTATATTGCTCACGAATTCATAAGAAGCTTGATATTTTGCTCCAAATAATGCTACTCTCCAACTAAAACATTTAATAATGATCTTTTTCATCATCATTTCACTTGCTTAAATAGTTATTAA
The DNA here is from genome assembly GCA_028023455.1 of Epiperipatus broadwayi. NCBI lineage: Eukaryota > Metazoa > Onychophora > Udeonychophora > Euonychophora > Peripatidae > Epiperipatus > Epiperipatus broadwayi. The sequence continues at coordinate 78,523 of JAQFVV010000375.1, read as the reverse complement.
AAGCCTCTTTAGTTTATACAGTTTAGTCTTATTTACAACTTTTTGTCCAGTGCTATTTATTTTTAATATTTTAGTTTATTTACATTTATTCCTGAACATTCTTTAGTTTTTCTTGCATCAATTATATTAATTAATCTTTAAGTACTGATATACTATCAACAAATCTGATGTGATGGATTCTTCTATTCTATATACTAATTCCATTCTTGTTAAAAGAAGAATCATTTAATAACTTATCTAAATATATGTTAAATGAAACAGGAAATAGATAACATTTCTATCTTTCACCATCTTTTTCAGAAATTTATATATATATATATGTTTTTTAATATAATTTTTTCAATATATTCAGCAAACCATATCACAGTATAAATACAGGCAAAACTCTCAATACAGGAGTGACTCAGTGCCAGCCAGAGTAATCAATGCATGCCAGAAGGTGTGTACGTAAAATCATCATCTAGTGCCTACTCATCCAATATCCCCAGACTAGTTTCTGGCTGTGGCCTTCATCAGTGAGGAGCCTTGGATCTGAGAGCACCACCTAAATCTTAGGATGTAATGCAATCTTCCACCAGCCACCTTTTATCTCTACTCAACTACAAAACTATGAGAATAAAATTGGAAAACAATAATATTTTCAATCTAATTTCAATAGCTTATATAGTTATATTGGTCTGAACTCAGTTCAATACCCATACATTTTGATGTCTTTGGCTCTTTAACAACCATAGTCACCACTATCCTATTAGGCAGGGTTGGTGTTAAATGACTAAATGTCACATGATCATCATTTCTTATGCTTGCACATAATTGTTATTAACACAGGTAAAACTCTCCATACAGTAGTGCACAAGCTTTCTGGCATCCATTGATTACTCTGGATGACACTGAATGGCACTACTGTATAGAGAGTTTTGCCTGTGTTAATAACAATTATGTGCAAGCACTATCTTTCCAATATATATATATATATAACAAATATTAATACATTTTTAACTCTTTCCTGGTAAATTTAATTTTGTCTCAGAGCAGTATTTCTGATTAAATTTATCTACTGTGATGCTAATCAGATAACATTTGAATGGACTATATGCTGCTACTTCTACTTACAAGTGATCAGTAAAGATGATATGTTTTAGTTTTCATTTTTATGAATAGGTAGCTGGAGTTACTCTTCTATTGTTCAAAAGTTAAATTGCATAATTCAATTTGCATAAAATGATTGTATTTGTCCATATTTTATTTATCAAGCAGAAATTATTGGAAATGCCATTTATTTGTTTCAAGGTATTTTTAATAATTTTAAAGGTATTTTTATTTCATAAATGTAAAACATTAATTTTATAATTATATATTTGTAGAAGGATTTAAATTTACATTGGTGGAGAAAAAATTGCATTATTCTAGCTGACAGGAAGTAATTTTTTTTCCCCTTAAATAAATGTATAAATTTTAAATTTTTAAATTTTTTTAAAATTAATTTTAATATTAAATTTGTTAAAAATAATTGTATTTTGTTAAAAATATTACTCATATTGAAGCCCACATATATAAAAATTTAATTTTGAAAATTTATTACTGCATATTACAAATAGCTAATTCTCTCAAACTTTTTTTTATATAGTTTTTTTTGCTAATTCATTTATAATCTCATAAATTCACTGTTCTTTGTCAGTTTTTTTAATTTAAATCTTGTAAACTTTTTTCAATGTTTTATGCAATCTGTTCTATTTTAATTTCAGTATAAATGAAAAGTGATTTTTCTCTGTTTGTTTTATCTTGTTTGGTAAAATTATGGGGTCAGGAGGTAAAGATTACTTTATCAAAGCTCAATTTGTCACTTTCAAAACCTGAATGTCACATGATGCGCCAAACAATTAACCATTTGATTATTTATAAATCTTATTATTTCTATAAACATATATCATTCTTATATTTTCAGTGCATCTACCTTTTTTACTAATAATTTATTATTTTTAACTTTAATAATTACTTCATTTTTCTGATTCTGCTTTCCTCATCTAAATGATGTATTCCATTATAAATTAAACATCTTTTACTTTTAATTTTTCTGTTTTTCTTTATTTTTCTCTATCATTTTCTCCTGGATTTCTTTCTTCATTGGTTCATTCCCAGTTAAGTTTTTATACATGTTTCTGCTTTATATAGAAATTATTTTTTTACCTTCTTTCATCATTTACAAACTAATTTTTTTTCTATTTTACTTTTTTGAAAACCTAGTGTTGACAATAAAATCTTTTACTTTTTTAAAAAAAATATTATTCAAACTTCTATTTGAATTTAACTTATAAAACAGCTTTCTGTTATTTTTGCTGATTTTTTAGTCAACAAATCTTGATGCTTTTTTAGTCTCAGTTTTTATCTCAATTTTACTATTGATAATTCAAGCATTGGTGGTCGAGAGGTTCTGCTTTACAAGCAGTTGTCCCAGGTTAGCGGGTTCACTTCCTGGCTGATTCTATGACACATGAGGAAAAAAACTTTACTATTGATAAATTGTGATTTGAATTGGTACCAGTTTAAAAATGTGTATATGACCTCTTAATTCTAAGCCTATTCTAAATTAAAATATTTAATTGAATCCAGAGCTTTTTATTTATAAATCTTTTTATATGATTTTTATATCTTGACCACTAATACCATGCCATATTTTCTTATTTTTCTTAATTTTTTCCCTTAGCATAGAATCTCCAATAATTTTACTATCATCTTTCTTTCTTACCATAGAATTTGAATTCTTCCTTATCATTATACAACTAATGATCTTTTCAATTTTATTTTTTCTACTATCACTATTTGTTTATTGATTGCTACTTATAAAATTCTTGTCTATCCCTGGGCTTAAAACCATATCAATATTATTAGATCTTTTAATTTTTAGAATATTATTTTTTTAAAAAAATAGAATCATATATCTTCTCATCTTTTTTTTATATATTCATTTTGTACAATAAATCAACAAACTTTACTGGCTTTAGATGGTCATAAGTAGATTAATATTATCCATCCTAGGAATCTTTATTTTTACTGGAATATGTTCTCGTATAAAGAATTTTTACAAGTTATCTATCTTGATAGAAAGCATAAGAAATATCCTGAACATTTGGGAATTAAAATATACATAGGGTAGGTTTATTTTTTTGTTTTATTTGATTATTTAATATTTATAATTTTAAAATACATTTGTAAAATAAGACTTTTTTCCCTCTACTCTTCTTTTATATACATATAATAGAATTATAATAAATATGTTTAAAATAGGAGGTGAAAAAATGGAATAAATATTAGTAATGTTGTATACAAATGTCTAAATGATAAAGATTCACTACATTTTTGGAAGAATGCAGTACTAATAATAATAATTAAAAAGATCATAGAAAGAAAATATTAGAAATTGCACACCTGTTAGTCTTTTATTAGTTTTATACAAAAAATTATTATCAAAATAATTACAATTTATCTGCAATTAAATGAACAACTGGATTTAAAAGTGATTTTTCATACAAAGGATCTCATCCAAGTATTGAGAGAAGTTATAGAAAGGATGACCATTATGCTTTGGATTTATAGATTATAAAATGGTAATTGTATAAAAATTTCTTTCAATGATAAAATCATTAGCTCATCAAGATATAGACCCAAGATATTGTTGTATTTTGAGAATATTTATCACCAGATTACATAGCAATACTAGGAAAATTAACATTGAGAAAGGTGTATGACAGGATGACTTAATATCTTCAAAATATTTTACAGCAGTTTTTCAAAAAGATGGGAAACAAAGGGAGTAGTAGTAAATGGAGACTATTTAAATTATCTAGAATTTTCAGGCGATGTAATTGTTTTTTTAAATAATGCTTCAGAGCTTCAGGAAATGTTGGAAGAGTTATCAGGTGAGGACTAATGATAAATGATAAAAAAACTAAAATAATGTTCAATGGATTTTTCAAATGAAGAAAATTGATAACGATGATTTAGTTAACAATTGTAAAAATCTTAATCAGCTTATTAATGCAAATGGAGCATAATGAGTGAAAGTAATTTTGGAATTAAACTTGGATAGTGATTTTGGTAGAAATAACTTTATATTAAAGCAAGTACACCCATGTGTCTGAAATGAAAGGTTTTTAATACATATGTTTCACCAATTCTTAGTTATGGATATGAAACTTGAATACTTAACAAGAGAGTAACACAGAGGTTTCAGATTACTCATCAAGTATTGAGAGATGTGTGTTAAAAGTAAAAAGAATAGATCAAAAATGAAATGCATGGGTGAGAGAACAAAAAGGTGTGTTGTCATCATTGAAATAATTAAAGACTGAAGAGGAGTTAGACTGATTATATTACTAGAAGAGATGATAGTACATGGACAGTTGATATTTTAAACAAGATTACAAATAATTGTAAATAACCAAGAAAGAGACCACATGTGAGATGGATGGATGAAATAAGAAAGTGGGCTGGAATGATGTGGAGAAGAAAGTCTAGAGATCAGAGAAATTGGATTAAACTTGAAGATATCTTTATCCTGCAGTGTTGATAATAGTTGAAAATGATGATGAGGATTATACATGTTGTATTGGTCCATTAAATATTCAGTTGAAAATAATATACATGTGCAAACATACACATATTATTATTATTATTATTATTATTATTATTATTATTATTATTATTATTATTATTATTATTATTACAGTTTATAAAACATAGCGCTATATAAAATAAATATCTTATTTACATATTATTTATATAAATTGCTAATAGAATACCATTATTTCTGCTCTATACTTTGTCCAACTACAACTGAGTAAAGTTACAAACGGTTCCTTAAAATTTTTTGGATATTTAACTTTATTATTTTAACATGAGTTATTTTTTAAGTTAATGTTAATTATAAAGATATTAAAAAATACAGTACACTAAATAAATTACTATATATATGAAAATAAAATTTAAAAAAAAGTTGAATAATATAAATACCTATAATTTAATAAATCTAATGGATATGAGTGTCATGTTACTTGTTACTATATATACTAACTGAAAAAAGTTGAATATATATGTAAATCAGCTGATGTGAAATTTGCAACATTTTAATGTTGTTTTTTTTTTAAAATAATTTTAATAATGTAAATGTATCAATTGGCAATTGTGAATCAAATTTCAGCTCATGGAATTTTTTTTCTATAATTTTTTTTTTATTATATACACACACATTGATAAAGGTCTGCATTAATTAATGTTAGTCAATTTTATTTTAGTTTTTAAAAAATAATAAAGAAACTCATTGCAACTAAAGTTATTTCAAATAAATCTATTTAGAATTTTTATTAAAGGAATATTTTATCAATTAAAACTTTTGGAAAATCTATTTTTTTATGCCTTGATTCTGGATTTGAAAATGTTGGATTTCAATTAATAACATTTTAAGGGTCATCCATATACAAGCACATTAATCTAATTGAAATTATCTGTAAACCTATTGAATTCAAATAAATGAAAGTAAGTACTGGCTTATCTAATTAAAAAGCTGTAAACAGATAATTCCTGGCTCTGGTAATTAAGGAATTTGGTGTATTAGTGGGTTTGTTAATTAAAAAAAAAGGTACATGAGGAGGCTTTTAATCAAAAAAAAAGTGAATGATGTAAAAAGACCAGCTCAGATATATTCATTCTGCTTCTATTTGTCATTAATCCTTTGCCAGTAGTCAAACCAATAACTATGTGCAGTTAAGCACTGGGGAAATAAACAATTCTTCAATATGTAGTCCATAGCAGTGAACATTCAACTTTGTTCGCTGAGTTTGAGCCAACAGTGTTATAACTGTCATCAAGTATATGACAACAGATGTGTTTCTCAACCTGAAAGAAAAAGTTAATGACAACTCTATATAAGACTTAAAAAAAAAGTAAATAAAAAAGAGACTTCACATGGAAACTATTAAGGAATTCCACTTTCACACATGTATATATAAAATTCTACTTTTTTAGAAAATATCTCCTTCATCATCTTTTCCTTGGTCTTAAAAGAACCCTTGGAATTGTACATACTGAAAGGGAAGATAGAAAAGGAAAAATTAAAGAGGCCTGGGCAATAGCTAAATATTTATTTGCTATAAACGACAAAGACACAAGCATCTTTCTCTCAAAGAAGTGGGTTTTTTGAAGGGATTTAAATATCCTTGAATATTAAACAAATTTAAATAATTTTAAATATTAAAATATTTATGTATACATATAGACTCTTAACAGTAAAGAGATGAAAGTGCTATAATTATATGTTATCTATTGAAATTATACTAAGCATGAATAAAAGCTAAATTTAAAATATATAATATAGACTACATTTTTTTTGTATAAATGTCCAGAACATTTATGTGAATATTAAAATTATCCAGAAAAAAGAAAAAAAATATTTGGTATTGAATTATGAACTATGCTATTTTATAAAACATATACTTATGTTACCAAAAATCCTGTGATAATTATAATTTAAATTATGTAATTTCATGTATTTATGCAATTATCTGTTATATAAAACAATTTTTTAATGTTTATATGTTATAATACCTTAGTTAACTTAGTGTATCTGATATAGCATGGTAGCTTTAGTCTAAACCGAAGAAACAGTTTGTTTCTTAAATTTTAATTTCCCCGTCATAAAAGAGTTTTAAAAAAATAAAAATAAAAATTGCTTCTGTAATTGTTATTAGTTATGATATATGTTTAGATAAAAAAAAATATTTTAAACACACACAAAAAAAAAGTTTTTAAAAAAGATAGAAAATTTTTATTTTTTATATTTAATAAGTGAAATTTTGTATTTCTTCGAACAGTTTCAAAATCATTAATATGCGTGCGTGTTTAACTCAATGTGCATATACCTGTAAATCATTTGAAAAGCTTATTTAATTTATGAGTTTTTTTTATATTCACATGGCTGAAATTAAAAGAATTAGTATATGTATGTGTATGCATTTACATAGAGATCCTGGATATTTAACCACCACATGTTAATTTATTGTTTTCTTGCCTCTCTGTGATATGTATAGTTCTTACTTGAAGTGATCATGGTTGATTGTGCTTTTCTTTGGATAGAGATATTTCTCTCCATGAATTATATATTTTTCTTTATAATACAGATGACTCTGAGGCCTAAGTTATTGTCATTTTATTTTTAGTGGGTTCGGGTCAAATGCACAGTATATAGGCTTCATTTTTTTAATGACCTGCATGTGTGAACATTTATAGTGGATTAAAATTGCTTCATTATTGATTGTTTTCTTAATGCAAAAGTAAAATATATATGTGCACACATCTTGATAAACCATAAACTAATTATTAAACTTCAGAGAAGATCTAATATTAAATGTACCTTTTTGGGGAGTGTAATATTTAATGCTACTAGGTTTCAAAATACATTACATGCCCATATTAACATAATCAATGACCATTCAAGTGCATTCATATTTAAACCTTATTATATTTAAACTCTGACATATTTGAACTTTGTTTTATTTATACTCTGTCATATTTGTATTGTGTGATATTTGAATTCACATGATAAACAGAATTATATTATAAATAAACATTATTTTGTCGATTGTTAGATTTGTCTCAACATTTTATTTATTGTTGTCTGCTGTGCCTTTTGATATTTTCTAAGAAACTGCTCTTTATGATCACAAGCAATTTTAGATGTCTGAGTGATGGTACAGCTGGGTAGGAATTTATACTTGGTATTGAAGCAGTCGGATCTGAGTTCGATCCTAGCTTCATGTTATTTACCCTAATACTAACCTTAAATTTCCGATGCAATGGGGCTTTATACGTTCAATCCACGCTAATTTCCATAATGAATAACTTATTTCAAATGCGTAGCAAAATTAATTAGTTTAGTTTAAAATTGATCAATTCTCTAAATAAATTCATGATAAAATATTCATGAATTTATATATATTAAATTGCGTGGATTGTGCGTATATATATTTGTAAATATTAAATATATATAATTGTTCGAAAGTTTCATTGTGTCGGGAATACTTGTTTTTTTTTCACCTTTAAATAATTTGTAAAGTTTCGGTGATTAAAAGCTACATTCCTTCGATAAGCTTTAAAATTCTTAAAAACAATAGTAAAGCTTTATGAATTGGAAAAAGATAAGGATTCATTTTTCTAATTAAATCATTTTCAGATTTTAAGAATTCATTTTCAATTAGAGAAGGAATTCAAGCTAATTAGTTTGAAAGCCTTATCGAGGGAGTGTATTTGAAAACAACTAATTATAAACAAAAACACATTGATAATAAAATGAGCGCTAGCCGGAAGGCATCAGTGAACAGTATATATAGCCCTGAAAAGTCAGGAAAAAAGCTAGCTTTGTTGTCGAGTAATGCAGTGAACTCTTTGCATATAAATTGTATTTCATCATGATAGAGGGCTAAAACATCAGGAATCTGGCTACGGTTCCTAAAGTCCCGAGAAATCTTCAATGGAGCTGCTGAATCTTTTCCGGACCGATCATGCTGCTAAAATTATGAAAAGCTATTAAAATGCTGTTCCAGTAATCAATCAATGGTGCCTACATTTTAGCAACCTGGAGGTGTCAATTAAGGACTCAGCACGGAAGGGTAATATATTTCTAAATGAACGTTAAACTTTCTGGCCAGTTCGAACTTTATTCTACTCTCCTCCTATTTAAGAGCTCTTTATTCTTCAATGTAAAATATTTATAAAATGCTACTGTAAATCTATAGTGTAATTCTTTCAATCTCTAGTCTTTAAACTTTTTCTTTTCTTACCTGGCGGTTCATTTAATATATATATATATTTGTGTGCTTTAATGTCATGTTTAAAATTATGTGCCAATAATCTTTTGACTTGATGAGCTCCTTGGTTCCATTTGCCTCATTCAAATAATATAACATTAATTTTAAATAGTAATTCTCGCCCATTAGAACTAGATTTATAAGTTCTGTCAATCATCGAGTCAAAAGAAAATATTACATGTTTATTCTTTTTATAATTGGCTAATAATAAATTATTAGCTCCGTTTTCACCTATGTCCCCAGCTCTTAAGTTGCAAGTGTTTTTTATACTCACATAAGGTTAAAATATTGATTTCTTGTTCCACGAATATATATTTATTTAAATATAATCTTTAAATATTTTTATTGCAAAACGGGTCGATAAAGGGTTAACTATATTTTAATTCCACTTTGTTATTTTCTTTAGATTCAGGAAGAGCACGTTGTTAGGGCATAATTAATATAGTTTCCAAATACTTTCAAATAAGTTTTCTTAAAAGCCCGTTTGACTTTAATTAATTGGTCAAGTCATCACGTAGAGCATTCTACTGGGTTTTATTTTTCAATGATGACCATCAAGTCATCATCATCGAACGTTGCTGACGCAGGGCAATCTTCCGCTCCGTTAGGCTGGTCGGTGATCATATTCTCTTATTTAAATTTCTCAAGGAAGAAAGTACCTCCTTTCGTATTCATTAGTCAAAGGGCGTAAGACTTGTTAGATGCAAGCCGCCATAGGACTTCAATCATTGACTAGCGATCATATTTCAATTTTACTCTCTGCCTCGTAAGCCGCCAGTACCGTTGCATCTCTGTTCCGGTAAAACCCGCTCCATGCTCGTAATTCATGATGAAGTGATTTAAATTAAAGTCGAACAAATTCTCAAATATATTATTAATTCAATAAGTTTTAAATCAATTTTAAAGTTATGCCCTAAAATACATTTTGCTCTTCATGAATAGATTTCCGAATGTGAAAATAAATCTCACATTCCACCGTAATAAAATTAGAACAATCATTTCCGTTCTTAATGAATACCTTTATCCGCCTTTATATTTCTCGTTGGGGGCATAGACATAGAATTCTATGTTGTGTAATAATTGTTGGCATATGATAAGGACTGCCACTCTTATTATATTTGTAAATTCTCTTAAACACTAGAGGTAATTAATGCATTCTATGTTTCATGGAAACGAAACAAATTATTCTTATTAAATATTTTCTAACATACTTGGTTTCTCAGTTCATCATTCTTTTATAATTATTTAAATGTTAATACTTGCTGTCTGTGTTGGCAACCCGAACATACATATGATTCGATTTAAAAGTAGCCAAAGTTAATTGATATTCGTGTCAGTAAAAGGGTCTTTAGTCCTCACCAACCATTAGCTAGTTCTTGGCGCATAGCACTGTGCCGTCGATTTCTGCTATCTGAACTGTTGAGTTGGGTTTGAATTCAGTTTTGGTTCAGCTGAGTTGGAATCCGATTTGACTTGCGGTGGTGGTGGATTTCGACCAGTACAGTATCCTCACCAGTTTTTTTAGGCTATAGGTCTGGCGGCAACCTCTAGTGATGAATATTAATGGGCTTATTGTCTATTACATAGTTTTTTTTATTAATTTTTGGTACTCAGTATTGGACATGAATATTCAATGCCTATAATATTTATTAATTTAATATGCAACCACTATAGAGCCTAATGATGATTGAGTTTTGGTTGTCTATATAAAGTCACATAATTAGAAGCTTAAATACTAAATACACCTTGAGATATCAAACTCAGTGGGCAGAAGGTTTTATAAGGATATTTTATTGATGATCATTTGCACAAGATATAACCTGAAATAACAGCAAAAGGATTTGAACAGTGCAAGTGAAGTGACACTTATGGAAATGTGATATGGTTGTAGAGTGAAGTTCATTGTGTATATAAAAAGCATAAAAAGATTTGACATATTTACAAATATAGATAAGTTTGTCATATATATAAAAGCATAGAAAATTAAAAATAGTCAAATTTGACATAAAAACAAGTTAAAAGAAATAGTTTATATAATATCAAAAATAAAAGAAGATATTTTTTTTTCTTTTCTTTCTCCAACATGGAAGCAACGAATCAAAAGAGGAGTCAAGCATCTAAGGAGACAGCATAGGAAAAAGACAAACCTATGACATTAAAATTCCTGAGATAGTTGAGATAATAGATAAGAACTTGGATACAAAAGTGCTTTTGAAGAACTTAATAAACAAGTTTAAAGAAAATACATACTCAATAGAAAAATTAAAATGAAATCAGTAAGAACTCAAAAAATTCATGGAAGAATGCAATCAAACATAGGCCAAAGATATGATAGGGTGAGAAAAATGGATCCAATAGAGAAAAAAAGACAACATTAAAGATAATGAAAGATCACAATGATGCCAATAAAAGTAATATTGTTTCCACTAAGGAATTAGAACAAGACAATACCATCATAGTGGAAGATGAAAAAAAGAATCAAAATAGTATTTAAGAGCCTGTTGTTGATATGAAGAGTGTTACAGACAGAGATAAAGTTAATAATATATATCCTACTGAAGATCAGTCATAGAATGGTGTGTGAATCACTCATAAAAATAAGAAAATAGGGAAAATATGTTAACTGAAGATAACATAAAACAAATTGAGATAAAGATAGTAAAAGAGAAGAAACAATATACAGAAAAACAGATTGTAGAAGTAATAAAACAAGTGTATGTGTATTATGATCACATGAAATATGCTGGTGTTGATTTAAAGGCTGACACACAGTGGCATAAAATAAAACCACAAGATATTAATAGATTATTTATGAGCTTAACTGATGAAGAACATTTATGTTTACAAAAGAAATTTGCTGTCTATAAAAAGTGAAGTTATGGTTTTATCAGCTTCTTGATTATTTTTGAATAAGAGATCAGATAATTATATAATTAAAAATCATATTTCTGGGTTTGAGATGATAAACGAATGAAAAATCAAGCAACCTTAAATGCATAGTTAAAGACTTTGATATGAGCAAGAAAGGGATTTTTAAAATATCTTCCCATATTTAGTTGCATACAAACTCAGAAGCAAAAAATTTTATAGAGATTTTATTCAGAACAGTTGCAGTAAAAACTGCATCACCTTACAACAAACAGTGGCACTATGTTATAAAACTGGTTTAGCCAAGCCACTTAAAGAATACCCATTTTATACTGTAATTATAAATGCTCTCTTAAAAAGATATATGCAAATGCAAGATGAAATTTCTGAAGATGAACTTAAAAAGCATAATAAGGGTGATGAACTGGTTAAATTAATTGATCAATTATTTAGCTTAATAGCAATATTCTGCAACAATATTGAAGAGGTCAAACAAAAGAAAATCACCAGATAAGATTTACTCAGTTGTTAATGCCAAATAGATAAACTAAGTAATAAAGTCAATATTTGAGAATGTTTCCAGTTGGCAAATAAAAGCAGTAAGGTGGTAAATAAATTCAATTATAATTTTTTTAAAAACGAACATTTTTTTATGACAATAAGTTAATATTAATAGTCACTATTTTTATTTTTCTACTAAGGAAAGGGATGTTGGGATTCTATCTTTGTTATATTTAAACTCTGATATATTGGAACGGTGTCTTATTTATATGCTGTCATACTTGCATTCTATGGTATTTGAACTTTTATATTGAAATGTATTACATTGCAAATATAATAAAAATGTAGTGTAATTCTAGCAAGAGATATATGTTATAAAACTCAAATATTTTAAGATGCAATTTTTTAAAATAAAAAGATTGCATTATATTGTTCTTTTAAAATAAAATAAAACTTTAATTGTGAGCAGGTAGGGCAAAATCTAAAGTAAAAAGCTTTAAAACTCCTTTTTTTATAAATTAAAATAATAAAATGTCTAAAAAAGAATAGAAATTAATTTATAGAAAAAAAAACTTTTGAAAATGTTTAAAAGATTACTGGTTGCTAAAAAAACAGAAGGTAAAACTAACAATTGAATTAATTAAAACCACATAAACTATCAATGCGATAGCAGATTAATCTAAGACAAAGATTAGATAAAACATAAATGTAAATTTTAATTAAAAACTGATTTAAGTTACCATCAAAATTAAAAATAATGATAAGGAATTAAGAACAAAGAGAGAAAGGTATAAAAATTGCAACCGACTATTGTTTCTTATTCTGGTCTTCATTTTGTGATTGATTTATTCCACTCTTGAATCTGGAAGTCATTTAAATTTTCGTTTTGTACTGTTATGTCATTCATTAATTTGGAGAGTCAGAAATCTAAGTACAGCAGAACCAGTCATTACTGCTATGGAAAATATTGCAGAAAACGCAGAACTAGCAATATGCATTTCTAGACTATCTTAGAAGTGTTCAACTGGACTTCAGACCCCAAAGTCCTCTGCTAAAATCAATTTTCCATGTCTGTAACCAATGCCTGGAATCAATGTTTAAGTCATGAAATAGATGCAGCCACTACTCTCTCTCTCCCATTGTCAAGTCAAAGAATGGAAAACAAGCTTGAAAACACTGATGAAGATGAAAAAGTCAAGAAGTTGGAAAGAAACACTAATGAAACCAAAACCATATGAATTGTGCCATTTAATATCACAAAAGCCTAGGTAAATATATTTTTCCATAATATAATTGTCTATAGACCATGAACTTTAAATAAAGACTACTATAAAAATTAGCCTGATTAATTGTGTTTGAATAAATATTGTTTGTTTAAGTATTATTTGGTCTATTCTCTTTCTCTTGTCACTGCATCACCATCTATTTAAAGAGATAATTTTTTATCTATGTGTTAAGTTAATGTGCTGGACCCCTGATTAAGAGTAGGAGCTAGCTTGGGATATTTCAAGCACTGAATTGTGTGCCTCTCATCTGAACCATGCTGGGTATATAATATATGGTTGGCTCACACCTGAATTTGATCTTCAAAACAAATATAATGCTTTGGATGGCAGATTTTGTTCCAGAAGTTGTGGTGGGCCATGGTCAGGTAATGTGGTCATGATATATTTCGTATAGCCTGATCTGACCATGCATATTGTTTATGAGTGTGCTATCAATGGTATTGTCCCCTCTGCTTGAAGTGCTGAGTCTGTTGCTGTAGTTTAAAGTATAATGAATAAACATGTATTAAGAATGATATTAAGCTTATTAAAGTAAATATTACAACTTAATTAAAGTTGAGAGATTTCCAAAAGATATTAAAAGTTTATATGTTTAAGAGTATTTTAAACCAGCAAGAATAATTTATATTTAGAGGGACTTCATTCAATAGAATGTAAATATATTCAGTATATATTAAAATTAATTATTCTTTATATTAAATTTTTTCATAAATATTTTAAAGGCATGAGATATATGGGTGGGAGGATAGATAATAAGATTATTTTTAATTCAGCAAAATTGTTGAACTGAGAAGGCTCAATGTTCAAGAGATTTAATAATGTTGCATTTATATGAAGATATATGTTATATATAAACATATATTAAAAAATTTTGTGTTAACTTAAACATTGTCAATAATGCTTGTGTGCAAACACATATGCAAATGCAAAAGAGAGAAAATTAGAAAAAGAAAAGGAAATGAGATTTATATATATTTATTCTCAAATTGTTAGATGAAAGAATAACACCAAACTATTCGTTGTCAATAGAAATTTTTTTTTTCAGTCCAGGTCATCTGCTGTAAGCTTGAGTAATCAGATATATACATGATAGTAGTGCTTAATAAATATCAATCCAATACTGTCCTATGCATATCCCAAATTAGTTCTAGTTTATAGTATTCCTCCATGAGATTTATTGTATGTGGGAGTTGTGCACATAGATTTTTTGGATCTAATGAATATTTCCATCTAACATCTATTTGATTATGAAAAGTTAATATTTGATGACATAGCAAAAGAGAACAAAAATTTTACTACTGGAAAGCATTGTGAAATCTCAAATTATGTAATGTTTGGCAGGCTTATTTTCAAATCTTGAGAGATAATAATAATACTTTGTTTATATAGTTTATGTTTCCACATAAATTTTAGTCATTAACCTATCTAGCATTTATTTTTTGTGTCTTCTCAAGAATAAGTGGATTAACTTTAAAAAAAAAATGTTTTACATTTTACAAATATATATTTTTAATGTTCAATATACAAACCTTATCTCAAATGTTTATTTACCATCAATTTTTTGATTTTATGCAAAACTTTTATTGTTTTATTTTACATTAGAAAATATTTAAATATATAGTGTAATAATGCTCAAGGCTAAATGGGTTTACACGTAGTCATTAAAAACCAGTCAACACTTAGATAATCCCAATATCAATAACAATCAACAATTTCAAATTGTTGTCAAGACAACTTTCTTTTAATGATAAAGGTGTAATATATTCATATAGACACTAAAGATTGCAGCTTAACCACAGAGATTGATATTATCGATATAAAGAAGTTTAAATAAACATCTTTAAACAGATTAAAAACAATCTTTTCTGAATGCAGAGTAATAAGTAGTCAATTGTAACAAGGTAACACTTTGGGTGCAATTTGAAAATTTTAATTGCAGTTTGTAATCTTATAATTGACTATTTATTAGTCTGCATTCAGAACAGGTTATATTTAGCTGTTTAAAAAAGTGTATTTAAACTTCTTTGTATCAATAATTTCAATTTCCGTGGTCAAGTTGCAAACTTTAGTGTCTATATACATAAATTGAATCATTAATAAATGTGGATTTCACATTTATTGTTAAAAGTAAGTTGCCTTGACAATAGTTAGAAATTGTTGATTATTATTGATATTGGGATTGTCTAAGTGTTGACTGTTTTTAATAAATTACTTACAAACCCATTTAGTCTTGAGCAATTTTACTCTTATTATTTAAGTAATACTTTGGGTGCAATTTGGAAATTATAATTGCAGTTTGTAATGCCATAATTGATTATTTGTTAGTCTTCATGTAGAACAGGTTATATTTACCTGTTTAAAGAGTTGGTTTAAACTTCTTTGTATCAATTATTCAATCTGTGGTTAAGTTGCAATCTTTAATGTCTATATAAATATAATGAATCATTAGTAAAGGTGGACTTCCACTTGTATTGTTAAAAGAAGGTTGCCTTGACAACAGTTTGAAATTGTTGATTGTTATTGGTATTGGGATTGCCTAAGTGTTGACTGGTCTTTATTGATTAAATATATAGGGATTATAATAATGCATATTATCATTATATAACTTCATCAATGTATTAGACAAGTCCAGAGACGATATGATAATCATATTTTCATATCTACACTCCTTTCTTTTTCTTTTTTGATAACATCTACTTTTATTAAACCTTGTAATATTTATTTATTTAATCTAGTACCAATGCTGAATAGCACATCTTTGTATAAGTTTTGACTTGAAACTAATCTTATACCTATAATAATGATATACGTCTTCTTGTTTGTCCGTTGTTAATTTGATTTTCATTTCGTGGGTAATTTTGATGTAAACTACGAATGAAATATTTTTATTTATTATGTGATGCCATTATTTTTATGAGAATATAATACTCTTTTTCGACAATCTTCTTACTAACTCTGTGTATATATACATTTTTATTTATATGCACACATACTATTTATATTTATATCATGAAATATGTTTTAATATAAGTGATCTAATAGTGACGTGACTACACTGTATTTTTAATAATTTAATTATTTACTTGCAAATTTTATGAAGTGAACTGTCATTGATTTTTATCATAATTTATGCTTTTGATTGAGTGATTGATAAAACCTAGGAGTGATTGCTGTTTTCTTTCTTTTACCAATCCTCTTTTTTTTATTTAAGGAAAAAGAATTACATTTTTTTTTTTTTCCCTTGTTCTGTTTATATTTTACATGTTGTAAAAACAGATAATGTCCAGCTGTTATTGTGTAGGTGGAGAAAAACAAGTCTAGTGATGGACGATGGATGTTAAAAATCTGACCGCTAGTGATAACCATCTAAAATTGCTCAAACCAATTGATCCCACAATTTTTATTGTAAAGGAGAAAGCAGAACTGTTTTGTGAAGTTTTAAAGTCTTATCATTTCACTCTTGTATCACGTATGCACAAAGTTTTTATCACATTAACTGAATATTTTTCAAGGAAATATATATGTGTTATTTAAAATATTTACATCGCTTTATTTTATTACTTCTTTTTGATATATTTTTTTTTTCAGTATATATTCTTATATATAGAGTAAGTTAAAAACAAACTCTTATGAAGCTTCAAAAATACCCTCAACCTCAGACGGCGGTTTCTGCCTCTAGCGTCATCAGTGAGGTGCTAGGGAATAAAAATACTAGAACTAGTCCAGCATTTTATCAATGCCTAACTATTGAGAAGAAAATCTGAAACTTTCAGACATTTAAATGTCCAAAAATCCAGCTATCTAACTCAAATAGCCGTATGGGACTGAACTAAGTTCAGATACACCATATATTAATTGCTCTAGCAATATAAAATCGCCAAAGCATTAATAGCAAAAAACTAAAATTAAATTGATAAAAAATCAAGTCATATGACCTAATTTTAATAAAGCTTCTATTTACAATTGTTATATGACGCTAGAGGCAGAAACCGCGGTCTGAGGTTGAGGGTATTTTTGAAGCTTCATAAGAGTTTGTTTTTAACTTACTCTATATATAACAATTGTAAATAGGAGCTTTATTAAAATTAGGTCATATGACTTGATTTTTTATCAATATATATTCTATATGCTTAACATTTTTACAAAAATTTCAAATTGATCTGATATTTAACTGGATTTAAAGTTTATATCTGGTGATTAGTAATAATCATTAATATATTTATTTGAAATAGTTAATGTCAAAGTTCTTAGTGCAGATAGCTTGACACGTGTAAATCAAAATGTAACGGTGTTAAATATAAAATTCGCAAGAAAGATTTTATAACATGTAAACTTATTAGATAATTTTTGTTTTTATTAATGTATATTTATATAAGAAATGTTTAGAGAACATGTTATACCTATGGAAGTTCCAAAAAAATATTTTAAGTTATAAAACAAGTATAAATGAAAGGATGCATGACAAAGGATGGGAGTTTTGAATATTAAACAAAAAGTCACACATGGAATAATGATATTAAATTGTAGATGCAATTTTTATGAAGATGAAATACCTATATATTTATTTTTGAAATATAAAAGGTTTGGTGATAATGAGAAATTTGAAAAGTAAGTGACATGAAGAAAGAGGTAGAGATAATTTTTATTATTCTCATTTAGTCCTTTATATTGAAAATGTGAAATAAAGCTGGTTAAATGATTTGATAATAAAGGATAGATAATGAACGAGTTTGTTGTGGTATATAATGACTTCAGATAAAGGGATATTTAATTTGGTTAACAAGACTTCTGGTCGTATGGCCTATGCACAAAAACTTCAAGTTTATCTAAGGAGAAGTTATTTTTCATGGTACCCTAGTAGTCAACAGCAAATTTATCCTAAGGTATTAAAAAAATACTTTTTGAAGCTCAATCCAGTGAAATAAAATTTATTTGTTTTTATTAAATGTAATTTTTGGACAACATCATCATTTACATTTTCACCATTCAGAATATGATAACAATATTAACCAGATCTTTTTTAAATAAAATTAAATATATATTTTTTGAGAGGATGACCTGATAATATTGGAAGTATAAATATGGTCAGAGAATCAGACTGTTCAAGTGCTGAACTTTGATTTTATATTTGGATTTGCATTAAAAAGTATTATTTAATATATATCAAAATGAGATAAAATTATGTTTGCCAAGGATAAAATGTGATATGAAATTGCTTTTCCTTAGTCAAAGTTAGAAATTTTATGCATAGTTCATATGTGTAACCCCAAGTTAGTCTTATTGTAATTGTCATAATGTTGAGAACCAGCATGCTTTACTCATGTTGTGCTCTAGAATCATTATGTGGTAACTGAATCTTTATATTATAGAATTATAAAAATATAAAATCCTTAACTTTATTTTGCAAATGAAATGAGTCATCAAGAATGTAAGTTTAAATTACAGAATGACAAAATAATTTACATCATTTGCTATTATAAAATTGAAAGGAACTCTAAAATCATTAATAGTATGCTATTTTGACTCTGTCATAATTGCAAGATTATTCATGTAGAAAAGAAAGAAGTTACTGAAATATGCTTATCTAATATTAGAATGAAGAATTGATTTCTACAGTATGATATTTCCAATAACAAAAGTTTTAGAGCATGTAATTTTAAGTGAAAAATGATGAGGAAAAACAATTATGAAACATATGATGAGGAAAAAATGAAGACATTTCTGACTTAACATTCCATGCTATATTTTGAACCACATGTAGTGTTATCAGAAGATCTTAGTCATATTGTTGATGATTTCAATTTATATGGGAAGCAATTAATTTTTTTAATATTAAAAGATTAGAATTTATGATCACATGATAATAATATTAAATCGTGCTTTCACACTTCTAATGTAAAGCTATAACAACAAATTGAAAATTAAATTAAATGGCTGAGTGCTTTCAAGAAGATATACTTCTCAGTGCTCAGCCATTTAATTTAATTTTCAATTTGTTGTTATAGCTTTACGTTAGAAGTATGAAAGCACGATTTAATATTATTATATTGGACAAACGTAAAGTATAAAATATACAGGTGATCACATGATGGTAAAGTTTGTTTTTTAATGTAGCCTCCATGTTGGATTTAAAACATGCTTCTCCATGATAGATGGATTTGGGCTTTGTAAAATTATAATGAATTTAATGTTGCTGTTAATCATGAAGACAATGTGGATGAGCATTATTTTGTAATTGATTTCTCAAACTTCAAATTGAGAGCAAGCTTTTTTACATCAGAAATAATTTATTTTTTACTTATTACATATCCTGCAATCAATGAAAAGGTTATATAATAACATTGCTTTTAAAGAGGGTTTACTATCAGATATACAATGTAAATAAAAATTTAAAAGTTATTGCTTTACTGTTAGGGTTGTAGATAGATTACATCAAGTGCCAATATGTCAAGATTAAAAAAGGTGCATTTATAGATTTTCATTTCAAAAAATTATTAAAGGATGATAGTTCGAATGAAATTGAAAAAACTGACTAGCAGAATTTCAAAAATGTCTACACAAACTTTTGTGGGAAATCATAATATCAAAAATTATCCTAAAATAGAGTATCTTTCTTTAATTGTATTCATGTTATAATTTTTTATTAATAACTCATTTTTATAATTACTTAATTTGTAATGAAATCATCATTTCAATCTCATGTTAAATTATTTCAGATTAAAAACCTAGTGTAATATTTGTAGTAGTATCTTGACAAAGTTGTCCAGTTTAGCTCATTTTTAATGTGTGTTTCTTTCTGATCAATCGATGTTTGTTAAGATGAGAATTGATACTTTGCTCTTCTTTTTGCTATTTAACCCATTTTATTAAAGATATTCTAAAGCAATTAAATCTCTGTGATCATGCAAATTAGCAGATGAAAAAAAATTAAATTGATAAAATCAAAATGTTTAAGTTAATATGTAAATTTTATGAAAAATTATGAAAGTAATTCAAGAAAAATAAAGTTAAAGCTTTGTATGTAATCTGATGAATTTCCTAAGATGAAATTCATTTAATCAGAGTATAGAAAATAGAAAATATTTTTCTAAGTTTTAAACTTAATGACTGTGATTGCCTAAAAATCATTTGATAATCCCTAAAAATGGCTTGATGATGGTTAAAAAAAAATTGAATTACAGTAGTTCTCCATTTTAATGGGCTTTAACTTTTACCATGTCTTATTCGATGTTGGTGAACTTAACTAAATGATATAGATTTCAAGAAGTGGACCAAAGAGCCTAACTGACGACTGGATGGAATTTCTATGGCTGTTTAGTTGCCATAACACCTGTAGGTAATAGTTAAATATTACCCACCAATGCGAATTCTGATGCGAATTCTTAGGCAAGTATTGTTTACTTGACGCAAATTTTAAATATTGCGTAATTAGAATTTAAGACTAATGAATAAAATTTACGGTAGCCTTGGTGCCTTGAATAAAATCTAAATATCAAAAAAAATGTCTACAGGAGAATATATTTATGAGCATCACTTTAGCAATGACCTCAAGCGCCAAACCCACTATTACAATGAGAATTATATTCCCCGATTAATGAAGTGCCCGACCCAAGCTAACTCACTCCCAGGGTGGGGAGGAAAACCTATCGGATGAACGGAGTTAACAATAAAATATATATATATATAGGTTTGTAGTTAACTGAAAATATACTATTATATATCCGCTTACCTTGGACATATTTGAATTATTGGACTTTATTTAGCGAATGAAGTGATAAAAAAAAAATGTAAACCATAATTATTAAATAATTCTCACGCAAAGATGAATTTGTATTAAACTTTATTATTACTTTCTCATTGCCATCTATGGAAATAAACTCTTATCCCTCCCCTCTAAAACATATAGTCAGTTCCCCCAAATTATGAATGAAACGATATAACAGTAAATTTAAAATAAACACATATTAGTTTTTATATATAAGAAGAAAAAAATGTCTACTATACAATTGTGTGCAATAATATTATGTTATAAAATGATTTAAGAAAGTTATTATTTTCGAGGGTAGCCATAAACAATTTTCAGAGATATAAAACAGAGTTCACTTTATCTGATGACAACCCCGGGGTCTAGGATTTGAATGTAACGAGGCATATCAAATGGATTTCTGCTATCCGGTAGTATTTGGAGTAGTTTTATGAAAGCGCGAAGATATAATTTCTTTTCCTGATGAGTCCGATGTTTAAATTGCCATGAGTAATGTTGGAGTCGTAGTTGAAGTCTTGTTTAATGTAACTTTCAAATTAACTGAATTTATATTTTTATATGTATGATTCATTTCTATTTCTTTTCTGTTCCACTATCTGGAATATTCACTAGGTTCCGAGGTTCTTTGGCGGCAGGCGGCTTCTGGTCAGTTCGCATCGGCTATGGGTGAGTAAACCCTTTACGTAAGGTTTTTACCCCGTCATGTTAGATATATCTTCTATAGCTTTTTAAGTCTATCTCTCTCAATGGTCAAGATCTAACTGAAATCACTCTCTTTTTTATTTCCCAAATTTCCCTCAATAATTAATTTCTTTTTCTAATTAATTTTCATTTTTCATACAAAGGAAATTTTCTTTTTCTTATCAGATCTTCAATCTAAGTCTGGAAATGAAAATTTAAAGAAAGAAAAGTAATTTGGAAAGGCAACATTCTCTGGCTTTTTCTTGGAATTTTATTTTCGTAGTAATTAGCGATTGTGATTTCAACATAAAACTGCTTGAAGGCACAAACAACATTCCTTCTTCGCTACCCTCGTTAATTTTAAATATAATTAAACTTAAATCAATAAACAATATATAACATATTTGCACACAACTGTAATTTTGTTAATTTGTACTATTTTAAAAGTAAAACATTCTAAATAAATAATGTTTACTAATTAATCCCTTCCCCATTTATTTTTTAACAAAAAAAATACTAATGAAAAAGAGTTTAAAATTTATTTCACACACGTATATATATGAATAACTATATATATATTTTAACCCTTTATCACCCGCTTGAATGTATGCTGGTATTTGAGGGTAATGCATACGCGCTTTTCCCTTTCTTGTAACAGGGCTTGAACCCAGCTACTGTTACAATGCCCCCTGTCGGAAAGACTTCAAAATGGGTTATACTTATTTTGAGGTTTACAATAATAGATTCATTATAGCACGGGTTTTAAAGCCCTAGCATTGTAGGATTCTTTAATCTCAGACCCAGTGTCCACCCAAAATGCATTATTTCCCTGTCGCTGTACAATAGTGAATGGGCCCTCATATAAATTACAAAACTTGCAACAGACAAATTTTCCGATGTCGCTAACGTGTGGTGTTTTTACCATTACTTTATCTCCCATTTGGAATTGGTGCCGAGTGCCTGATGCTCTTTTATTTCTCTTTTGACTTCTTTTCATGAGGGTCTGGTAAGCTTGAGCTCTGTCAGATTCTACATCTATTGGGCGCTCTTCCAGTCCGGGCAAGGGTGTTTTTATCAATCGAGGAACATGTCTTCCTAAGTGCAGCCATATGGGGGCAAACCCGGTCGATTCATTTACAGACCAATTAATATTGTCGACAACTTGTGTAACTTGCTTGACCCACCCTCGATGATTTGTCGGGAGATATATCCTGAACAACCGACCCAGTTCTCGCATAACCCTCTCACATGGGTTTGATTGGGGATTACAGATGGACGTCAATATGTGCTTAATTCTTGTCATTGTATCCACCTATGCCATTCCCCAGATATGAAGGGAGTGCCATGATCAGACAATAAAATGTTTGGTTTTCCCACCGTGGGAAAGTGTTTATTCTCTAACATCTTTATGGTGTTCTTAGTATTGGCTTGGGATATCAGGTACACGGCTACAAATTTTGAGAATAAGTTATAGACCACAACAAGATACTTCTTTCTATTAAAAGCTGGCAATGGGCCATAGTAACCCAATGCCATCATCTCCCGAGGCTTGGTTGGAATTATAGACGTCATAGGTGTTACATAACTCCTATTAGCTGGCTTTGCCTTTTGACATATTTCACATTGGTTTATCACAGACATGATCTTAGTGTGCATTCCTGGCCAATAAAACCATTCCTGGAGCAAACGCTCCATTTTGTGTGTGCCATAGTGGCCATAAAGTTGGTGTACATGGTTTATAACCGCATCCCTAATCTGATGTGGTAAGACAGGTTTCCACTCCTCTTGATCCTCTTGAATTTTATATTGCAGTATCAATTGTTTCATTCGATAGCATACTGCCTTGCTTCCCACCCAACCTAAGTCTGTTGTACCCTTTTCTTATAACTGTTCAATCAGTGTCTTCAGTTTCCCATCTTCCCACTGGTGGTGGGATAGTTGGGCCAGATCCTGTTCCACTGTTTCATTCACTTTCAAGTTTACACTGGCGATATACAAGTTCTCTCCACTTAAATGGCATGGCTGGGATCGAGCGGAGTTCCGACTCAATATGTCTGGTACGATGTTCTCTGACCCTTTGCAATATTTTACAGTGTAATTATATTCCTGGAGGTACAGACTCCATCGAATCAGCTGGCTATTGGTGAGGTAGCTGTGGTTCAAAAACTCCAAGCTTTGATGGTCAGTAATGACAACCACTTTTGATCCCAACAATAGTGTCTGGAACTTCTGGAAGGCTCAGACAATCGCAAGGGCTTTTTTTTTCAGTAGTAGTGTAGTGACGCTCCGGTCCTTTAAGCAATCTGCTTATAAAGTACAGTACTTTTGACTGATCATCATCTTGTACCTGAGATAGTGTAACTCCCAGACCATACCCACTACTGTCTGTTTGTACAATGAAAGGTTTCTCAAAATCTGGAAATGCCAACATGACTCGTTTTTCGAAACCTCTTTTTATATTCTCAAAGGCTTCTTCTTGTTCCTGAGCCCATTTCCATGGGACATTCTTTCTTGTCAGCTTGACCAAAGGCTCCATTTGTTCTGCAAATCCCTCATAAAATCTGTTATAGAAATTACAGAGGCCCAGGAATGATCGAATTTGTTTCCGTGATGTAGGTTGAGGAAATTCTCTAATAGCCAAGATTTTGTCTGGATGGGGTTTCATCCCCTGGGAACCCACCACATGGCCCAAAAATGTAACTTCATCATGGCATATGCTTTTTTTTTAAATTAATCTTGATTCCTTTCTCTTGGCATTCTTTAAGAAATATCTCTACATCCCCAAAATGTTCTTCGATGGTTTGCCGATGCCACTAATACATCATCTACATACATAGTGACCAATTTTTTCACTTCCTCGGACAACACTTGGTCCAAACATCTGAGTAGCCCTGCACCACTGTTTATTAGGCCAAATGGCATACGGTTAAATTGATATGAATACCCATCGTATCTAAAGGCGGTATATTTGCGGTCTTCAGGATGGAGTTGGATCTGCCAGTAACTGGCCGTCAAATCAAAGGTAGAAAATATTTTCTTCCCCTTAAATCTTCCTAACAGTTCTTGCATAGGAGGGGGAATAGTACAATCTGGGATAGTTATTCGGTAAAGTTGTCTTGCGTCCAAACACAGTATGACTGACCCATCTTTTTTTTTGACAACCACTAGCGGATTACAATATGGAGAGGAACATTTTGAGATAATTCCCCCTTCCATCATTTGGTTGATTTGTTCCTTCACATCCTCCCGGTATTGATGTGGAACAGGGTATGACCTAGACTGAAATGGCTGACCCTGATTTATTTTAATTCTTTGTTCGAATTCTTGGATTACACCTGGTATATCTGAAAAAATGTGGCCATACCTTTACAATACTCTCTGCAATGCCTTCTCTTCTTGTCGACTGGCCACACCTGCCTGCTTAACTTTATCCTCTATTATTCTATCCATTGGATCTTTCTCTACTTTCATAATCCCAATTGAATGGTATAAGTTCGTTATCAGAAATTTAACTACTTCTTCTTCACAGGCAACTGTTTCCATTTCGTAGTCTAAGACACATTTGTATTTGTGAAGGAAGTCTGATCCCAATATGGCCTCGTGAATCAGATCCTTCATAATAAGGAACACGTGAGCAAAAGTTTTCCCATTTATCCATAGGTCTACCCGTATCTGCTTAGGTTCTACTTTGGCTTTCTTATTATTTGCCATTGTTACTTGTGTAGCCTTCAGTGGAAGGGTCCGTATGCCAGGTTGTTTCCTAATAAGTTTATGATATAGTGTTTCTGACATCACAGAGATTTGACTCCCCAAATCGATAAGAGTTTCTATTTCTATTTGATTAATTTCCATATGAATCTTTGGGCATTCCTGTTTGGCATATTGAGGAACCCTATCATCCCATGATCACACCAAATTTCCAATATGTTTCCTTTCTCCCACGTGTATCATTTCTTCTTCCTCTGCCCATATACATTGGATGTTGATCCCTGAATCTTTTATCTTCAATCACACTCATTTGCTCATCTACCACAATTTGATTTAACATTTTGTCAACTTCTTTGGCTGATCTACTACTTTTAATCCCTATTCGGTATCTTATTTCTAATGGCAAATTTTGACATACCATTTTTACTATCTGATTCTCCGATATCTTCTCACTCTCTAATGTCTTCAGGGTGGACACTTGTTGTCTAAAGAATCATATGTGGTTTTCCTTCCCTTTTTCCAAAAACTTCTCATTAATGATTCGCATTTTAATATTTTCCTGCTGTTCCTCACTCCAAAACGTCTCCTTCAGGGCCTTTTCATACTCTTGGTATGTTTGGGGTTGGTGTAACATAGAATCCCACCACATTTTGCATATCCTTGAAGGTGGATCTGTGCTAAGATTATTTTGAATTCCTCCAGTATCCCATATCTCCTAAAATATTTTGTAAGCTATTTATATGCTCCTTTGGGCTCTCTTCCTTCTGTCTTCTAAATACCTTCCATTTCCATCCCTTCTATCTTCTGTAATCTTGTTATTGCCATATCTATACTGATTGTCTCTCCTACTTTATCTTTGAGATACATAAAAAAATTTTTTTCTCTCTATATATAACGTGCCGGGCTCCTCCCCCAGCTCACAAAATACTATGCTGACCGTTACCTGCCTTACTGTTGAACCACTATCTCTCACTCCTATTTTCTTCCCTGTCTAGTGCTTTTATTTTTTTAAAGCAATATTTGCGAGGCAATATATTTAAACTCATGCAAAAAAAACAGAACAAATAATCAATTAATTTATCTTTATTAACCTGCTGTTCTCCTACTTTCGTAGCCCCAAACATTGGAAATCCATTTTAACGGGCTTTAACTTTTACCACGGCTTATTCAACGTTGTTGAACTTAACTAAATGATATAGATTTCAAGAAGTGGACCAGAGAGCTTAACCGATGACTGGATGGAATTTCTATGGCTGTTTAGTCGCCATAACACCTGTAGGTAATAGTTAAATATTACCCACCAATGCGAATTCTGATGCGAATTCTTAGGCAAGTGTTGTTTACTTGACGCAAATTTTAAATATTGTGTAATTAGAATTTAAGACTAATTAATAAAATTTACGGTAGTCTTGGTGCCTTGAATAAAATCTAAATATCAAAAAAAATGTCTACGGGAGAATATATTTATGAGCGTCACTTTATCAATGACCTCAAGCACCAAACCCACTATTACAATGAGAATTATGTTCCCTGATTAATGAAGTGCCCGACCCAAGCTAACTCACTCTCAGGGTGGGGAGGAAAACCTGTCGGATGAACGGAGTTAACAATAAAAAAAATATATATATATAGGTTTGTACTTAACTGAAAATATATTATTATATATCCGCTTACTTCGGACATATTTGAATTATTGGACTTTATTTAGCGAATGAAGTGATAAAAAAAAATATGTAAACCATAATTATTAAATAATTCTCATGCAAAGATGAAGTTGTATTAAACTTTATTATTACTTTCTCATTGCCATCTATGAAAATAAACTTTTATCCCTCCCCTCTAAAACATATAGTCAGTTCCCCCAAATTATGAATGAAACAATATAACAGTAAATTTAAAATAAACACATATTAGTTTTTATATATAAGAAAAAAAAATGTCTACTATACAATTGTGCACAATAATATTATGTTATAAAATGATTTAAGAAAGTTATTATTTTCGAGGGTAGCCATAAACAATTTTCAGAGATATAAAACAGAGTTCACTTTACCTGATGACAACCCCAGGGTCTAGGATCCGAATGTAACGAGGCATATCAAATGGATTTCTGCTATCCGGTAGTATTTGGAGTAGTTTTATGAAAGTGCGAAGATATAATTTTTTTCCTGACGAGTCCGATGTTTAAATTGCCATGAGTAATGTTGGAGTCATAGTTGAAGTCTTGTTTAATGTAACTTTCAAATTAACTGAATTTATATTTTTATACGTACGATTCATTTCTATTTCTTTTCTGTTCCACTATCTGGAATATTCACTAGGTTCCGAGGTTCTTTGGTGGCAGGCGGCTTCTGGTCAGTTCGCATCAGCTATGGGTGAGTAAACCCTTTACGTAAGGTTTTTACCCCATCATGTTAGATATATCTTCTATAGCTTTTTAAGTCTATCTCTCTCAATGGTCAAGATCTAACTGAAATCACTCTTTTTTTTATTTCCCAAATTCCCCTCAATAATTAATATTTCTAATTAATTTTCATTTCTCATACAAAGGAAATTTTCTTTTTCTTATCGGATCTTCAATCTAAGTCTTTTTCTTTGAATAGTTTTGCCTTTCCAAATTACTTTTCTTTCTTTAAATTTTCATTTCCATTGTTTTGGTCAAACATTCTCTGGCTTTTTCTTGGAATTTTATTTTCGTAGTAATTAGCGATTGTGATTTCAACATAAAACTGCTTGAAGGCACAAACAACATTCCTTTTTTGCTACCCTCGTTAATTTTAAATATAATTAAACTTAAATCAATAAACAATATATAACATATTTGCACACAACTGTAATTTTGTTAATTTGTACTATTTTAAAAGTAAAACATTCTAAATAAATAATGTTTACTAATTAATCCCTTCCCCATTTATTTTTTTTAAAAAAAAAATACTAACGAAAAAGAGTTTAAAATTTATTTCACGCACGTATATATATGAATAACTATATATATTTTAACCCTTTATCACTCGCTTGAATATATGCTGGTATTTGAGGGTAATGCGTACGCACTTTTCCCTTTCTTGTAACAGGGTTTGAACCCAGCTACTGTTACACCATTAATATTCAGTTTCAAGTTAAACCATGAATACTAAGATTCATTGACACTAGTAAACCATATTATAATATGCCTTTAATGCACATATATAAGTATTGTACTATGCATATATGTAAACAAGCATTCATTGGTGCATGTATATATTGTATTTGCAGTACGAGCAAAAGCATTTCTTAATTTATTCAGTTTAAATGTTAATGATATAGTAATAGTAATAACTTACTATATTGAGAACTAGGCATCTTTTATACAATCTTTTCTTAATCACAAAGCCAATATTATTTTTGATTTCTATAGATATCAAATTGTTTATTTTTTGTACTTTTCCGATTTGTTTTATTGTTTTGTAATGTTTTTGTTTGTTTGCTTTATTTTGTTCAAAAACATTTTAATGACATTAGTAATAATATTTATTAATTTATTTAGAATGTTTTTTATGTTCCTATTATCAACAAAATACCATAAGGAAACTTGCAGAGATTTCAATAAGAACATAAATTTACCAGTGCCTTTATTATGTACTTCAATTGTTCTATTGAAGCCATTACAATAACTATTGATGTTTGCTTAAATGATCTGGTTAAAGACAGAATAAATTTTGAAATGATACAATGATGATGATGATGATGATAATAATAATCATCATCATCATCAAGTGGATATATTATCATCATCAAACACATACTGCTTAGATGTTTGAATACCAAAGATGCAGGGTTGGTTTGAATCCAGTAATGTTTTGCTCTCAAATTTGACATTCTTTTATTGCATCTAACACATCTCAATGCTCTAAGAAGTAATGGGAGTTGCCTATTTAAGAGTTAAAGGTTTTTGGATTGATTATCAGTGATAATTAAATTGGATCAATTGAATGGAACTTTTGGGCTCAAGCTGTCATTTTGGTACTTGAATATCACAAGCAATTTATTATTACATCATGGAATTTCTTTCTAAAGATGACTTTAAGATATACTTTAAAAAGATATTAACAAATATAACTACAGTACTTTAAAAAGATATGCAGTTATGTTTTTATTTAAGCAGATGGATATTTTAAAATAATTTATAATAAAGTAATTTAATTTATGAAATACATAGTTTTTTTTTTAAACTAATCGTGAAAATTAAGGAAGAGAGTATTTTCGAGATCTGATAATTATCATAGAAAAAATTCTACATAACCCATTGCCAAATATTTCTATGGCCACCTTTGAAGTACTCATTTTGGGAATCTATGCACCAATTCCAGCACTTAGTCAACACTTTAAAGCAATTTGGGAACATTTTTTTCTGGAATATTTATCAGAAGTGTTATTATATTATCCTTGATATTATGAATGTCATCAAAATATTTTCCCTTTTAATATTTCCTATATCTTCAGGTAAAGAAAAAAGTCATTGGGGACTAAATTTGATAGAGAGAATATTCCAATGCAGTTTTTGTTTAATGTCTAAAAACTTCCTCTCTCATACAGTGTCATATCAGCTACTGCTCATGTTATAAGATTTTCAGTTAAGATTTCCCTGCCTCTCTATTGATATTTATTTAGTATGCTATGATTCTCACAGTCACCAATGATTTCTCAGTTTTTCTTGTTACTGCGCACTCTGATTTTTCTTCATCAATAACACTTTCTCTCCCCTCAGAAAAACATTTAATCTATTTGACACTGTTGTTCATAAACTTCTACTAGCATGGCACTGATTTCACTTTCATTCTTGCTAAGTTTGACAAAAAAATTAATGTTTATTTATTGTTCTAATTCACCATCTGACAATCTCATGATGGCATCAAAAATATACAATAAGAATAAATTCTACTCAGGAAAACAAATACAGCTGTGAAACACTGTCATACCAAAGCTAAGACAACTTACCAAGTTGTGAGTATTGTGTTGCCAACATAAACACATAGTGACAATTTCACATATTTAATTGTCTGACAGTACACATATAATTTTCAGATCAGAAACTTTTCTGATGCAGTTTATTTTAATAATTTAATATAATTATTTTTTATAATATTTCATAATAATTTTTATTCAAAAACATTGACATCTATACAAATCATATATTTCTATAAAAGTTGTAAATCAGGAATTTTTCAGAGTTGGGAAAGATAGCAAAACTTAACAAAGAAACAATGGTATTTTTGTAGCACATGTTCTATATTTGGACAATGTACCCTGAACTGGGATCATGGAATAACTCATGAAAACAGTAATCCATAAGACATAAAATGTACACATTTATTGTTGAAATTATTAATCAGGCTTTAAGAAAGCAAAGCCACAAAGAAACTAATCAATAAGAAGTAACTTGCACATGTAAAGCCAAATGCAAAGTGAATAGATCTTTTGTTTTAATAAGAAATACACTCTAAAATGTGATACAGCAATGGGAAGAAGTGTATTAATGTGTTCGAGGAAAGACAGTGGCTTTCTCATAAATTTTAAGGAACATGAGGTTAGGATGATGCTGTTATTGTTTCAGCTTTCTTCACTATTTTGAAGTTATGTTAGTTTACTGTATGTTGCATAAAAATAGTTTCTAAAATTAATAGTTTAAAAAAGTTTGAAGATATCAGAATGATATAGACCTCATATAAAAATGATTGTAGATTGAAATTTCACAGCAAACTGACAATGCCTGATTGATTTATCATAATACAAAGAAGTTGACACATATTGATTAGTTGACTATTTGGTCTCAGACATTTCAGAGAATACTTTATTCTTTTAGTATTTCTGAAAGAAAAATTGTAATTTTCAATAATTCAGTTACATATTTAAGCTTATTTATGCAATATGTTTGTAAAATATTTATTTTAAATAAAAAAAACTGTATGAGTACAATTAGGTTGTATTTGAAAATATTTGTTTTTAAGAAGTTAAGTTATAAAAATGTAATTATGATAAAACAAAAGCTGTTTTTACTGGCTAATAAGAATTGATTTTATAAACACCAATGAAGAAATATTTAGTGAAATTTTAATAATGTTATTTTTTTAATTTTAAGTCATGTTTTATTACTTTATGATGTCACAACTAAAATTTATTTTTATTTTAAAAACACATTTCAAATAAGAAATATTTTGTTTCAATGATTTTTATGTACAGATAATATTATGATCCAATAGAAAAAGAACAAATATGATCAAAAGTATTTCAAGTAATAGTGGGAGAAGTTGGACTTTAATGAGTTAAATAAAATTCATTAAAATTATTTATCTTTTGTGAGTGAAATAATATGAAAATAGTGTAATAATGAAATAATGAAATTTATGCCTGTGCATTTTCCACAAATAAATGAAATAATCACCTTGATATTTTAGTATAATTTCACCATCAAGGTGTTTATTACTTCATTGGTATTTTAGAAACATTGATAATAAACAAGTTATTGTTGCTTTAAAGTCATTAAAAATGTCAGTACATTTTTATTTAAGAATTTTATTATTGCAGTATATGTAATTTGATATAAGTAGAAAATTAATATATAAAAAATAAGATTGAATTAAAATTGTTGAATTTTTTGATAATTTTATTATGTATAAAAATTTTAATTTGTTTATTTAATTTGTTATAGTAGGATAATTATATTTATTGAGTATATTATAGCCTTGAAGAAAACTGTTCGATCTTGAAACTGTCAGCTATTAGTAAAATATATTTGTATTGATAAAGTGATAGAAATTTGTATTTACATTAGCACTTATGACTTCCATTAAATAATTTCATTTTTTTTATATAAAACAGTACTTATATTTTACGTACTACTGTGCATTTTTATTTTATTTTATATGGATGCATTTTTTCATGAGTTCTTTCATGATGTTCCATAAATTTAGGCAGAATACATGATAAAACAGTACCAAAACAATTATACATTATAAATGTATTTGTTATAAAGATATTTAAATACACTGTAAAATTATAGTCATAAAATTTTTACTTTCAAAACCATTGCTAAGCATATTTTTTCTACAAGAATTTTTTTTTTTTTACATAAAATAATCTGCTTTAAAATAAACTGCTTGGCATACAATTATAACAAATATTTATTTAATTGTTATTTTGCAAAAAAATGTATTAATGTTTGGAACAGAATAGCTAATTTGTAAATTATATTTTTAAGCAATCCTTTAAATAATCTTGTAAAGAAGGCCTACTTTCACCCATAGTTTTATTTGTAAAAATGCAGAATTTTTATTTATTTATTGGTGCATTTCTGTAAATAAAAACATTTCTATCTATCTATCTATCTATCTATCTATCTATCTATCTATCTATCTATCTATATATCATATATATATATATATATATATATATATATATATATAACAATGAATTATCAAAGTCAATTTCAATAAATTATTCAGTCTTAAATAACAAGGACTGATGCTAACATTGTTAGTAACATAAAATTTAAAAATTTCAACAATTTATTGCTAAAATTATTTAATTATTTAAAAAAATATATTGCCATTGGGAATACATATGCATGCAAAGTTTCTGTTAAATTGAAATTGGGAATTGCTAGATTTGATCTAAATAACAAAGTTAAAACTAAAATGTAATTATTTTATTAGATTCTTCCAAAATTTTATTCCTTTATGATTTTTGCATAGTAAAATTTTTTTGCACTGATAACAGTAAAGTATCAATTACTTTATTTTTAATTATTTAATTAATTGATTTTATTTATGCAAAACTTATTTATGAAAGTATTTCACATTATTAAAAATTAAAGATTATTCATATGAGAATTTTTTAATAATTACAGTAATCAGACTACTAATGAATGTAAAATGTATCTAACTATTATCACTGTGTAATAGGATCTTTATAATGGTTCTCATGGAGTAATATTTAATGTGTTCATCTGTTAAGTCAACAATTGGAGTTTAAATGCAGGTGATATTTGGAAATTTTTCTAATAAGTGCACAATTTCATTTTTAATTAGCTGGCTCAAAGACAGTCTAGCCATTCAGTCAATTATGTATCAGTAAATGGATAGATTGTAAATCAAAAAAGAAAAACTTCAAAACACTTATCACCCAACAATTGACTAACCTAATGAATTTTATTTTCATTATTCTTCTATGAAGGAATTTGGAGAGTATTTTGTGATAAGTTTTTTATTTATTATACAATAACAACAATTTTAATAAGACTGGTAAAAGCAATGTACATTATGTTAAACAAATTTGCAAATAACAATGTGAATACCTCAAATAAAAACAGTAATGATGTAATTTTCATTGACCATCTGATTATCAATAATAATAATGCTGATGATGATAATAATAAAACAATGCAATATTCATAGCTATTGGCATAAGTGAAAGAATTGCAATAATGATAAAGTTTGAATCAATTTTCAATTAAAATGTCCAAAATTATACAAAAAAATTTATTTACACTTAACTTTACAAGATATGATTATGTAACATATGTATATCTTTTTAAGGACACACTTTGGTGGGTATTATAAACCATCTGAATATATAATGAACCAAAAATGTTTTTAATGTAATGGCAAGCCATTGTTTATTTAATAATTATAATAGTCTACATGAAATATGCATATACTTATTATTGTACTATTAATTTTTTTAAAGGCTTTTATTTAAATTATAATCTCTGTTTATTTATTTATTTGTTTATAAATACTTATAAACACTTTTATATTTAAGTTTGAATAAAATTTTAAAATTGAGCCTTAATAGATTTAAATTCAATATAATTTGTTGAAATTTGGTACACTTTTTGTAAACCACTACCAAAGTGATATGGGAATGTAATATTTTAGGTAGGCATCCTAGTTTCTT
The DNA here is from genome assembly GCA_028023455.1 of Epiperipatus broadwayi. Lineage (NCBI taxonomy): Eukaryota > Metazoa > Onychophora > Udeonychophora > Euonychophora > Peripatidae > Epiperipatus > Epiperipatus broadwayi. The sequence goes on along the minus strand of JAQFVV010000375.1, from coordinate 43,922 downwards.
AGATCTGGATCACTAGGTGGAAGAAATTTGAAATATTTTGATATCATATTTTAAAATCATTTTTAAAACTTCAATATGTTTTAAGTAAAGTTGACAAGAAGGTGATATAATGGTTTTTTGGTTCCAATTGAAATATTGAGTAAAGTTATAATAACACTTTAAAATTAAAATTTAATAGATATAAGTTCATTATAATTTGTAGAAATTTGGTCCACTTTTTCTAAATAACTACCAAAGCATTAGTACCCTATAATATTTTAGGTAGGTGACCTAGTTTTTTAGATCTGGACCACTGTGTAGAGGAAATTAAAACCATATATACTAAATGAAATTAATTTACAATATTATTTTGGTAAGCACTTTAAAAATATTCATTCGAGAGCAAAAATGCAAAAACTTTTCACTTAAAAGGATATTTTCATATTTTAAATCACGTAATGATTTAATATACATATATATAATTCTGTAAATATACAAAATAATATATAAGTTATTGCAGAAATATCTAATGATATATATCTAAACTTTGTGTCAAGCTGATTTAAAGTAAAATATAGTTTTATATTTTTATTTAGTGGACCATCATTAAAAAGTTAAAAATAAATAGAGATATTTTTTATATTAAATGCTTTTATAGCATGCCCTAAACAGCAAAAGAATATAATTGTTTCTTCAACCATATTGCGTTTTTAAATTTAGCTTGAAACAAAAACATGATGGATTCAGAAATTTATTAAATCATCCTTCATGCTTTTATTTCAAGTTAAATCTAAAAACCCCACTCTGGTTGAAGAAACAATTATTTTTTTTTTGCTTTTTTAGTGCAGTGTAAATAAAAGCATTTAACATGAAAAAATATCTCTACTTATTGTAGTTTAAACATAATTATAATGATGTCTAAAATGTTAATTTTAATTTTAAATATATGCAGTTTGAATTTAATTTCTAAAAAATTTAAATTAATTCTATGATAATTAATATTTTAAATATTATTAAATGTATTTAAAAGTGAAATAAAATTTATTTCTTATTTATTTTTTAAAATGAAATAAAATTACATTTGAGTCTTAAATTTACATTAGTTTGCTATCATGAGTTGTTTTAATAATTAAATATATTTTATTTTATTAATCAAAATATCATTGAAGTAAACAAAAATATATTTTCAATGCAAAAATAGATTTTCAAATTAAGACATAGCTTTTTTTTTTTTGTCAAGCACAATATGAAAGGAGAGAATGACTTTCAAGAGGTTTGCTTATCATCTTGTTAGACCTGACATCTATTAAGGAAAATGGAAACTAAAATATAATGTCTTTTTTATCAATAAACTGTAAACCATCATTCCAGTTAGCAATCGGATTTAACAATGAAACAGTTAAAAATAATAAATGATTTATTGCTTAGATCATATGATATTTGAGCACCAGAAATGATTGAATTGAACATCATTGATTAATCTTTAACTTTAATATTCATCATTCTATTATTGCATTATACCATGGATAGTCTTTTTACTAATCAATGCCTTTATTATCCATGGATGTGACAGGATTGTTTTTTGATGTGAACTTTAGATTAAATAGTATAAGTGCAAATATTTGTCTTTCAATAAGATATTTAAAGAATGAGTTCAATTTTAAATAACTGTTAAAATGCCTACTTTTTTCTTTCAGCAAAACAAACAAAAACTTTCAAAAGAAAATTGAAATTTATAGTTTTAGGGACAGCATTATTGTAATTGCCTATGCAGTAAGTTGGTAACAAAATATACATTGATTGTTAACAGAGTATGTTTATAAGCAGTTATAATTAATTTAGTTATTATATGTATATGGTCATTATCATGTATACTACTATGAAACAAATCATCTTTCAAATCACAATAAATAATACCTAGTTCTGAAGTTATTGACAATGCATATCTAAGTACATTATTGATAATATCATAGTGATTCCTCTATAATAAATGTTATTAAAATATTTGATTTAATATAAAAATGGTTTCAATTGACTTACATACTTGTTTGATACCTTCTTGACATCAGCAGTAATGGTAAAATAACACATTAATGGGAAAAGATTAACAGTGATAGAGACAGCCGTTTTGGACTGTTAATATAAATAATCGAATTGCTTTCTGGTTGCCATAAATGCAATCACCTTTTTTAGTAAAGAAAATAGTTATATTTTTTGTGTGTCCAAAATATTGTATAGGAAGTTTATTTGAACTATTTATATTATTAGTCCTTGGAGGCAATCACTCGGAGATGTTAAATATTTGTGGTAAGATTTAAGATATGTTTAGCCAAATATAGTCTTTATTCATATTATTTATATTTATTTTCAAAATAGCTTAATAATTAATTTTTATTGATTTAATATAATTTGGAGATCTTATAAAAGTTGATTTACTCTGAAATGTATTACTTTGTTAATAACGCAAAATAACTGAGTTTAAATTCAAGAAATTTGTGGTAAGATCAAAAAATAGTCTTTTTATGTGAATATTTTGTTGTTCTCCATTTAGATATTAACTACTTTGTGATATTATATAATGACATCAATATAGGAGCTAATAAAAGCAGAGGTAGTGTATACAGAGAGAGAATAGAAAGAGAAAGATTAAATAAGTGTGCGCAATAGCTGGTGACCACTTTTCTCTTAACAAAAACTTGTGTCTATTTTAAAGAAATGGGCTATTTAAATTTTCAGATTTAAATTTTAAATTAAAATTAAACATTGATATAAAGAACCATTTAATCACATCACTATATGCCATGAATATATTATAATAAAAATATATTGAAAGCATGCTAGGTAGTAATAAAGCTAAATATTATTAAAAAAAACTACCTTTTCTGTGTGTATTTTCATTTTACCAGATATTATGTTGACTTAAAAAAAAGAAAATTAATAACAATTGAATTACAATTAAATGTTTATATATTTAGAAATAATATGCACATCTTTATAAACATATACAGAAGCAGTTATACCAAAATGAAGTGTTGTGTATATATATTTTTAACAAAATAAGTTGGATTTGTTAAAATTTATAAATCAGTGTGTTTAGTAATCAATAAAGGCTGTGATGTCTCTTGGGATTCATTTCTTATAGAATTGAAAAACAATATAATTATTATAAAAATGTTATAAAAGATATTTGTATTATAAGCTTTATTTTTAATTGCTTGAATAAAGCATTATAAATCTTTTATGTTCTGAGTAAATCATCATATCTTGATCAAAAATGTATTTGTATTGCAAAATAATTTGTGAGGTAAGGATAATTAGCATTACATAGTTAAGCTTAAAAATTTGCATACAATGAAGCAGTGATATATGCTATTTCAATGTACAATACTTGTTATACACTAATCTCTCCCCCCTCCCCTAAAAAAACTATTAAAATTTATGAATTTAATAAATTTTATCATATGATAAGAGCCATTTCTCTGATGTAGAATACTGTGTGTAATCATGTTTTAAAAATAAAAGTCATTAAAACTCATAAATTTAGTAAATTTTACAATACTGGAGCAACCATTTCTTATATTGGAGTACTATAAATGATCATATTTAATCACCTCCCCCTAATAAAATTCAAAAATTAAATACATTTTACAATAGAACAGTGACCATGTTTGTTATCTTGAAATGCAGTATGCAATCATATTTATTAATACATTTTTGGGTTTACATTGAAAACATCAAAAAAGTTATCATTGAGGGGGGAAATGTTCATGAATAAAAAGGAAATCATGCAAAACATATTTGATTGTAATGAAAGTTTGACATTTCACTATTAATTTTATTTTTTTTAAAAAGATATGGTACAGTAACTTTGTTTTTATTTTTAAATAAATGCAAATGAGTGAGCACACAATCAATACACATGTAAATGTGCTCTTTCAATTTTCTATTAATAACTACATTATTATTTAAATTTTGTTTATACTATAATCCTAATTTATAAATGCAGACTATACACATCAAATAGTATTTATATTATATAATGCCACATTCCATCTGTCTGATATATTTATTTCACTCTGAATTACCAAAAATGTTGACAAAGATCTACTATAAACATCAGAACTCCAAGAATAGATGGTATCATTGTATTCTTGATCCTTTGTTTGACATTTTTTCTTCATTAGCTTATAATAGCTCCTTTCTTGGGGTTTATTAAAATAAAAGGGGATCTCTTTCAGTTCAAACTCAAGTTCTTGTAAGATTTAAACCAGAAATCTATTGTTATAGGTATAAGAATGCAGATGCATAGAATAACCCATGTAGTTCAATAAACAATATATATTCTATTGCAATCAAAGTTTATCTACAAGGCAAGAACTATTTTATATGATATATGATTATGCAAAGAGCATAAAACAAAATATAGTAGATATCATGGCTCCATTGTATCTATTTTTCTATTGTAAAAAAATATATTAATTAAACTTGTTTTTGTTAAATACTTCATATAATATTTAAAAAAAAAATGTAAATTTGTTTGTAATCAAATAAAAGTTAAAACTATTTTTAAACAAACCACCCATAAAGGAACATGGGTGTAAAATACAGAATTTATCAGATCTGACAATAGCTGGATAGTAAGAGTTTAAACATTTTCCCAACCCTCGTTTTGGTCCTTTGCTAAGAATAGCTAAATACCCATTTACTAATTATTATTTGATAGTTATTTGTGGTAGATTTGAACTGTAATTCTTAAAAGAAAATTCTTAAATCTGATTATATCCTAAAACATTTTAAAAATTTACCTGACATATATTTTAAATCAAGCTATGGAATTAAAAGTTGAACTATTTGATTTAATTATGTTTTATTTAAGATTTTGGGATGATTAAGTATTTGTTGTTGTTTTTTGCATTTATTCTCCTGGTGATTAATGAAATAATTGTTAGTTAGGGTATTATTAAAATGCTAAAAAGTTATATATTGGTCAATCTTTTGTTAATTTATAATACTCCCATTTTATCTCTCTTTTTTGTAGCACTACAGATTGAAAGTTGTAAATTAATATTGATTTGTGAAATATTTCCAGGAATAAATTCAATTTCTTTGATGTTTCATCCACTGATGCTTTGCTAGTATTTTAATCAAAAGTATTTAATTCTTCCAATTTATAAGATTTTTATTTAGGTTGATAAATTAACTGAGAAAAAGTAGTGACTCAGTATATAAAAATAAAGATAAATGGTAGCCTGTATGGCTCAGCACAATGACATATATGGATAGATTTTCTGCTTAGTAAAATTTTACTTTGGCAAATTAAATTCAACTATTGTGTTTATTCTGGTGTTTGAGGTACTTGGAAGTCACATAAGCTTTATAATTATTTATTATAAAATTTATGAAACATTTTTCAGTGTTATAATACAATATTATTTTTATATTATCAAAATAGTGGGAAGGAAGTTCATGTCTTATTAAATAGCTTATTATTTAGTACCAATTTTCTTTATCCTTCATTCAGCAAACTCATCAATTTGAATTTGGATGTAATTTTTGTCCAATGGTGTAGAGTTATTAAAATATGTTCATGAATTAATGGGTTCATATTTTAGTTAAGGACTAGGCTTATTTTTTTTTAATTATTCTTTATTAGAACAAGTGTGTGGTAAGAATGAGGCAGTACAGAAAAGTGTACAGGGATTTGAATACTGTTTTTTACAATCTCTTTCTTAACAAAATTAGATATTGGGAAAACATATAAACTAGAAAACAAAAATAACATATCAAATAACATTCAATTGTTTATACTATTAAATAAGTACATTGTAAGAAAGTTTGATACTTGAGAGTTTTCAAGTAAACCAAAGTAGTGCCCATATTTTTGATAAATGTACAGTTTCAAGGATCTATTATATATTGGAGATGTGTTAATTGTTAAATTAGAACCAAATTAGTAAATTGACTGTTAAATTTTAAAAAAGGAGTACATTTCATTAAATTTCATTAAGAAGCTTTATTTCATTTTTTTTTTTTTTACTTATAATGTGGAAATCATTGAGTGTATTTCTTTTTGTCATCAGGTTTTTGGTAAACTGTCATTATGACAAAAATTTGGGTCCATTTTGTCAGAAAATGTGATGCAGTGGATTATTTCCAAAGGGATTCTTCCTTCTCAAAAAGTGTGTATTAGTAATCATGATATGATTGCATACCACTAACATGAATAATGTGTAAATATTGTACTCATAATTTTTTTTCATTTTTCTGTTAATAAGTTAATCAAAAAAAAAAAGGAGAAAATAAACTGTAAATATTGTATTTCATTTTTTTACATACTTTAAAAAAAAAAAAACAATAATAAAAAATAAAATGTAATTATTAAATGCAATGTTTTCTAGAAGACATTTTTTGTAAATATTTGGGGGGGGGGGGCTGAAACTGTAGACTTATTAAAAATGCAGGCTGCCATCTTGGTTTTGCTGAAAACTCATAAGTATTGAAAGTTCAATATTTATACTTTGAATCAACTTTTTAATTAAGATCAGTGTCAAAGTCCTTTCTACTGTTATATTTATTTCCTAGAAAATGCACTTTATGAATATAGCTCCATTATTGCTCTATGTCTTAGAAATGAAAAAAAAAAACATGGGACATTCCTTATTGGAATGCTCAGACAGCACACAAAACAGAATTTTTATCAAACAAAAATTTACTTTGTTTTATTTTTTTTCACACACTGATTCACAAGTTGCTATTTGACTTTTAATTAAACATTAATTCTAAACAAATTAGATAATATTAAAATAATATGAAAAAACCCATGCACCAATAAATATTTTCATCCCTACTTGGAGTTTGATATCATGCATATAATTAGAGTGACTTCATTATTTTTTTTAATTTTATTCTTATTATGATTATAATCTATTAAAGATTTCTTATTATTTAAAATATAACTGTAAATAATTTGATCAAAGTATGTTAAAATTGAGTCATCAGATCATCTTGCTTCTCAAGCCTTTCAGTGTAGTTGATGATAGCTATGTATCAGACATATAAAAATTAAATATCTTTTTATAAAAGCTATTTAATTTGTTTAATATCTTTGATAAATTTTCTTAGTTTTGAAGATGCAGTGAATTTCATCTCTATTTTAGTCTCTAATACTTTTATTAATTATTTTACTGATAATAATTGCAACTTTATTAGACATTATTTCTTCTATTTCAGTTATTATATCACTGATAATAAATTGCAACTGCAGTACTACAAGCTGATGGTTGTTTTTTATGATTTGTTTCTGGCAATGAATTGTTTTATATATAGATATGTTTATGTGTGAGAATTGTTTTAACATCATTTAGTTTAAAATGTATTCTTGAATAAATAATAAATTTCACTATATATTTCAAATACATCGTTTTGATTATTCATTCTTTGAATTAATTGGGTATTTTTTATATGCTTTATTTTTGGGATGGATTCAATAATAGCCATTGTATGGACCATCCTACATACATTAGTGTGTATTATCTTCATGAATGTCTCGTTAAAAGCAACAAATTATGCATTCTTTTTTTACTTTATGAGATAATTATTGGAAGTTTATAGGAGAAAGCAGTTTTGATTAGCCATATTTAAATTATTTCAATTAGTTCTTATATTTCTGCCACTTTAATTTATAATTTTTAAATTTATGTTCCTTTGTGAATTTTTGCAAGTCTGACAAGTTATCATGTTCATTTCCAAGTTAGTCAGTATCATCTCATAGATTTGTTCTATAAATCTCTGTCTATATTTTCACTGTTTGTTGTATTTCTAGAATATTTTAGTCATCTCATATTGGTAAAAAATATTTACTGTTTACACCTTTTTAGGATGCTAACAATCTTCACTATATTATTATTATTTTTTTCTTCAGCTTTTCTAATTTTTTTTCCTAATATTATTCTCTATTAATTATTAAATGTGAGATTGGATAAATTTTTTGCTTAACATCACGGAAGCAGTGATTTTTAAACATGTTTTAAATTTTTAATAAAAGCAAGTTTCTCACTTATACACAGGATTTTTTTTTTTAATTTAACAGTAAATAAATAATCTGAAAACTATTAAATTTCTTCTTTTTTTATTACTAAAAAACAAATTTCTGTATTTAAATGAAATGAAAAAAGATATAGAATTAGTCTTTGATCTCAAATTCAATGCGTTTCAATTTGTAAAAGTATAGACAATTTTAGTGGTCAACTTCTAACATTCTATTGAACTTTCTTTTTTCCTAACCTAAAGAATGAAAATGTGTTTCTGAGTTATCTTTGCTTGGACTTCAAATTGGTTTAATTTTTAATGATTTTTTTTTTATCTGTGAAATAGAAAATAGCTCATTTCGCAACCTCTCAACTTTTTCTGCCTCAGTATCTAAAATAGAATGATGTGCCTGAATCCTTTTCTTCATTGATTGAAACTTTTGATTAAAATATTTATAAAAATAAAAATTAATTTCGACAATCAGGTATGTTTTAAATAATGGACGACCATATTATTAGTATTATTATCATCGTTATAACTATTAATTAACATATTTCTAAAAAAATGTATATATACATAATCGAATGGTTTATTGCTTGGAATTTCGTAAGAAGTTTGATTACTGGAAGATATTTGGGCTTTGAATCGTATACTTTGAACTCCAGACTGAACCAAATCATGCAGTGTAAGAATTGTATAAGATACTCATTTAATAATAAATTTCTCAGTCTATGCAAATAAGGCAATATTAATAATATTTTATATCTCTGTCATCTACATGTAATAAGTGATGATATTTTGATCAAAGAATTTATTCTTTTTAGTGTCAGAAATGAAAGCTGTGATAGAAAATATTATTTGCACAATCAATGCTAGAATATGTTTGTTTGTGATGGGAATATTTTATATTGATAAGCTAATCCTTAGATCAATTCTCAGCTGAATAAAGTAAAAAATTGTTTAATCACTTGTATGAAGCTTTTTTTTTTTATAAGTGTGCAGGTATTGTATGAACTCTTGAATAACTAATCATATTTTTATTTTTAAAAATAATTATAATATTAATAATAAATTCTCAAGAGCAGTTCTCTTCATCCCTATTGTAGAGCACCCACTATAAATCAAATGATAAGGAGATTGGGATTTTTACCCCTTCACTATTTGATGCCCAGTCAGGGCCATCATGTGAAGGTTTACAGGTTGCGCCCTGAACAAAGGTGCCCAATTACAAATGCACCATGTCACTATGATAATTAATAAAATTTGTATATAAATAAAAATATTTAAATTTCCAAACCATTCCATTGTTTGATTATAAGCATTTTTATTTAAATATGAGATTACATTTTTACATAGTCTTGTCTCAAGTATTTGAAATATACTACATATTATATACTCTACCATTGTGCTGAACTGAGTCTGTATGTAATTTTAGAGTGGAACATTCAGAAGAAACTACATTGCTGTTATGAAAACTGTTCTAATAATTGGTTCCTTTCAATGAAATAACGTTATTTAAATAAATAATTGATATAAAAATGATACATTATTGTTAATAATTTATTTAAATATAAACTTATTTAAAAAACATTGCCTCATAATAATTATGGTAATTCTGTACTCTTGGACAACAGTCAAATAAAAATTAATTACCTGTATGACTCATATTTTATTAACATTATTATAGTATATATGATATAGTACAATAGTAGAAAGTCAAGCTGTAGAATATGTGATCATGAGTTGATTTTGATGCAGTCTCAAAATTTTTTTTTTCATTTTTAATATCAATATTATTATTTTTTATTTTTAAATATTAATACCTTTTTTACATGTTTTACTAATCTTCTTTTTCTTGGATTTGGACTGTTATGATATTTTTTTATCTAGCTAAAAATTCACAGTTGATCCATAATATTAAATAAAATATATCTGAAAATTATTGTTTTTTATTGTGAACAGTTCAAATTCAAGAAAACAGAAATATAGCAGAGTTGTGAACTATGCTTTAATTATTTTTAAGCCCTTCTTGCACATATATATATATAGCATAGCTTATGTTTTGTTGACAAAATATTCTATACTGTAAGTGTACAATTTAGTATACTTTTCAATATGCATATATATATATATTCTCACTTTTCAATATGCATATATATATATATATATATATATATATATATATTTGTGAATTTGAGGTAATTTTGATTATATATATATATATGTATATATATAATGCTTTATATGTATAATATGTATATATAAATTAAGATTATAATATAAACAATTTAAAAAATATTAATAATAAATTAAGAAAGCACAATTATATATATACAGTACTGTAAGCACATCCAGTCAATCACAATTCTATATCATCACAATTAAATATCTCTCTGAACATTTATTTTTTCAATATGTTTTTTAAATTCTAATAAAAAAATATGGTGGAAATTTCATTATTAGCAGATGTAGCCTCACTGTTTATTTTAATGTTTTTAAGACTATACACATTTTGGAATCTATACACCTATCTCATATTTGCAATAAATAGTTTAGAATTGTGTGATCCAGATTATAGTTTAAATTTTTCATAATGATTTAAGGATTTCTGATATAATGTATCTCATATTTGCAATAAATACTTTAGAATTGTGTGATCCAGATTCTAGTTTAAATTTTTCATAATGATTTAAGGATTTCTGATATAATGCAAAACTGTCAACCAGAATGTTCTTACAATTTATATCATTTAATTATAGATTTAAGGCTTTTTTTATTTTGACCAAAAAATATTCTTTATTTTAATTATAACTTTAATTGTTTCAAGGGGACAAGTGACAATGGCATGAATCTGCTTTTTGTTTTTATAAATTTTCTGATAAGAATGGCTCATTTTTTGAAACATATGGATGATCCCTTTTTCTTCTTTATTAAAACAATATTTTTTATTTATTTAATGAAAGTACTTTATGATTTTTTTGCATGTATAACTCATTGTACTATAACACCTATGTACTATTAACATTTATAAAACATTTTGAAAAAAAAAAAAGTGAAAAGAAAAAAAATTCTGTAGAGAAGCTTTTTAACTATGATATTGAACTGTATTTAAATCATGAAGAAAACATGATTAAATAAATTTATCTTTGTGATTTGAGAATGTTAAAATTACTGAGAATGTAAAATTTAATGTTTGTAAATTTCAGTGTTTTATTATTTGTTAATTTACATTTTTTGTTTGTTTACTTTTTTTTATTAGCTTACAATTGAAGTCATATAGTTTTATACAGCATAGTTTGCACCTGTAGTAATATATATATATATATATATATATATATATATATATATATATATATATATATATATATATAATTTGTAAAAATATATAGTGCACCAAAATATTTAATTCATAATAAATTTCATTATTTTGATATTATCATTTAATACCACTCTGTTGAATGTAAGAATGATATATTATATGATAGGTCTTCTAAATAGTCATACAATTGGAATGTGCCTAAAACATTTGTTATATAGTAGAACAAAGCAAGTATTTGATTTTTTTTATACAAAATGCATACAAATAGCATTTAAAAATTTATCAAATAAACAAAGGAAGTATGAAAATTTATAATGTCAGATTGTTTAATATGTATATGATAAAGTATAGTGTGTATAATAATGAAATAAGCATATAAAAATAAATAATAAAGTACTATAAGTATTTTTTACTGTAAGAGTATAATAAAAGCTAATTTTGTGAATAGAAAATCTAAATAAGTTATGCATGAGAGATTCTGAATAAAACTAAAAATAATTAAATATTTGAAACAAATAAGAACCATTTTAAACAGTTGATCTAATTAACGTTAATGAAGTCTAAGAGTATGTCATCCTTGTTATAATTATTGTATTCCAGAGAAGATAATTATGGCATGTCAGTATATAAGGAATGGAGAAAAGCAAGAATTATGTTTGCTCTTTGTGAAGAGGGACTGAGTTACAAGATTGTATAGAATTCATAGGTGAAGCAGTGGAAGATGAGCTTCTGCCACTGCTTATAGTTAATGACTTGTATAGCGTCTCTATAAGTTATCCTGATCTTATCATGTTTATATTAAACCCAATGGGGCTGTGTAAATTGTATAGATATGTAAATCAAAAGTACAAATACTTATATGTAAATTAAATACTGCCTACCATTATAATAGTAATAATAAATAAAATAAAAAATCATGTAACATAAATACTATCTAGAATCATTTTTTATCTCCTTTAACATCAAAGGATATCTTCATGAGATTGATAGCCCCAGATTCAAGAAAATTTATCATCATAGTTGTTATTACTCTTTGTTTTAATTAACTTCTTTCTTAAAAGATAACCTCTGCATTGTCAAATAATATTTTATAATTTATAAATATACAAAGCTGAGTTACTCTTATGAACTTTAACCTTTTTATTAATACTTAATTTACTTTGACTCATATAAATTTTATAAAACTTGTAATGAATATATACTCCAGGAATAGGTTTTCTGTCTATTGCTATCTATTCAAAACAGGCAATTGATAGGGAATTTATTCATTATGTAGTTTATAAGATTTGTCATAAAATTTATATAGGTCAAAATAAATTAAGTCTTAATGAATGACTTAAAGTTTATAAGAGTAGAATCAAAAATATGAACTGAATACAAATAATAAAATATTATTTGACAATGCAGATGTTATTTTTTATGAAAGAAATGAATTAAAAAGAAGAGTAAAAGAAACTCTAATGATTAATTTTTTTAAATCTGAGGCCATTAATCTCTTAAAAATATCCTTTGATGTTTAAGGAAGTTATTTTTTTAAGTGAATGATGGAAAGGCTATTTTGTTTTATATATATATTGCTTACATCTTGTTGAATTTCACTTGTTAATAGATGAAACCATGGATATGAAAGAATTTTAGTAATATTTTTTTATATAGTATTGTAATATGATATGATTTTTTATTTTATATTGTACCCTCACTTCTCGATATATGATATAACTTAAAATATGATTAGCTCAATTAAATCGTTATGCTTAGCTAAAATATGTATAACTATCTTTAATATATTTTTATAATACTATATCTTATCAGATTTATTATAACTTATCAAAAATTAATATAGTCCAATATCATCTACTAATTAAATAAGTATTTACTAAAATCATGAGACTGTGAAGTGAAGTTACAATTGGTAATTGAATTTACATTGAGCCAATGTCTTCCCAAGACAGTATCTCAATGGCATAAGAATACTAATTACATCTTTATTATTTCATTACTACATCTACAGCACTCTTATGTCTTTTATAAATTAACTACCTTTCATAATAATAGATAAATGAATCTCAATCTTTTGTTAAGGAAATATAATTAAATAATCTCAGGTTCTTCTAATTATCTTAAAGTAATAATAATTCGTGCAGATAAGAATGATAAGGGATTTAATATCAAACCTAAATACACCTAACTTACTCCAATAACACTAACTAACAAGAATAATCTTTAGTGTATAACTTAATCTTATCTATTTTTATTATACTATTAATCATTAAGAAAATAAGTAAATCATATACATGTCTTTCATTTCCATATAGCATCTTAATTTTAAAATATACTAAATTCTTATAATTTAACAATCTGTGGCAATAAATAATATTATACTCTTATATTGTGCATTATAATTACTTTCTGACCATTATAATATTATATGTTAATGTCAATCAATTTCTATAAATTATATTAAGAAAATATTGTGTTTCTTTCTAAAATAATAATAATAATAAATTCATATTGTGCAAATATTATGTTTATTCAAATTATCTGTTGTCAAATGCTGTGGTGTAAAATAATGAATTCGACACATTTTAAAACAACTTAACAAATTTATTTACATCAACTTTAACCAATAACTTATTTACACTATTTACATTAAAAGTGGAAACCAAAGAAAATAAAAAAAATAAGAAAAAATAATAATACAAGTTTTTTTTTTACACTGTTACTATTTCCATAATCATAAATAAATAATTTATACATTCTTTAAATGTTTTATCAACAACATTTAATTAAGTTGATGAACTTAAATTTTAATAGATATCATTTTGTCATCAATTAATACAAGAAAATTTTATGTAAAATATCTTAAAATGTAGCACATGTAAATAAACAAACGTTAACAATTAAAATGCTACTTTACCTAAGTATTTCTGCTATTTATATTATAATGTACTAATATGTATTACATTTACTATTAGCATTACTCCAATGTCAAATAATGTATAAACTGATATAACTTTGTGATATAATAATAATTATTGATTATAATTATTTATTTCATTCTAATGTAATTTCATACTACATGTCTTACCAAAATATGCAATACGTATATGTTCTTTTAAAATAATCTTTAAAATTATTCAACAATTACCGATTTTATAAGGTATTATATTAAATAAATTCTATGATTCTTTTCTATTTAAACTATTACCCTTCTTAACTTGTTATTCCTATTCCTTCCTAATAAACTTCTATCTACAAATATCATTTTAACCTTATTCAACTTCAGAAAAACAGATGACCAATTTTTTTTAAAAAAAATAAAAAAAATAATAATTATCCAAACTCTCTTATACCTCATCATCTATATCCGATAAACCTTCAATCAAAATATAAATTTCTATGTAAAATTAACTTAACTTATCTAATAAAATAAAATAAAAATATAAATTTTTATATCTCTTACTAACTTGAAAAGAAAAATAAATAACTTATACTAATATAATAAATCTCATTCCTAACATTGTAACAGAAACATTAAAATTTATCCACGAAAGAATCATATAATTGTTTCTAGATTTCTCATATTACGTTGTATTAAATTTACATCATAAATTCAAAGTATGCATATTAAAATAAAACTGTTATTACTAATCTTATGCGTGTATATTATTTAAATATTTATACATTCATTCAACAATCAAATAATATTTGGTTGATCTAAAGAAAACATATCAAAATACATCAAATTATTATTATTATATAATTTTTACCATAAATGATACTCTAATGTACAGTCCGCCATACGATGTCCTCCAGGATTATAGTTTTACAAAATAATTTCACATTTACACTCAACAATTATTCTTTAAAATATTACGTGTCGTATAATTATAAAAAAATATACTTTATGCAATGAAATGTTATATTAATATTTAGTTATTTTTTTAAAAATGTAAATGTACCTTTCCTATCTTTAACAAATCAATAATTAATTAAATATTTATGTTAGTTAATAAATAAAAAACATATTACATAAAATCCAACGGTGTCTTCTTTC
Source organism: Epiperipatus broadwayi (assembly GCA_028023455.1). NCBI lineage: Eukaryota > Metazoa > Onychophora > Udeonychophora > Euonychophora > Peripatidae > Epiperipatus > Epiperipatus broadwayi. The sequence continues at coordinate 28,539 of JAQFVV010000375.1, read as the reverse complement.
ACCCATAATTGTTCTTTTTCCTAGGCACAAACTTTCACCACACATTACTTCCTTTTCCGGTACATCACGTGTTTTAAAAGTTTTTATGAAAAAAATGAAAACGTTCTTTTTTTAAAAAAAAATAAAATAAAAGTCAGTTCCACCATAAACAAAATAAAATTAAAATAGTTTATAAGATCCGGATTCATTTCTTTAAGGAAAAAATTATTTAAAAGTTATCATTTTTTAGAATTAGTCAATAGTTTATAAATTCTTATTTAATTATTCTAATTGACTTGGATATCCACGTATATTTTATTTGCGCATTCCTTAACAAATATCTAGGTAAGATTAATTTTAAATTCTTCTGTACGACCAGCGTTCAGACCTTATTAATATAAAAATTTTATTTATAGGTATTTCTTTACCAGTTAAACTTCCAATTTATTTGCCTTTTAAAACTATTAAAATTTAGTCTTTTGAACCACAAAGACTTCACAAGGCAAGTATTTATACAATTACTGTTAATTACCATATCTTTACTAAGATATATACCTAAATTTATAATTTACAAATACTTTCTTCATAAAGAAGTATTTCTTTTTCTTTAAAATATTTGTCTTTATAAAAATTAATTACAATTAACTTTTAAATTTATATAATGTCCTACATATTACTTTTATCCATCTAGTAATTCTCCTAGTTAATCCAGCGTTTGTTATATTTTTAGTATAAAGTCTCCAATACATTTTATCCTTATACGATGTCTTCATGACTATTTGATAGTAAATTGAGCTTCGATAGAGACGATCAATAGGAAACTATAATTAAATTAGCACTGCATATTTGACGGTAAAATTTTTTATAAATTATTTAAAAAACCACTCTCTTATAATTTTTAAAATGACTACGAGAGCGTCTATAATTTTACTTAGCTATCTCTAATAGCACACTTTACTTTAAAAATTACAATCATAATCCCCTCCGAACAATTGAACCTTGGTTTTATACCGGAATAAACTTCCCACTTGATTGGTAAATTAAACAATCAACTTGCTAGCTTATTTACATATTTTACCAACAATACAGAATTAAAAATAAATAATGACTTATTTAATATTTATTATTTATTACATTATTAAATTCTTAAATTAATCTTTATCATTTATTTAAATCCATTAAACATTTTTTAAAATATACTTTCTTACTTTATTTCACTTTTAACTTTTATAAGATTATTTTTATAAACAAACTAAGTCTATTTTTATTCGTTATGTTTTTAAGCAGTATTTTAAAAATTAGATTTAATGTTTCACATTAATTATCTTTATTTTTATCTCGTGATAGCCAATATAATACTTATAATTTTTTATAACAGAATTTTAAAATAGTTTTGGCAACTTTACTAAAAAAAACTCACAAGCATGTGTGTATATGTCTAACTAACATCTGTTTTACAACACAGATACAAACGCTTGTAATAATCTAAAAATAAACTAACAATTTCATTTTTTAAAAATAAATATTTTTTTAAAATAAACAATATATTATAACAACTTTTAAAATAATAATTCGATATTATTTAAATCAAATATTAATCTTCTATTATGTACTACTAATTATTAAAATATTTATATACACCTATTAAATATTAATCTTTATCAACAATAAATATATGCATTTAATTTTAACGTGTCTTTTTAAAACTTTTAGCTTTAAACATTTATTTATTAAATTTATTAATGCAGTATTAATTATGGCCAGTTTTCCCAACCACATACTATTATCATCTTTATTGAAACGTCTCTCTCAAACATCAGCACAATTTTCACATATCAAACACTCATAAATTACTTGAATTACACTTTTTGAAAGATTGTTATTAACAAAATTAACATCATATAGCTAAATATATCTTAAATTTAAAATTTTTTTAAAACAGATTGATATAACAATTTATAGAGACCCATACAAAAGGGCACAATATATATATATATACAGTTTTATGATAGTTATATCAGGTCATAGATGTGTAACTTATCAAATATATTATAAATTTATTTAATCGCACATTGATTACATAAGTAATATTTACTAAGGCTGTAACCTCAAGAATATGCATGTAAAAATGCAATAGTAGGGACCTCTACAGGTCTTAACCACAAGCTTACGCTTTGGAAGAATTACTTACCAAGTATATGTATATTCATTTTCAAATTGTTTGCATTAAACTAATGTTAAGCTACTCTTCTTATTATTGAGTTATTGTGTCCTGTACGTATTTTTTATTCTACTTGCAAGAGATTAATATTTGTTTGTGTTGATGTCTCCAGTGGATGACACAACATGGGGAAAATGTCAAATAAGTTATCTGGAGTTCAAAACAAAAATAAATTGAAGAAAGTTTGATACAAAAAAAAAAAAACCCAAAGCCAAAACTAAAGAAAAAATACATACCTAAAGTACATAATGAGATTTGAAAAAATAGGTTGCACTGCATGTATGCTTTGATGCAGCATTAATGGAAGATTATGTAGTTTAAGATCTATGGATCATAATCTGGCTCAAAACTTTAGTGCTCACATTTTTTTTTACAAACACTCAAGCAAAAATAAAAAAAAAATAATTATTTTTATTTTTAATGAACACTTTTATAGTATAGTGATATGATTTAAATTTTTTAATGAACTCTTACATAGTAATTGATAAAATAAATCAGTTCATTCTAACATGTAAGAATGAAAAAAACTATTATCATATAGCTTGATGCTATGTTAGTTTATGGTAAAGCTTTCCAAGATGCAACGATAATACACACAAATATAAAATAGTATTTATAATTGTATATATTTCAAGATCTATGAATATAATATAGAAAATTGTGCATTTAAGCATGGATATGATACAGTTCAGGCAATGACAGTCAAATTATATGTTAATGTAGATTTTTATGCATATGAAAGTAATAGTCAAGTAATTTATATATAAATATTATTACAGCTCTGTAATTGGAGGACTATGGTAACTGAAACTCTTATGAAATAATAACTCAGAGTAATACAGCACAGTCTTACATGTAATATAATTTTACATAAATATATTGTTACAATTTGATTTACAAGTGTCAAATTTTCTGCATTCACAACTTTGATTCCAACTAATTCAGATAAATATAGGAATAATTATTAGTAATTGTTTATTAAACTAGACATTATGCCTTACCCATATATAAATATTAAACCTCTTTAAAATTAATGTATCTGTTTTTTAATTAATGTAAATCAAAAATAACTCAGTTCATTTTTTTCCTCTGTGTAGTTGATCCAGCATAATTCTAAAAATAAACATATTCATTTTTAACTGAGATTTAAAGTTTATATCTGCTTTAGAGATATTCTTTAGTTTAATAAATGATTATTAATAATAATTTATGGATTCACCTGAACAAGTTGTTATCAAAGTTATGAGTGTAGAATGTTTGATGCTTATAAATTAAAACATAATAATTTGATATCAATAAATAATGAACAAATGATGAAAACATGTAAGAGATTATGGGCAGTGGGTACTTTAAGTATATTGATAACATAATAAGTTATCACAATGCAATTTATTTTATTATAAAGTCTATAATATGTAAATGCACATACACACAAATATACATATAATTTTTCACTACTATAGAAGTTTTTATAGGATTGGTCGTTTCAGAATCATAATGATTAATCAAAAGTCTCGAAACTTTTAAACTCTTTTGATTAATTATTTTGGATCTGAGTTCATCAATCTTATGAGAATTGAATTGGGAATAGTTAGATGTTTCTATATATGATTTTGTTAATAGTTCTTAATTGAGAAAGTCTACTTGTTTAATAAGAAAAACCATTGATGTGAAGAAAATTTTGTAATTTTATTCATATTTTATTATTATACATTTATTTTATTATGATTATAATCATTAGTATAGTAATATGGAAGTATTATATGTATATTATAGGGATATATATATATATATATTGTAACCTTCGGAATTGTCGAATGCTGTATTCCCTTTCAATTGAAGAAAGAAAGGCCCAAAACGTTGGTGCCAATTTGTAACTGACTGAATTGATGGATGAAGGTGATGGTTAGGATGATCAATCTGATCTGATAAAAAATCTAAAAATCCAATATAAATTAATCTGGTCTAGCTCAATCGGGTCACCATTATATAATAAACCATCACAAAGCACAAATAATCTCTTTTAAAGTTTCATTTACCTAAGCTATATGTAAAATGAAGAGATAATGCGACCATCTGCTCCAGACATCAACAAATCCGTCACAATTACAATATAAATTGTATAGAGCAGTGAAACCAACTACTATTGCCCTAAACAATAATATAGGATTAGGCTAATTACTTGATTGGCAATCTAATCAAAACCAAATCCCATTAATAACTAACACAGACTCCAACACATATATATATATATATTATTAGCCTGTTACTTATTACAGTAATTTAACTCTACTTTATTATTTAAAGATGCTGCTTTTATGAATTAATGGATAAGCTTCTAAGTACCTGTAATAGCACTTTACAAAACATTTGTTTGCAAACAGACATTATTTAAACAACAAAACAAAATAATGCCTGAACCCAAATATGCATATATCTATTTTAGCAAACGCTAAATAGACAGATAAACACTCTATTAGCTCATTTCTAACTTTATCATGTCCAATCACATTATATAAAAGACATATAGAGCTTCTATTGGATGTTTATTAAACTGTGAGCCTTAATACACCTTGTTTGAAAATTTTAAACAATTGAGTAAAATTGACTGATAACAATTAAAACATATGATTATATTTGATATTTATATAGATTGAAATAATATTCAATTGAATCGGTCAATGAAATCTATTCTCTTCATGTTATAAGAGTCTAAGAAAATATCCAAGACGAATTATTCCAAACTAAACGATAAAGTATAATTTAGATCTTTATAACGGAATCAGACAAACATGAAATGATTGACTTTGTACTATTAACTAAGATAAATGATAATATGTATGTATAATATTCGCATGCAAATATAAATATGAAAATTATATAGAAACAAAATAATTTTACTAGTAAGCTAAACATACCTTATCTTATATTCCAATTTGCTTACCAAGCTGAGCCTGAATTCCGCTACTTAAATAGCTACGCCGTCTTACGCAATCCAAATAAGACAAAATAATTAAACTAGTCTTGATATTCAAATTAACTCAATTTATTAGATTATAAAAAAAAGAAAATTGACAATATTCATGATAGAATACATCCGAAATGACTTTATATTTTAGATGGGTTGATTAAATAAAATGATCATATTGCTATGTGTTTCTCTATATACGTGTTGCAATAACAATAACGACACAAACAAAAAAATAAATGAATAAATGACGGGAAAGGCCCCTAGATATTTTACTAAAATAAAATATACATATAACCTATACCAAAATGTGAAATAGGAGGATATCAAAATCTATTTGTTTATCAAAATAATTACGGATAAATGAATATGAAATAAAGAATATTTTGAGCCTCTCCGATCATTTTCATCTAATAACTTATACTACTTTTAGACAATAAAAAAAAATCATCATATTTTTACTACATAAAAATAATATATAACACACGTACATTTTATATAAAAAAAAATCATACCATATTTTTATAAATCAGTTCGTTCACTGTTTACTGGTCTATCGATCGACCTCAATCATAGTGTATAGAAAAGTTTCTCCGTCAGAAATGGTAATCGTAAACCCTGCAATACTTCATTAAAAAGTTTCCTTTTCAATTTTTTTTTTTTTTTTTTTTTTCTTCCTTTCTCTTCTCTCCTGAAGATGTGAGTGCACTTTGACTATTCCCATTATGAGGTGAAGTGATCCATTGGGTTCATGTTCCGATGTTTATGCAAATCCATTTTTTTTTTTTTTATATTATTTTTACTTCATAGGTTTCTTCTTATTTTTTTTTTTTTTTTACATTGTTGCCGCCTTCCGAGACTCCCTTTCCACTGCCCGCTGAATGATTGAACGGGCAGACAATTCCTTTATTTTTTCATGTTTTATAGTTTTACATCCAAAATATTAAAAAAAAAATTCATTTTTTTTTTTTTTTTAAAGACACGGAAAATAAATCTGTCCTTTACTATTGCAAAATGATAAAGCTTGTGTGTCCTGTTATCTTCTGAAACGTCATTTTTATATGTTCTCTTTCTGACGTTGTCTTATCCTGGCGACCACACACGGTTATAGATAAGAAGATACGTGAAGATTAAATCCAAATTCGATTACAATTTTTTTTTTTTTTTTTTAATATTATTTTATAAACCAAAATACAAAATTGATATAATAACCTTTTAAATTATTGATATACATCAATGATTTACACCTATCTATATACTTCCCTTTAATAATAATATTTTTATAAAAAATCTATAAATAAAATGTACACAACATATATGTAAACATTAAACTGTATGTAATAATGTTACTATGGTGTCTGCATTCATATCTGAAAAGTATAAAATAATATCAATCCGATTTAGTTAAATTTATATTATGCTGAATGGTTTACTATGTTTTTCTTTTCTTTTCTTATTTTTTTTTTTATATATATATACCTGGATCATCAATTTGAACACTCACAATATATATATATATATATATATATATAATATGAATTTCAAATAGCTCATGCATAAACATGAAACATCAGATACCAAAAATAACACTATTTTATTTCTTCTTTTATAACTCTAACATAATTATTGTAAGCTTGAGTAATCAATGGTTACGAGATATTAGTTCAGATTATTAATCTCCCCAGATTGTTTTCTGACATTTGTCTTTATCAATGAGAAATTAGAATTCAAATCTGCAACAAATGCTATTATGCATCTAGTAGCTATTTCTAACCCAAGTTAACAATAGATAGCTCTAGGGTAGGAAAAGAAGAAATACTCTTTTCATTGATGTAAACTGAAAGAGTACTGTTTAATAATATAAATGACATAAAAATCAATGCCACAATGTAACATATCACCACCTGCATTAGCTAAACCTAATCTTTAATTACCTCTAATCTTGTTATATCAGTGACTTGCTATACAAATTCAATGTTATAGTGTAAAGTTTGTTCATTATATATATATATATATATATATATATGTAATATATGATAATTATATATATATATATATATATATATATATAATTATCATTCTTACATGAAATTGAAAAGTAATTGGTAGTTAAGCATCAAAGCAGAGTTATGAAGTTCGTTTGACTAAAATTTAAATATTACAAAATATTGTATTATTATTTTGTCTTTTAATTCCCATTGTTTGTGTTTTATATGACCATTATTTCTGCCACCTGAGTTTTGTGATTGTGAGAACCAGTTGAGACTTCATGTGAGTTATAATTATCTTTATTTTATTATTACATATTATAATAACACTTGTAAAAAGTGAAGCATTTGGATGAGATGATAATTGATCATCTTCATTTTCAATCCTTGTGAATTCACTGCATAATGAAAACCTTTCAAAATTTAATCCAATTTCTCTGCTTTATAACTTAACTTTTTCATATTGCATCATCTTTTATGTAGCCTCTTTCTATGTTTTTTGCAATCTCTTGAAATACAGTTTAAGATGGTAGCTATCAGTCTATTATTATTTCTTCTAAAAATATGTTTAGTCCACTGTTCATTTTTTAATTATTTCAGTAATATCTTTTAATTATTTCAATGCTTTAAATGATAGATTTTTTTAATTTGCTAACCCAAGTATTTCACTTTTGAACACTTTTTGTTCTCTCAACATACATCTTTTTCCTATTTTAGTGAGTAGTCCGAAGTCTATATTGTTTCTATTAAGAGTCTATATCTTAGTTTCATAAGTTAAGAACTGTAAAACACATCTTTAAACATCTTCCTTTTCAAACATACAAGTGTATTTCCTTTTAATATTAAATTATTTTTTCAAAAGCACTCATCCAAGTATAATTCTCTGATTAATTTTATCAATTATGTTTCCAGTATTAATAATCTCATCAAGATTGTCAATCTTTATTTTTTTCTGAGAAAATCCATTGGACAGTACTCTTTTTAGAATTTATATTTAATCCTACTTTCTTACTATCATCAAAATATTTCCCGAAGCTCTGAACCATTATTTTCCAAAATAATCTCATCATCTACAGAAACTAGATGTCTTAAATGATCATGTATTTTTATTCATTTTAACTTTCCATTTTAACAACAAAAAATCTTCTTATAAAAATATTGCAAAAAGTTGGAATTATGTTATTGTACATTTTTGCCAATATTAATCTTAGTATTGCTGTATAATCACTGCTTTAATAAATATTCTTTAGAATATGATAATATACTGGAGCTATATCATGTTAGTTCAAGACTTAAATTACTGTGGAAATGCTTCTAAAATCCAATTGTTTTTCATAATTCATAAATCCAACCTATATTAGCAACTGTTATTCATTGATCATTTTCTATAACATCTGTCAATACATGATTATTATACATAGTGCTAAATCCATTATAAACCCAGTTGTCCTTTTAGTTGGTTTGAATTCAATGTTGGATGTAGGTGGGTTGTAATTATCTGGCTAAAGATTTTGCATAGAATTGATAGTAAATTGATAAATCTGTAATTTTTAATATATTCTTTATCACCTTTCTTAAATATTAATGTTATTATTACATTTTCCAATCATCTGGTATATCTTTATCTTTAGACATTTGGTATAGAGTTTTTCCAATAATTTTTCAATTTCAATTGTTTTCTTTTTTAAGATATCAATAATAATTTCATCATTACAGAAAAATTTTTTTAAAAAATAAATGTTATTACATATGTCTCACCTTTCATTTAAAATGTGTGGCAATTCAGATGGTGTAGTAGTTTTAATTGCTGATTTTTTTTTTTCACTCATTCTTTTTATTGGATTATTTAAAAAATATTTTCTTATTGTTTCTTTATAAATTGTTTTTTTTTTTTTTTCATTTAAAAATTTGATTGCTTTTTTTTTTTTTGTACCAGTTATCATGGTTAACATTCTTAGTAGGGTATCAATTTTCTTCTTAATGATATCAGTTAAGCCTGAACTATTTTCAAACTCTACTTATTTTAAAACAATCAGCAAACTCTGATTTAATTTTATTGGAGTATTTTTAAAGATAATGAACATTAACTTTTAATAATGTCATTTTAAATTAAATGTCTTTATTCTAGTTTTGAATTAATAGTCTCTTCCGACTAATCAATGTTCACATCCTGTATTGAATCTATTAAGAGCATTATAATCTTGAAATGTGCATTTTCTATTAGTCAAGAGGTCATCTATCCACTGTTCTCATGTATATATTTCGATGTTCATTTCTGCTTAGCATTTTTATCAAAGAAAAAATTCATAATATTTATTTTTCTTCTTTCTATGAAAATTTCACAAACTTATGTTTTTTCTCATTTCTGTTACCACAGCTAAAATTATCCACATCACTTTTATATTTTAATCATTTTTCAATTTAGTATTAAAATCTTCCATGACAAATTTAAAATATTGTTTGGTCTGATAAAAGCATGATATATATGTACATATAAATCCTCTACTTTTTAATTATAATGAGAAGCTGTCAGGGCGTAAATCCAAATCTGTATTTATTGTCGTTCATTAAGATGAATAACTAATCTTGGCCCCTGTCTGAAACACCATAAACTTTATCATGTTATTATTTCACTTTTTATATATAATAAAACTCATTCCATTTGTTCTTTTTAATGCTTGATATCTTTATAGTAAAGTATATAATAATTTTTCACATCAATTCGTTTCACCTTTTTATCTAACTTTACAAAGTTTATCAATATCTTATTTAATATTAAACAATACTTTTTTTAATTCATGTAATCTTTCTTTGTTTGAAAATAATTCTGCCTTCAACAAAATTCGATGAGTTAAGAACTATCTTGCAACTAATAAAAAAGAATAGGAAATTTTTCGGTTTTAAACTCAAAGGTAAAGGCCGAGAAATTCACCATGCTGGCTGATTCATATTAGTTTGCATTTTATCCATATTTCTCGTCATATAAATAATTACATGATAGTTAATAATAATAGCTGCAATAGGAGCATATGAAATGGTCTTACAAATTTGGCCTACTTCATTTCTGTAAAGTTTCAAAGTGAAATAAAAAGTTTCTTTTTAGTTTTCTTTCTATAGTTATATTCAAAATTACAAGCATTATCAAAAGACACAGGTAAAATAATGAGACTATTGTGAAGAAGGAAGAAAAAATAGAAAATTTTTATCGTGTACTGTGTGGATGACAACGTTCATGACATACAAACATACATATATATTTATAATATATACCTTTTTGTTTTATAAATAAACTATATATGCACATGTTTGTATTCTGAAATTTGGAAGTCGTATGAACTGTAGTATGAAGCTATTAAACTTATATATCTATCACACATAAAAAATTTGCTTTTCTGAATGTGGACAATGATTATTACGCGGAAATAATTGTTAATTACGTAGTTTTTTATTATTATTATTATTATTACTTCAATGTTAAATGATGTATCTAAGTTAGTAGCAAAAGTAGCAATTAATTATCAATAATGAACTAATATTGTCGCTTCTTTATAGTAGTCACTGTGTCATTGCCAGAATCTGCTTTTAGCAGATAATATTTATCAGTATCTTATTAAAAACTTAAATAAGTAATTATTTCTTTTATATTCCGTAGTTAGAAACTATGCTAAAAATAAATTATAGGACTTAAGTAAAAGCTTATTAATTGTTTTTTAAAAGTAATATTATTAAAGTGGTCAATTAAGTGTAAATAATATCGAGGGAGGAGGCAGTCTGTTTTGAATTCTTTTTCTAAATGAAACTTTTTATTTAGAAGAGAGACTTTCCCTGACTGAAGGCTATTCCATATAGTCGACTAGTTTAAAGTACCATCTTGTTAAGAGCGATAATTTCTATCTCTCATTTCAACTCTTTGGCTCCAGGAGTTCATAAGTAAACAAATACCAGCAGCACGCCTGGTGCTGACATCTGGATCACATTAAGTGACATTATCAATTGCAGCATCTTTAAATTTAAAAAAAGACCCCCTTTTTTGTAGGTCTACATTATTATTTGAAGACTTTAAGAGTTCTATGAACTCCATCAAAATGATGGATGAAATCAAGTAAAATCTAAAATACATTAATCTTTAAAAGTTCATATATTCTTTTACTTTTTTTATTATTAAAAAAATCTATTTTGATTTTTAAAGAGAAAGAAAGAAAGAATGATGTAAATAGCATTGACTTGTAAAGATAGGTTTGCTATAGGTGTTTTATTACACTAGTGTAATTTATCATTTTACGATATTCTGCCCATAAATGAGGTCACAATAAATATTGACAGTTTTTTTCATCACTGCGAACGATAAAAAAACATAAAGTATATAAATCATATATCACCAGCTAAGATCTCAAATAGTTTTGAAAACATTTAATGTTTTATATAAAATAAATTTATTATTATGATTGATTTAGATTATCATTAAATGACGCTTTATGACCAAAGTTTTTATTCTTTTTTCTTTTGGTTCATAAAATGGGGGGAAATATATATGTCCCAGTTAAATATAATATTAGATGTCTAACTTAGTTAAAAAATATAAGACACTTATTATATCTGAAAACACATTTCTCTAAGGATAGGTTTTATCAATTTATAAATTGATCTAGTTTTCATTTATTTATTTTTGTAATAGACGTATTCCCAAAAGTAAAGATAGTTTATACCTCTCTTCAATGTTTACTTGGTTATTTTGTTCAATAAAAACAAAACAAAATATTGTAATACTAAATAATAAGTTTTTATATAATAACGGTTTATTTTCTGTCATATGTAATGTTATGTTAGCTTTTCAATATCATCATCATCATTTTTATCAATTATCTATCCATTGCAGGATAAATGTCTTTCCAACTTTAATACAGCCTTTTTCCTGATTCATAGCCTCTTTTCTCCACATCACACTAGGAAACTTTCTTATTTTATTCATCCATCTCACATGTAATTTTTTTCTAGGTCTTTTATAAACTCTTAGGATGCAGCTTAAGATTTCAGCTGTCTATTGATTACCATTTCTTCTAGTAGCATGTCCAATACACCTTCATTTTATTTTCTAATTCTTTCAATGATGTTAATAATATTTATTTGTTCTCTCATCTGAGCATTTTCACTTTTGAGACCTTGTTATTTTCAACATACTTCTCTTCATATTTGATTTAGTGATCTGAAGTCTTTGTATTGCTCTTCTGTTAAGTGTCTATGTTTTAAATCCATAAATAACAACAGTTAAAATACAGCCATCAAAAACTTTCCCCTTTAGTTAATATTGAAGTATATCTCATGCTGATAATGAAGGCTTCATCTGCTATGTTTAATGTTTAGGGTTTGAATTTAAGTGAACATTTTTAAAAATAATTGTGGATTTTCAAGTAAGGTTAGGATTACAATTTTAAAGTCAATACAGCAAAAAGAATAAGCTGAATTTAAAAGTGATTTAAGCAATGATAGATCACTTTAAAATATTAAGAAAATTTATACAAAGAACCAATGAGAAATGGTTATCATTTAAATTTATATATTACCAAAAAAATATTTGATTTTTTAAGTATTTTGGCAAATCATGGACATAGGATTTTATCAAATTCTGAAATATATTTGTCAAAATACAATAGCAGTAATTAGGCTATATGCTGATATTACTGATATTAATACAGATGTACAATCGAGTAATTTGATCTCTCCAAAATTATTTTATAGCAATTTTGTAAATGGTTATTTGTGAATAAAAGATAAAAAATACTTGCAGATTGCTTAAATTATCTATTCTTTTTTTATTGCAGATATTTTAGAGTTTCACGAAATGTAAGCAAGAAGGTAAAATTTAAGATAAATAAAAATAATAATAATATTGGCTTTTACAAAAGTAAAAAATACAAATTGATAGAATTTAATTAGAATAAGTTAATAAATATAAATACATTGTTCATGTTATAATACAGATTATTACATAACAGTTGAAATCAGTCAGAGAATCAAACTTTGTTGGAGTAATTTTGATAGAAAGAATTTAATATTGAAAGAAAGTTTTCTTTTTTGGATTAAAATCAGTACTTAATTATGAATCCATGTCATGAGCACTTGGTTTAATGATATTACTATAGATACTTCAGTCCAACCAATAAGGCATAAGTAATTTCAGAGTATCAAACAAGGATTGAGAGTGACATTGATCAAAAAATATAAAAATATTAGAGACATCAATGAAAAATTTCAGAGATTTTAGTTGATTGGTCACCTTAATAGAAGAAATGACCATAGAGAACAATTAAAGTTTTAAAATGTAATCATGAGAAGTTATTATAATAAATAAGGAAGAGACTACATTAAATGGATAAATAATATAGTAAAAGTTTCTTATTGTCATGTGGAAAAGAGAAGGTGGTGGTTGCAAAAATTGAAGTAAACTTACTTATATCTTTATTCTACAATGAATTGATGTTTGAAATGATAATGATTGTCAGCATCTTTTATGATGAGCTTATAAAAAATTTGTTAGTTCACTGTTTTATATATTTTTTAAAAAATAGTTTTCGCAAAAATAAATATAGATATGAATTTGCTGATTGTCTATATAATAATTGTAAATCATATCAGTACTCTATGTAAAAATTTCTGGAGTTTTACTAAAAAGCATTGCAATCTTAATAGTAGTTAAAATTGATATTAAACAAATAGAGAGTAAAATGGCTGTATTTATAAATATAATAGTTAATGGTGTAAAAAATAATATGATTGGTAATGTTGAGGATGTGCACATTCTACTCATCAAATCAACGACTATGACTTTTATATGATAGTCACTTTTCTATATATGTGAAGTACAATTCTAATGGTTTTTTTAAATTTCTGCTTTTAATTATGATTAACAATTCATTTATTTTGCCTAGAAAGCAATGAAAATAATTTCAAAATTATAAGTATTATGTTTAACAGAGATATATTGAGATATTTATTTAACAGGACAATTGACTCAGAATTCTTACATTTTGGTGGTTTAGGGAGGCATCTACTGAAGCACTATTATTTATGAAAACTGCTTCTAAATTGAATAGTTATAAAATATAAATAAAGAAATGTTGAGTCAAAGTGCAAAGGCTTGTAACATAGTCACATTTGCCTAGCATACCTATGACTTGGACTTTAGCCCAGGCTGATAAACTTCAAGAAATTTTTCCATGACTTAAGCAGGCTTAGAAATTTTTTCTTTATGTTTATCAAACAGTCATTGTTGAATGATAAATGAGTGTCCAGATATTTTTTGATAGAGTATAAGTTCTCAGTTGAATTGAGATGATCAAATGAGAGTTGGTGCTTTGACTGTAATAATAAATGGCAAATGATAGGATTATCTTATTAGATGACTTTTACTATTATATTTCTAAAGACATTAACATTTAAGTTTAAAAATGACTTGGATGAGTTGCATCATGGATTGGCTTTGTGACTTATGAACAATAAGCATGAAGAGATTAAGTGAAATATGAAAAAAAAAGCTGTGTAAAGAGAAAAATATATTTGTTTACTATGTGAACCACAATTAACAATTATACTTATTATTTACTTATATAAATTATTAATTATTATTTACTTATATAAATGTAAATTGTATTGTTTCATAATTATGTGAAAATTTTCAAACCTCACTACCACATATTAATGAGAGTTTGTGCTTTTTTTAGCCTTTTTATTGTTTTTTGTTGTTGTTCTTAACTTATTAAAAAAATAAATGGTAAATAGTGTTCACCTCATTTAGATTATAGTAGTCAAATATGTTTAAAAATACATATATACAAGCAACAAAGATTACAAATTATAAAATTTATATAAAAGCCTTTTTCGGCAAATTATGTTTTTTTTTGCCCTTTTCAATATGTCTCCACGATTTAAAGCACATACAGCGACATCTATATAAACACATGAGAGAAGATAGATAAACAAATGGATATTATTTTTATAATATTATTGTTTGTAAAATCAGCATACTCATAAAGTAGTATGACCATTCCATCTCCAATATAAAAAAATATTATTAGTAATGAATTTTTCAATGACCATATAAAGGAAGTTGTGACTCACACTATTTTCAGAATGCCATGGTCCATTATTCTGCTTATTTTTTATTTTACTATATTGTATTTTAACTTCATTTGCAGCAAACATTCTTTCTGAAATACTTTAACATCATGTCTAATTGTAGTTCACCACTGTATTCTAACCTCTGTCATATATTTCCACTTAAAACAATCATCATGATATTTCTTTACAATATCTTTGATATAATCATTATAACATAAATCGGGTCTATGTTTTCCTCAAAAATCATGCTTAACTTTACCATAAAATATTTTTTTCAGGCAGTGGTTTATTCTTTATTCATTTTCCATTGTTTACAACAGTGGACTCTGTAATATTAGATCCAGAAAAGTGAAAATTGGTTTTATGATTTTAGCATTGTATTTTTAAAATTTTAGTGGCATTCTTAAATGTAATTTTACATTGATGGGCCATCCAAGTCTCATTTCTATACAAACATTAGGTCAAATAATAGCTCCATATACAACTAATTTAATTGCAGTTGCATTTTTCATTATATTGTAATAACCTATTTATTAATTTGTGTTTCCACCTCAACATCTAAGTCCAGCTTTCTACTTAAAAATCTACCTCTTATACTTTGAATTAAATATAGTTCAACTTAGCCTAGGAGTATAAATTACTGTATTAAAGTAATTTGAGTTTCTTTGGTAAAGATATTCTTAAATTAAATGATTGATTAAACTAAAAATTTATTCCTAGAGAATGCATATGTGCTTACTGCAAAAAAAAAAGTCTTATGTTGACTTAATTTTAATCTGGTCATTAAAAAAACCTGATATAATATATATCAGTAGTTTAATGTAAACCTTAATTTATATATTTACTATATGATTTTAAAATTTTTGCAAATTATATTCTAATTATGTATAGATAATTGCTTAACTAGCTATAACTGGTATATGAGATAGGATTGAATTTCCAAATGCCTTAACTTCATATTATTTTTTTAAATTGAATAGGTTTCTATCTTAGTATCTTCCTAAATGTGTCTCTATTTTGCAAGTATCAAATTAGTTTTAATTTGCCTGTGTACTATAAATTGTATGGCTCCTTTTTTTAGTTTTAGCAGTATCTCATATCACTTGTAGTTTAAATGATTGCAAATTTTTCTTGCCCTTTGGAAATGTTCAATATGTTTTCTCTACTTTTTAAGATAAATATTATGAAACTCATTGTAAATAATGCCTACAATAATAAAAAGCAAATTAATTTTATTATAATAACTGATTGTAAGAAAGCTATCAACTGAATAGTGTTAAACAAAAGTAATTTTATTCCTTCATTTTTGCAATTTTATGAGTATGTCTTTTAAATTTTTTTTATGCAAACATTTTAATATTTATTGTTAATATGCATGTTATAAAAAATCAAATTTTAAATGATATTTATATAAAATAAATATTTTTCTTAGTAACAGTATGTGATACTACTTGTAGCATTTAAATGACAAAGCTGTTGAAACTTGATAATGTAGTTTTAGTTTTTATGACTTTTATATGATGATGATGTGATTGATTACTTTTAGAGTTCAGCTTCAATAGAATTACAAAAGAGATTTTTGATATTCATAAAGTATATTTTTATGTATATTAAGTCTATTCATAGTTATAATAGTGGATTTTTTTCTTTATTCTCTGAAATTATTTTCTTTTTTGGAGATGCAATATTTTACTGATTGTTGTTGAATGGTTTTGAATGGTTGGTTCAAACTTATGTTTCACCCACAATCATATTGACTAATCAGTGTTATGTTTAAATCTCCCTTTTATCTTTAAGGAGAAAAAAAATGTTTTATTTCTTTCTTTCTATTAACCATTCTATATATCTTTATGTCGATTTAAGTTCACATTTTTTTTTGTTTCAATTATGATGCCATTTTTATTATCTATATATTTAATGAACAGATGATAAATGACAATTAAAATTTAATAGTGATTTCTGTCCTTTGATAATTTTGGGACATATATATATATTATGGGGTGATTATCTGCATGTCAGTATAGTTAAGAATCGTTAAAGTTATAATTTTTAAATGACCAGTTTGTATGCAATTATTAATATATAAAATTAATAATAGTTTTTTTTAATGATTACTGTTAATAATGATATTTAACATAGATGTGCATGTTGCATTTTTTTAAAAATATAAATGGGAGGAGTTTGATGTATTCTCACAATATATATATATATATATATATATATATATATAATGAATAGAAATGAGATAATATCTATTAAATAGATATAAATTTTAGCTTTTGATGTTACCAAAAAATTATCAATTACTACTAATTAACAATTCCTATGGCTAAGCAAGACAAACTTATAATAACTTTTTGTTGTGGTACTTTGAAATAAAAAGGGTTCAATTAAAAGAACTATGATAGATTGGTGAGAAAAACTTGCTTAGCATCAGTAATTGCTAATTAGTAGTAATTGATAACTTCTTATAACTTCAAAAGGTAAAGTTTATCTCTATTTATTGGATATTATCTCCTCATTTCTATTCATTATTATAATAATAATCCATATAAACATTTAATTCAATATATTTTATATATAGGGGAAAAGGTGTCATAATATAGTGGCTAGCATGTTAAATTTCCACGATAATAATTTATATATTGAATTTAGGCAAAACTTCGAAATTTTTTATATGGTAAGTAAACTATGAATTTTTTTTCATATATCCAAACCATAGGCAAACTAGGTAATCATTTCGATAATAAATGAATATTTAGTTATTTTTAATTAAAGAGTAAAAACAAGAAAATAAAACTGTAAGCCATCATAACAAAAACTTTTATTTATCTGCCAAGTATTGTATTTTTCCCCATTATTTTTGTACCAACAGATAATAGAGAAGGCATTGTTTCAGCAGATATCTATCAAATGCTGTTTTATCTTTATTTTGTATGTTAAATTATCTACTTAAATCAGATTTTTAAAGTCAAGATAACATTACTCAATGATGTATTTGATTAACAATATGATGATTAATCTTTAACATTCTTTGATAAATTGCAGATAGTCTTGGTAATGAAGAATTAATAAACAAAAATGGAGATGTGAATATTTAATTTACTACGTATCAATTTAAATTGATTATTTATTTCATTGACTATAAAATCCCTTTTTAGTCATTTATTTTTGATAGGAAATAGTTGGATAGTTTAATCTTAAAACCAATATGTTTGAACTGTGATAAAATCTTTAGAATTTACTTAATGTCAGGTAATGATATCTAAGGGTAGTAACCCATTCTATAATTTATTCTAGGATATCTATTAATTATAAGCATAACTAATTTGTGTGCAGCTGAATTGACCTTCACCAGTGAAGAGCACAAGAATATTTATATATATTTAATAGCCATTTTAAACTTTTTTTTCTATTAACAAAACTATTGATTAACAATTTTAAATATTTCAAAGATTAGTTATCATACTATAAGTTTGAGTAATCATTGAACACCAGATAGTATAGTGCTATAAAATCTCTATCTCCAGACAAACCAATTCTGGTTTGCTTTCATCAATGGAGACTAGATTTCAAGTTGGTGCATTTATGCATCTAGGAGCTATTTTTTGCATCATTATACTATTCAAATTATTAATCTGAAATATAAAAAGTCCTAAAGTTTTAAATTCGGGCTTTTTTTTTTTTTTTTTGCATACCAAAATAAGTCTGACTTCAGTTGTCATATATTTTGAGACCTCATTTTTATAATAACTGACATCAGGTCAGGTTTTATATATTTTCAAAGTCTCTGTTCTATAAAAACTGTAGCTCCCTTCTCCTTTTTGTTATAAAGATTAATATCAATAACATCACTTGACGTCCCAAATACTTAGTAGTATGCTTCAAAGAGCATTTATCTTCATTTTACTCTAGAGCCATTTCCTCAAATTTTAAATAATTATATTGTAGTTTTGTTTTGAAATAAAAACAATTTATTTGTTTAGCTGTGTAGAATCTAACACTAAGTCATGAATTATATACATTAATTTATTTAATTATATGTTAACTGTATATACTTAGAAAACAAAATCAAAATGATGCCAAAATTTAAATGTTAGATGTGATGTTTTGTAAGGTATATGATAGTATGTAAAAAATTAGTTGAATGTATTTGAGATATTTTATATGTGTAATAAAAAATATCTTCATATAACAACTCGCAGAACAAAGAAATCTCCAATAACATCTTATATATGATTAACCAAGAGGAAGACAGTATTCATCAAACTTTTCAATGGCCAAGTCTTGAGCTACATTTACTGATTAATATTATATAAGGGATTCGAACTCAGTCTTCCACACGACTCTCAACTCTCCATGCCATCTCATATTGCTGACACATCTGATCACACACATGTTGATAAGATAAATAGCATTGTATGTTGAAGTTTAAATTCAAGTAGTTGTAAACATGATATTATCTCTACACCTTGAATTAGTATATAATTGTCATTCTAATCTGTATAATCAAGCCATAATATTTAATCATCATCAATGATGGATTATCTATTTAATACATGTGAATATTAGACTAATTAAATTGTTGACTAAAATAGTCTTCTCGCATTAAATAGAGCAATTTGGTAAAATAAACATTATACTCAACTAGAATTTGCATTGCTTTTTAAAAATATATATTTATATTGGGAAAAAGAAACTTTAAATATTTCTAAAAAATATATAAATCTGTTTATACTTAAATTTAAAAAAATACAGATATATTAATTTTTAAGTGAATATAAAGTTTGTATTTGGGCTAGGCAATTATATAATAAGTTTTAGCTTAATAAAGTATTAATAGCAATCATTAACATATTTATCTAAAATAAATGGCATCAAAGTTATAAATACAGAAATTTTACTCTTGAAAATATAAACTGTAATAATTTGATAATGACAATTACGGAGCAAATGATAAAAATATGTATTAGAGATTATGATTTGAACCATCTTAATAGTGCTGCTAATTCTGCGTGAAATGCATCTTGGGAAACATTTTAAAAAATCTATAATATTCATATTCAAGATTTTATATAAATTAGTGATTTGATATTACAAGACAATTATATACATATATCGGTAAGAAAATTATATATATATTAGTTATAAAACTGCTTGCAAATTTGCCTTTTATAATATATATTAATCCATTAATATTTAATATGCTTTATTCATAGATCTTATCATGCATTTAGTTTATCAGATGTAAGAAGTAGGGGAAGAGTTAAATATTTAATGGATTTGTTAAAATTTATTGGCTGCTTGTAGTTTAATTTATAGATGGCTTGGTTTGGAAGAAGGAATGTGGGATAGGATCATTTGGCTTTCTTTCAATTTGTCGTTTGGTTTGTCAAGGTAACTTTTCAGCCATTTGACCTAGGTTCATTATGAACAACATTCTCTTCTAATGAGCTGTTGATTACTTCCAGAGGTGAGGAAAATGAAAGATTTAATGCCGATCGAAAATGTTTTAGGAAATATTAATGCATTTTTGTTGTTGGGAAAAATTTGAAACTTGAAGACTAGCGAAAATAATTCATTTATGAATCAAATTTATGTTTCAAATTCGTTATATTTTAGTGTCTGCTGTATATATATAAAAATTATGTAAAAGGGGATTTTTAGTTCATATTTATTTGATCTTATTTTATGTAGGATTTTTTTATAGCCTTTTAATCTTATTTTTAAAAATAAAATGAAACACGTCAATCTAAAAGTTTCAGGAGTCTCAATTTCGCGTTCTCTTAATGACTCTTATTTAATGACTAGGATGATTAAAACCATCAAAATGATTATTGTAATAGGTTTTTGAATCTATCATCGGTTTCATATTTTGAAAAAAAAAAAAAAAATTAAAATAACAAGTATTAATTTGCCATAATAATGATTTACTTAGTCTAACGAATCTAGTGCACGCCCTTGAACTCCGTTTATTGGTTAATAAAATTCCGAATACGTAAAATAATTAATGTTAAAATATATTCGCACATTCATATTTCACATATTAATTATGCGTTGTGGTTAAGTAATCCGGCTCAGATTTTGGTAATTTTAAAATCAAATTTAAATAAGTTAAATGAAATAATTTATTTATATTGTAATAAAAAGTTGGTATAAATGTAATAATTGCCATATATGCATAACTTTCAATATATTTTTAGAAGTCAAAAATTAAGTAGAACCTGACCAATCAATTTTGTTACCTAAGACAAGCCTTACAAAATGAACATTTTAAAATTATTGAAAAGGTTTTTTGTGAACAAAGCAGTGAATTGAAGGGGAAAAAAGCAAGGGTATATTTACATATTATATATTGAATGCAGAAAGGAATTTGTAGTTAACTGAAAGGAAATCCTTTGATTATTTTTCAAGGTCATAAAGGAATTGAGCAGGACAAATTCTTAATGTCCATTCCATACATGCTTGTCATTGCAGCTATTATTATGATGTGATAATTTAAACAATATATAGGCTGTTAAACCACTAAACATCACATGATCACCATCTCTTATGCTAGCACATAACTGTTATTAAACATGCAAAACTTTCCATACAGTAGTGCTACCCTGTGCCAACCTTTATGCTATCCTGTGTCAACCAAAGTAATGGTTGGCACAGGGTGGCACTACTGTATGGAGCGTTTTGCTTGTTTAATGTATAGGCTGGTTAATAACACCTATTATCAACATGGTGAGTTTATTGACTTTCTTCTTTTAAGTTTAAGATCAAGAAATATTATGATCTTTCTTTTTAATCACCTGATAGTTTTTAATTAAATATCAATTGAGCTTTTTTGAAGGCATAATGAATGTATGTGTGAATAACCTTTTTTATAGATATTTACAATGATGATTTTCAAGACTAAATTATGGAACATAAATTGGTAGCCAAATTTGAAGAATACTGTGAATTCCCTGGATGTGAATCCAGACTGCCATTTGATGATGACCTTTTACTTAGGTATCTATAGCTGCAGATTGCTTGCAAGTGAAGGAAGATAATGCAAATTGGAAGAACTGTCTAATATTAAATGAGATATTACTGGACTTTTTAAAGTTAGAAAAAAAAGATGAAAAGACATACTTTTTTACAAAAGCACAAATATTGGAAGCAACAGTGAATGGGATTTATAAAAGTGGAAGAAGAACATTGTGGAGTTTGATGGTATGTAAGTAAAAGTGGCAAGATTAGTTATTCAAATTAATAGAAGATACTAAATGCAAATAATTCATGATTATACTCCAATAAATTCTTATTGTGATGAAGAAGTAGAGGATTTTTGTATGAATGTACAAAATAGTTTTGATCAAATCAAATAATATTTGAAAATTGTTGTGAAAGTTTTGATGATAAATTGATAAACTATTAAAATAAGAGATGTCAAAATTGGCAGGAAAAAATTATAAATTATGAATTTTTTTTTTAAAAAAAAAATGCTAAATTGAAATGCATATGAAAGAACTTCAAGATTGTAATGTTCTTCATAGACTTAACACAGGAAGTAATAATTATTTAGTGATATGTAAAATATGTGCTAATGCAAGATGAGATGATAATTATTAAGAAAGTCAATAATAATTGATGGTCATCACATGACCACCACTTCTTCTGCTTGTGTATAACTGTTTTAAAACAGACAAAACTCACTATACATATGCACAAGCTTTCTGGCATCCATTAATTACTCTAATTTTGCCTGTTTTAATAACTGATGATATTCCTAATCTTCCAAAACACTAAAATGAATTTAAATTAGAACTTGAAAATCATTTGTAAATATTAAAAAGCTTTGAAGATAATTTAAGTTTGACTGAAATATATGATACTGTACCAAGAACTATATGAAAGATAACTGGTACAAAAGAAACAACAATTACCTAGTAATATCTCTACCAATTATCAGATTATAGGAAAAAAGAAGGTATATGATTTTTTTTAATGTTCTATTAAGAAAAATATCTAGAAATTTATAAAATGATACAAAAAAGAGTTAATGGTATAAGAAAATATAATTGTGAATTGACAATGGCATTATACAAGAGAATAAAAGGTTCAAAATTGTAAAATATATTAATATTGAATTTTTGCAATTAGAAGAAAACTTGAAATTGTTGCCAAAAAAAAGAGATGACACTATTTGCATCAACTACATTTTAATGATACCCAATAAATAGAGTATCCCCTACAAATTACATCTTCCGAATTTCAAGGCATTTTAAATAAAAAGATGAGACATGCAGCTAAATCTACGAAGAAAAGAAAAACTTCAGGAAATGATGGAATAATAATCAATATGTTAAAAGAAGCAGATGAAGGAATTGAAAAAATGTTGACAAACTGCATATCAAATATCTAAATAATAAAAAAATACCAGTACAGTACTAATATTAGAAATTACAAAGTACTAATATTAAATTACATACCTATCAGTTTCTATAAGTTCTATACAAAATTATTACCAAGATAATTACAACTCATCTATAATGAACTTTGGATTTTAACTAATTAAAAGGACAAGCTAGATTTAAAAATGGTTTACCTCAGTGTATCACATCTAAGCATTAAGAAAAGTTATAGAAAGGTTCAGTGAATTTGAGTTACCATTATATTTTGGAGTTATAGATTATGAAAAGCCACTTGCTACTATAAATATTTCTACAGAGATTAAAGCATTGGATCATCAAGATATAGGGCCAGAATATTGCTATATTCTGAAAAAAATATTTATCAAAGTACAATATTAATTATTAGATTACATGATAATGCCATAAAGATCAATATTAAAAAACACTGTATATAATAATAATTCCCACATTCTCAAAATATTTTACATCAGTTTTCCAAAATGGAATTGGAAACTATGGGAGAAAATTAAAGGGAGATTATTTTAGGAATTGCAAGAGTTGTCAGATGAAAATAAGCAAATAAGATTATAATTGAATGATTAATGTTCAGTGGATTTTTTCAAAAGAAAATAATGAATGACATTAATGAATTAGAAAAAATTAATAATTGCAAATATTTTGATCAGATTATTAACACAAATGGATACATAATCAATCAAATTAATCATAGAATTAAACTTGGATGGGGTGCTTTCGATATAAATAAACATTATTAATAGGAAATATGTCTGTGTAATTTAAAAGAAAAGTTTTAATAAATGTGTTTTATTTGATTGTTCTTATGTATGGATCAGAGACTTGAACATTTGATAGGAAAATCACAAGTCAATGAAATATGGACAGATGTATGTTAGGAATAACATCAAAAGATTGCATTGGCGTGAGAACAAACTGGTATTACTAACATCATTGAAGCAGCAAACAGACTGAAATGGAACTAGACTGAACATATGCTAGAATAGATAACAATAGATGGTTAGTCACAATTTTAAGTTGGATTCCCCCAAGAGATAGTTAAATACCAAGAAAGAGATTACATGTGAGATGAGTGGATGAAATAAGAAAGTGAAAATATTGTACTTGATATTATTTTTTTAAATATTTTGCTGTAGCATATAATAATTTTGACTATACTTCTGAAAATCTAAGGTAAAATAAAACATTATCTTCAAACACAATTTTCTAAACTAAAGAACTATAAAAAACTATCAACTAATGATAATGCTATGAAAGATATCACTGATTAATAAGTACAGCATGCATGATCAATAAATTTTGGGTCTTTCTGAATGCTAATCAATAAAATTTATTAACATGTGAAAAAACAACTTATAAATGAAAAAGGTGAAAGTAAAGTTTTTTTTTATGTTGCAATTTGTTTTTGCTTTTTTACAAGATCAATTTTAATTTAAAATATGAATCAGAAAACAGGGAATATAATATATAAAAAAATTCAAATGTTAAAACTATTAACTAGTAAAAAATGTTATAACAAACACTATTTGTTATTGTGAACATGCAAGAACAAGAACTATATTAGACCATTAAAAAAGAGTGGGATTCCACTCTTATTGTTAAAAGGAGGTTACCTAGACAACAGTTAGAAATTGTTGATTGTTATTAATATTGGGGTTGTGTAAGTGCTGACTGGTTTTAATGATTACTTATAAATGCATTTAACCTTGGACATTATTACACTTACTAATTAAGTAATATTTTGGGTGCAATTTGAAATTTATAATTGTACTTCTTGTAATGTTATAATTGATTATTTACTAGTCTGCATTCAAAATAGATTTCTTACCTGTTTGAAGAGGTTTAAAATTTTTTGTATCAATAATTTCAATCTCTGTGGTCACGTTACAATCTTTACTGTCTATATAAGTATATTAGATCATTAATAAGGGCAGGATTCCATCCTTATTGTTAAAAGGAGATTGCCTTGACAACAATTAGAAAATTGTTGATTATTATTGATATTGGGATTGTCAAAGTATTGACTAATTTTTACCGATATATATAGCAACAGTATAAAAAATAGTGATTCCACTAATTGAGTGACAATTGTAACATCTCAATATACATTCTGAGTCTCTTTTTATGTGGCAGATAGGTTCTGCAAAAAACCCATATAAAATAAATCACACAAAAAATAGACTTAACTTACATTGAAAAAATGTAAGGTATACATTCCATAATTTTCAATAATCACATAAAAGCACAGCAACAAGGTAAAATTACTTTAAAATTCACACAAAAAATAAGGAAATAAAGTATGACTAATAAAAAAATTTAAATATCAAAAAAAATTGATACAAGACAAACTTTTTTTAGTTTACTATTTAATTTTATTCAAAACAATATGTTTTTATGTGTAATTTATTTTACATTTTTTCATACATATTTTAATCATTATCACTATTTGACAATATGAGGCTACATTTGTGAACTGATAAGAAATCGGATTCATCACAAGAGGAAATACAATTAGCACCAACTTCAGTCTCATGCTGTGTCTAATAAGGTGCATCAACTGAAAATTTTTGTTCGTGGCTTCAAGTCATACTAAAACTGTCAATTTTTGCATTATCGTAGCGAATTTATGGTGTTTTTAAAGCTTAAAATGTATCATACAGCACTGATTTGTTGTTCCTCATTTTGAACCATAGGGAACGCTTGACAATAATTTTGACAGCTCCAAGTGCTTTATTTTGATATTCAAAATGATAATGAATATTTTAGAGTATTTTTTTACATATAAATTATTTTGATAAAATATGCTGAAAATATAATTATTTTAGAAAAATAGTTAAGATTTTAGTCAAAATTCTTTACTTTTACACGAACATAAATTGAGAAAGAAATCAATGATGTACAAGCATTTTCTAATATGTTACAAATATTTTTAAAGGTTCTCCACTATAGAATATTTGTTTCTCATCTGATCCTTTCATGTCAGCCACGGGTAGGCAATTTCTAGCTAAATTCCTAGAATTATGCCATTTCCGTGGTCGCACCTAAGCTCTGTATTCATTCTTCCTAAAATAAATCCCAGAAAGATTGTTAACTCGGAGTTAAGTCTTGTTTCTATGCTAAAAGATAGAGTGTTAACTTGAAGTTGCCTTCTTTCTAACGCATAAAATCTAGAAAGAGTGCTAACTCGGTTTAGCCACTACCAGTGTAGGCTTTTTCTGATGCTAAAAGCAGAGGAAAATGCCGTAGTTGTTTGTGTCACACACTATATCATAATGCTGTGTTATGTATTTTATGTAACAATATTGTACGAGGGTGTGTTAATTTGATCATGTCAAAAGTATTTAAATTTTCATCAGGGCCTTTTTTAAGACGAATTGATGTACTGTTACTTCCTTTAATAATTTAAACAGTGTCATGATTGTTCGGAAAAGCTATAAGTTCCTAAATTTCTGGATTAGGTGAGCTACCATAAAAATTTTAAACGATCACGCGGAGTCATGTTTTAGCGAGAAATTTTCCGAGACCAAGAAGATGGCTAATTCAAACAACAGAAAAACTTGAAAAGATGGGAACGGCCAGACACAGAAACTGGTGCTGGAATATTTTTACAGCAGAAAAAAAAATCATCCTGCTGCTGAAAGAAAAGATTGGATTGTGCGGCAAATATATGCAGATTTGAGGTCCAAAAACATATTTTGACTTTCATTTGTAAGTCTCGTTGTAGCCGACGATGGAAATGTTTACTTCATAAAGGCAAGCTTGTTTGAGGGATTCCAAATGGCCTTCGTCAAATGTCAAAAATAAAAGAAGTAACTTCAATTTTTATTTAAACGTACATCCCTTCTTCTCCCGATAATTGTTGTCATCGGCAATCAAATGTCAAATAAAAGAAGTAACTCAAATTTTTATTTAAACATAGCCCCCAAAACCCCTCTCCTCCCAATAATTGTTGTCAGCAATCAAATGATTAAATAAAAGGAACATCATTATTCTTTAATCGTATAGAAAAAAAAACCATCCCACTAATTGTCATCGGCAATTAAATGTAAACCAATCAAAGTAAGACCGTAAATTATTAGTTAAACGTAACCTAAATTATTATTTGAACATACACCGAAAAAGACCCAAATTTTCAGTCAAAATTAAAGAAACAACAACTATTATTGTCCCATTGTCAGCCCGAATATTATTTGGGAAAACCCAAATAATTTATAAACGAAAAAAAAAAAAAAAAAAAGTCAAATCGGTTTTCAATCAAATGGTAACTGATAAAAGTCACTTTGGGGGGGATTTCAACATACACACAAACAAAGAAAACGCAAAACCCTTTCTCCCAATAATTGTTGTAGGCAATCAAATGTAAAAAATAAAAGTAACGTACAATTATTCTTTAATCGTACACAAAAACACCCCTCCCACTAATTGTTGTCAGCAATCAAATATAAAGCACTAAAAGTAAGGTAAACCGATTATTTTTTTAAACGTAACTCAAATTACTATTTGAACATACACCAAAAAAAGACCTAATTTTGTCAATAACCCTGAAAGAAACAACAACTATTTGTCCCATTGTCAAAAATATTAAGTTTTGGGCAAAATGAAAAAACCGTAATTTATAAAGAAAAAAAAAAGAAAGTCAAATCGGTTGTAAATCAAATATAATCAACAAAAGTAACTTCAATTTTGATTTAAACGCATACAAAAAACAACCCATTTCTCCCAATAATTGTTGTCGGTAATCAAATGTAAAATAAAAGGAAGGTAAATTAGTATTTACACATCACCTAGAAACACCCACCCTCTCACTAATTATTGTCAGCAATCAAATGGACACCACCACTAAAA
>JAQFVV010000374.1:600000-764874 GCA_028023455.1 Epiperipatus broadwayi | reverse complement strand
TAAAAAAAGATATTAAAACACACCGATATTTTTCAAAAAAACACTATTAATCTATTATATAATTCGATTTTTCCTGTATTATGTTTGTTTTGCGAATAACAAGTTGGAACAAAAGTAAAAAATAAATACTTACATCGGAGAACTTAAGGATTGCTTCTTACCTCAGCAGAGATTTGCGCGGTCTTATTATTATTATTATTATTATTATTATTATTATTATTATTATTATTATTATTATTATTATTATTATTATTATTATTATTATTATTATTATTATTATTATTATTATTATTATTATTATTATTATTATTATTATTATTATTATTATTATTATTATTATTATTATTATTATTATTATTATTATTATTATTATTATTATTATTATTATTATTATTATTATTATTATTATTATTATTATTATTATTATTATTATTATTATTATTATTATTATTATTATTATTATTATTATTATTATTATTATTATTATTATTATTATTATTATTATTATTATTATTATTATTGTAAAGTTTATGTAAAGTTTAAGAATAATTCTTCTAATCCATATTATTGTAATATAGGAGTACCCCAGGGAAGTATCCTTGCACCATTATTGTTTAATGTTTATATTGATGATTTGGGAGAGAGTTTAGAATTTTCGCATATTTTATGTTATGCAGATGATTGTAAAATTTTTAGGAATATAAACTCAATTAATGATTGCATATTATTACAAAAAGATATCAATAATTTTGTGAAATGGTGTAGAGATAATAAAATGGATATTAATATGGATAAGTGTTCAACAGTTTCTTATTCCAAAAAATCTGAAATGATAATTTGTCCTTATTATATTGAAGATCATAATATAAAATTTGTTGATATTCAGAAAGACCTTGGAATTATTTTTGCAAGCAATGGATCATTTCATCATCATATTGAAAATGTAGTAAATAAGGCTTTTAAAATTATGGGTGCAATTTTAAGGCATGGTAGACAATTTAGTAGTTTTACAAAATATAAATTATTTCTCTCTTTGGTTTTGCCAATTTTAGAATATGGATCTGTTGTTTGGAATCCCAGTTCCAAACGAGATATTATTAAAATTCAATTGGTTTATGACAAATTTTCTAAGTACATTAAATTAAAAGACCATTATCTATCCCTATCCATTAGAAGAAAAATGAGAGATCTTAAAATTTTATATAACCTTGTGAATCAAAAAATTATATTAACTAACAAAATTTCAAATATTGCTTTTAATAATTGTTTACATAAAACACGTACATTTACTTTATTTTATATTAAGGTTTGTCGCTCTAACATATTAAAATTTTCACCTTTGTTTCGTTTGCCTAATACCTATAATCATGATTTTATTAATGAAAATATTTTTTCTTTAGACTTTAAAAAATTTGTTACTTATCTTATAAAAAAGTATGGCATATAATTATATTATTTTCATCATTTTTACTCATTTATGTATATTATTGTATAGTTATTATAGTGCAATTCTGTAATTGGCTTAATGCTGTAGTTTTGTACGGTAAATAAATTGAATTGAATTATTATTATTATTATTATTGCTATAAATGTGCTATACTAATATAAATAAAAAGGTTTATAATGAGAGGGTAAAATATTTTCTTAATCTGCCAGAACTGTTAATTGGAAAATCCAGGAAACCAAGAATGCTGGATCAATGGTATTATTGCTGAAAATATCAAGATGTCTACAGTCAGCCTATAATTAGTCACTAAAATTTAATATCGCTATACTAATTGTGTAATATATGGCTAGATTAATGTTGGCTCAGGTTCAAAATCTTGGTGTTTGAAAATTCAAATGATTAGTTTGACGTATAAAAGGGATCTCTTTACATATAGAATGTAATAGTGATTAATCAAACATAAAAATGTGTTTTGCAATAATTATTTGATAGCCATTATTTAACAATAGCTAGAAATGAAAAGGTTATTCTCAGAATTCATATATTAGTTAAGAGATATAAATAATATTTAAAAGCAGATATTAAATAACTTTATTTTAATTTCAACATAATTGTAAAATTTTATATATATATAAAGATTTGGGGCTGCAAATATTACAATGAAAAAAATACTCTGGAAAGTCATTAAATATTACTTTTTGTAAAATTATGTAATATATATATAAAACACATAGAGAAGTGATTAAAAAATTTACCAGCCAGAACCCAATTAGGGTAAGGTTGCTGAAAATTTCTATGCAAGTGCAAGATTTTTTCCACCGAATTGGCCTATAACCAACTCAGCTAAGCATCCAATTATTCATCACTAAATGGATATCTAGATATTCTTAACTAGAGAGCAAAACAAAGAAAAAATATAAACTCTCACAAATTAACACTTGTCTAGTCTAGTGATTTCTGTCTTCAGTTCTGCAGAGAAATAATGGAAAAACATCTTTGTTTTATATTGAACTATTTTATCTTTTCCCCCCACATGTATATATGTATGAACATAATTCATTGTATCACTTTTTCAGATTCCCCATTCCTACATATATATAAACAAAGGTCTCTACAAATAAATAAATCATTTCCCATAGATTTAAATTTGAAAATTGATTTTCTTCTATCTTCAATTTTTTTTTATGTATACAAAAAAAAATAAGAAAATTTTTTTCAATAGCCTTTATTTATTTTAATTTTTTATTTGTTGTTTTGAAACTTCTCATGATTTTGATTGTTTTTATATGTATATATATTAGTTTTTAATAAGAGTCTTTTGTTTTCAAAACTCAACCATTCAGAAATGGGAATCTATTTTATTACTTAAATTAGCTTTATCAAACTAGTTCTTATTTTGTTCTAGCAAAATTTGCCATTGATTAAAAATAGGACTAAACAGAAAATCCTTTCTCTCTTTTTTTTTTTAAATTTAAAAATAAAAATACTTTATTTTTCTTTTGTTTTTAATATATGATTGTCATGTTATCTAAAGATTAATAGTTTTAAATATTTTAAAAGGTAAATATTTTACTTGGTAAACAATTTGTTTTTATCATATATTTTTGTCTAAATAAATGCTATTAAAAGTTTTTAAAATTTATTTATAGGCTAAAAAATTTTTGGAAAGAAATATATCTACATCTGTCTGTGTGCATATATATAAGTATGAATAATCACAAGGCTTTACAAAGGTATTTTATAGTGACTTTGAATATCATTTTTTAGGCAAGGCGAGTTACGCTTGTTTTGAAAATTATTTGGAAATATAGGGCTGAAAATAGATAAAATGGAGAAATACAATTAGGCAAGCAAGGTAGTGAAATTTTTTGCAAAAAAAAAAAAGTTTGAATAAAAACAAATTAAAAGACAGCATTACAAGATATCAAATATACATGAATGCATTTGAGATTTATAGTTATCCCAAAATTCACTTTTAATTATTTTTATCTTTCTATTTTTTAATTAAAGTAGTTGCTAATATTATAAATATTACTAAAATAATAAAATCATCCAACCATGGCACACATCTCACTGGTAAATGGTTATACAAATTAACAGTGCAATATTTTATGTCAGAAATTTTTAAGCAATTAATCCCAATGAACAAGTGATTTTAAAGCCATTCAATTGGAAAGCATTTTATTAAAAGTATTTACCAAATAATAATAATAATAATAGACATTTTATTTATAAGCATTTAATGTTCAGCAATGTACTCGATTTTAAAAGAGAAAAATTGTATGTAAACTAAAGAATCAAATGACTTATTAATATTCTTGGTACAAGGAGAAAAAAGTAAATGAAGTTATTAAAACTTAAGAGATACTGATATGAAATCAGAGTGATTTAAGTATTTAAGTAGATTGATTTAAGTTCAAAAATATTAGAACATTTTCAATTTCAAGTTTTTGTTTGAATAATGAAGTAGAGTTAAAAATGGTTGCTAGATACATACTTACATTATTGAATTTCAAGCCTCATGGCAAAAGTAAAAACCATAAATGGATCTGGTGATGTGATTTAACTGCATTATCATTTGATAATTATTGATTACTCAAGCTTATTACAAATTACAATATATTAGAAAACTGCTCTTGTTTTATATATTTATAGAATGCATTTTTTTTAACTTTATAAAAGAAGCCTAATTAAAATTAAATACAGAAGAAACCTGTAATTTATAAAGGAAGACTTTTGAAGAATAAATAAAAAATTATATACAATGGCCTTATTTTATTGTTATTGTTCAAATAAAAATGTTTTGACTATTTCAAATAATATTTAAAATAATATTTTTCAGTTTTTCAATAAAAAATAAAAGGAAACCCTTTGATTCCTCTTGGAGGTCTTAAAGGAACCGAGCAAGGCAAATTACTAATGTCCACTCCATACGTTCTTGTCATTGCAGCTGTTATTGCTATGTGATGATTCATATAATATATGAACATGGATGGGCTGCTCACCAACACACATTAGCCAGCATGGTGAGTGCATTGGATTTTTACCTCTGAGTTTAAGATCACGAAACACCA
The DNA here is from genome assembly GCA_028023455.1 of Epiperipatus broadwayi. Classification (NCBI taxonomy): domain Eukaryota; kingdom Metazoa; phylum Onychophora; class Udeonychophora; order Euonychophora; family Peripatidae; genus Epiperipatus; species Epiperipatus broadwayi. Next base: position 760,353 of record JAQFVV010000374.1, on the reverse strand, counting down.
TGGTCTTTCTTTGCAGTTGCCTGATAAGGCAGAATGAATGGGTGTATGAATAAAAAAAAATTCCTAATAGATATATACAATCATGATAAAGAAAAATAAACCATGGCGCTTATTCCCAGGAGGCTGTAAAGTCACCAGCCAAGATAGCAGTTGGTGGACGAAGGCTGAGGGTGCAAAGAATCCCCTGTATTGTGGACCCAGGCTACCATTTGGTGACGACTTTTTATATAGGTATTTATATTCGCAGATCACTTTCAAGTGAAGGAAGATTGCAAGAATTAGAAGAAGAACGGTCTTATATTAAATGAGACATTATTGGACTTTGTAAAGTTAGAAGAAAAAGTGAAGAGACAATTGATTTAAAAAGTGGACACGTACTCTACTACAATGACATAAATATTGGCAGTACAAGTTGAGTAGGATTGATTATAAATAAATCATGGAAGAACAACATTGTGGAGATTGATGGTGTATCAGACAGAATGGTAAGATTAGTTATTCAACTTAATAGCAGATACCAAATGCAGATAATTCAGGTTTATGCCCCAACAAGTTCTCATAGTGATGAAGTAGTAGAAAAGTTTTATATGGATGTACAAAAGGCTTTTGATTAGACTAAACAATATTTTAAAATTGTTGTGGGAGACGTTAATGCTAGAATTGGTAAACAAATGCAAAATAAAAGTGCTCTAGGTAAATTTGGTTATGGTAATAGAAATGAGAGAGGATATAGATTTGTGGAGTTTGCAGAAAAAGAAAAACATATTATGAATTCTTTTTTTGAGAAAAATGTTAAAAGGAAATGGAAATGGAAGCATCCGAATAAAGGGACAGCAGAACCAGATTATACTTTGACTAACAGAAAATACATATTTCAAGATTATTCAACACAGGAAATGATCATTGATTAGTAAGATGTAAAATATTTGTCAATACAAATCTAGAGAGACAAAAATTATTAAGAAAAATAATATTTACAGTTGATATTCCTAATCTTCAGAAACATTCTAATGAAATTAAATTAAAACTTGCAAATGGTCTTAAGTATTAGTCGATTTTGAATATGATTCAGATTTGAATAAAATTAATAAGAAAATAAAACTGATACACTTGTAAAAACTTCAATAAAAATAGCTGGTAGAAAAAAGCAACAATTGACCAATAAAATTTGTACTAAGACTAGAGAATTTATGAAGAAAAGAAGGAATATGAAGATATATAAAAATGATGCATTAAAGAGGATTGAATATTGAAAACTGTAGAAGAAAATAAAAGTCTCAAGAGTGTAAAACAACATTTTGGTATTGGTAAGAAACTTATATCTACAATAAATAAAAAAAGATGAAACTATTACTAAACAGAGATAGGACATCATGAAATGAATAGAAGAGTTCTATCAAAAATTGTATAGTAATAAAGAACAAGTACCTTCTACATCTATTACATTTTCTGAATTGCCCAGAATGCAATTAAATTTATGAAGAAAAGAAAAGCTCCAGGTAATGATGGAATTATTATAATAATAAAAAATAAATACCTCCTACATCTGTTATATTTTCTGAATTGCCCAGAAATTTTAAATGAAGAAATGAGTTATGCAATTAAATTTATGAAGAAAGGAAAAGTTCCAGGTAATGATGGAATTATAATCAATATATTAAAAGAGGCAGCTGAAGAAATAAAAAAAGTTTGGCAAAGTTATATACCAATATCTAAATGATACAGATAATTGGAAGAATGCAGTATTAATATTAATATTTTTAAAAGATGATAAAGAAGATATTAGAAATTATAGACCTATCAGCCTTTTATCAGTATTATACAGAACTTTTACCAAGATAGTTATAACTCATTTACAGAAAACACTGGATTTCAACCAAGCAAGAGAACAAGCAGGATTTAAATGGGGTTTTTATACAGTGGATCACATCCGAGGATTGAGAGAAGTTATAGAAAGAAACAATGAATATGAGTTGTCATTATGCTTTGGATTTGTAGATTATGAAAAGGCATTTGATTCTACAAGCATTTCTTCAGTGATTAAAGCATTGTATCATCAAGGTATAGTTGCAGGCTATTGTCATATTCTGAAGAATATTTACAAAAATGCAACAGCAACAATTAGATTATATAATGATACTAGGAAGGTTAACATTGAGAAGGATGTAAGATAGGGTAATCCTCAAAAACTTTTTGCAGCAGTGGAAAGAAGTATTTTGTGGATTAAAATGGGAAGCTGAAGAAGTGAAAGTAAATGGAGATTATTTAAGTCATTTACATTTTGCAGATGATGCAGTTGTTTTTGAAAACAATGATTCAGAGCTTCAGGAAATGTTACAAGAGTATTCAGATAAAAGTAAGAAAGTATGACTAAAGGTAAATGTTAAAAAGACTAAAGTAATGTTGAATGGATTTCTCAAAAGATGGAAGTAAAGATTGATTATAATGAGTTAGAAGAAGTTAATAACTACAAATACCTTGATCAGATTATTACTATAGATGGAAACATAATGGATGAATTAATCATAGAAATTAAACTTGCTTTGGAGTGCTTTTGGTAGAAATAATGTAATACTAAAAGGAAATATGCCTATGTGTTTGAAAGGAAGGTTTTTAATAAATGTGTTTTACCAGTTCTTACTTATGGATCTGAGACTTGGACACTTAATAGAAGAGTAATACAGAGACTTCAGACCATTCAAAGAAGTATGGAGAGATGCATGTTAGCAGTAACAAGAAAAAATAAAAAACACAATATATGGATAAGAGAACAAATGGTGTTACTGAACATCATTGAAAAAATTAAAAGGCTGAAGTGGAATTGGGCTGGACATATTGCCAGAAGAGATAATAATAGATGGAAAATTGAAATCTTAAATTGTATTCCAAAAGATTGTAAAAGACCCAGAAAGAGAGTACATAAAAGATGGATGAAATAAGAAAGTGTGAAGGGGTAATGTGGAGAAAAGAGGCTAGAGATCGGAGATGGATTGAACTTGGAGATCTTCATCCTACAGCGGATTGATAAGGTTGACAATGATGATGATGATAATTTTTTTATATCTGCAACTCATGAAAACATTTGTATGAACATCATGTTGTAATTTCAATAAATTCTACAACAATATAAGTGCACTAAATTTTCTGACTGAAAACAGGTTAAGGAGTCATACAATTAAACAATGGCAAACTATATAATCTTCTTTGACATCCACAAAAATAAACCATTTTATCTGTGATGGGTACTTTAAGCTTTTTTTTTTTTTAGCTTACTCAACAAAATATACATACATGCATATATATATACAGTAAAGGTTTCATTTTATTTGAAATATATGTACACTTACAGGATTTATCCAATCTGAGTAATTAAATAAGTTTCACATTGAATTCGTTTAAAATATTTGAAGGTTATTTTTAACAAACAATAAATGTTTTAATCCTCTTTAATATTTGCAAGAACAAACTTCCATTTTTTAAAAAAATAAATTAAAATGGAATAATCTATTTGAGAAATGGAATAAATTATTAGACAAAAGGCATTTATGAATAGAGCCAAACTACAAAAACTTCCTGAAAATTTGTGATGATGGTGTTTTAATTGTATTTTTATATTGGACTATTTCCATCATCTAATATGAGTATAGAATGTCTTTAGAAAAATTTAACTTTATTTAAATGTTCCAAATACATTCAACTGTTTGATGTGCTATTACTAACAGTTGAATGTATTAGGAACATTTAAATAAAGTTAAATGTTTCTAAAGACATTCAACATTCATATTAGATAATAGAAATAGTCTAATATATAAATATAAATACAAGAACATTACTGTATTTAAATGACTAATTAATAAGAAATATTAAGTTACTTTTTTTAATAAGTTTTGGTTATAAATATCCCTCTGACTTTGCTTCAATTTGTTTCTATAAAAAGGGTACATTAAATTTTAAAAAAGTTTATTCTTATGGAGAGAAAAGCAATGTAGACTTGTCAGGTGGCTTTGCAGAACAACTTCCAACTATTGAAGGTAGAGCAGAGACCAGAAGTAAAAAGCAAAAAAGATTAAAAAGATTTATTTTAATAAAAAAGATTATCTTGTTAATCATAACCAGTAAACAAAAACAAAATGAAATGTGGAAGTGCATAAAACAACAGTAACTTAAGGTAATTTTTATAATTCAATGATAGTCTTCTCAGAAGTTTCATTACTATAGATTGTGCCAGATATCATCATCATCATTTTCAACCATTATCAATTCACTGCAGGATGAAAATTTCTCTAGGATTAATTCAGTTTCTCTGATCTCTAACCTCTCTTTCAGTCTCTTAATTCTTTCAATGATGTTAGTATTATGTTTGTTCTCTCATCCATGTATTTGGTTTTCGATCCTTCTTGTTACTCCTAATGTACATCCTCCATGCATCATTAAGTGATCTGAAGTCTCTATATTGCTCTTCTGTTAAAAGACCCCATTTCAAATCCATAAGCAAAAACTATATTAAGTTATTTCTACTAATCTAAGGTATTGGCAATTGTTGATTTTTTAAAATTCATCATTATCAATCTTTATTTTCTTCTTTTGAAAAAATTTGTTGAAAGTTATTTTTTATTAGATAGCCCTAATTATTTTAAGCAAATGCCAAGAATTAACCACTTAAATGACAACTACAATCAATACTCCTTAAATAACCAAGAAAAAAAATGGATGAATCCTTGTGAAATATAGTCAGATGAATCTTCATTATACTCTCAATGATCCAGTGGGATAAAAATATGGGATCCAATGCATATAGGATAAAAATGGTAATGAAATACTTCAACTAGAGGAAGAAAGATATTGTAAATCTACTCTTTTTAGCATTTACCTTTAGTTCTACTTTCTTATTTTCAGCTGATAACTCTTACAACATTTCCTAAAGATCTTAGGTATTATTTGCAAAAACAATTTTATAATCTGTAAAATCTAGATGACTTAAATAATCTCCATTTATTTTTACTATCCTAGCTTCTCATTTTAATCTATTAAAAAGTTTTGGAAATACAGGATCATCCTATCATACACCCTTATCAATATTCATCTTCCTAGTATCACTGTAATCTAATCATTGTTGTTGCAGTTTGATAAATATTCTTCAGAATATGATAATATCCTTGGGCTATATTTTGATAATCCAATTCTTTAACCACTATAGAAATGCTTACAGAATCAAATGTTTTTTCATAATCTACAAATCCAAAGAATAGTGATAACACATATTCATTGATCCTTTTTACAACTTCTCTTAATACTTGAATGTGATCCACTGTGCAAATCACATCTAAATCCTACTTAATCTTTTGACTGATTAAAATCTAAAGTTGGCTGTAGAAAAATTATAAATATCTTGATAAAAATTTTGTATAAAAGACTGATTGGTCTGTAATTTCTAATATTTTTATCATATTTCTTAAATATCAATATTGGTACTGCATTTGATATATAATTATGATAACAATTTTCCTACTTATTCACCTTTTCTTTTAAAATATCGATTATAATTCCATCATTTCATGAAGCTTTTCCTTTCTTCATAAATTTTCTTGTATGTCACACTTTCTTCATTTAAAATGCTGGCCAATTCAAAAGACATATGAATTGTAGGAGATACTTTGTAAAGTTTTTTTGTTTTTTATATGATTCTTCCACACAATTCATGATGTCATCTCTTTTTAGTAATAGTTCCATCTTTTCTTCCTAATGCATAAATAACTTTCCTTCCAAAACCAAAATGTGGTTTTCCACTTTTGAGATTTTTCTTTTCTTTTATAGCTTTCCTTGGCAATTCACAATTATTTCCTCTAAATATTGAATTCTTCTTAAGAAATTATTTTTAAATATTTTCATATTTTTTATTTCCTCCATACATTCACTTCTCTCAATAACAAATTTATTGATAAATTATTGCTTTTTTGTATATTATCTTTTTTACAGTTTTTAATAGTGTATCATTATCTTTTCATTGATTTCATTCAAATCTTTTAACATTTTAAATGATTTGCAAGTTCCAATTTAAATTCACTGAAATGTTTTTGAAGATTAAAACTAGAAATTGTGAATCCCTTAATAATTTGTGATTTTCTAGTTTTGAAATAAAACGTATCTTACATCTCAGTAATCGATCAAGAACATTACAATTTTGAAATGCATATTTTCTGTTAGTGAAAATATAATCCAAATCTGCTATACTTTCATTTCTGTTTAGCATTTTCCTCAATGAAAGAAATTCATAATATAAAGTTTTTCTTTTTTTGTGAACTCCACCAGACTATTTCCTCTCTCATTTCTATTATCATAATCAAATTTAAACAGAGCAAAACTCTCCATACAGTATTGCCACCTGTGCTAAACAGAGTAATCAATGGATGCCAGAAGGCTTGTGCATAAAATCCCTACCTAATGCCTACTCATCCAATATCCCCAGACTAGTTTCTGGCTTGTGGCCTTCATCAGTGAGGAGCTTTGGATCTGAGAGCACTGCATCTAGATCTTAGAATCTAATGCAACCCTCTAGCAACCACCTTTTATCTCTACTTAACTACAAAACTATGAGAATGAAATTGAAAACACAAAAAATATTTTCAATCTAAGCACTTTCATCTTTCAATTGTTTATCAATTTTAGCATTAAAGTTTTCTATGACAACTTTAAAATGTTATTTGGTCTGATTAAAAGCAAAAATCCTCTCCTTTTTCTAACATTTATTAATTTATTTAAATCTAACTTCTTTTTATACATTGGTTTAATTACAAATTTATTATTATACTTCCTGTTCATGCCCTTTAATATTTTATTTAAAATGTAACTTTTGATAAATCAAAACTACTATAAATTTCTATGTTCTTACATGACTTATCTTTTTTTTTTTTCTCATGTGTCATAGCATCGGCTGGGAGGCAAACACACAACCGTCTGCAACCAACTACTTGCTTGCAAGTTATTTTATTACCATTATCAAAACATAGGAAGAAAATTGAAATGAATAAAATAAAACAAAATTTGAAAAAAAAATGTGTGAAATTAATTTGCTTTATATCTATTGAAAAGAAATTGTCACAATATTATAACTGATTATTTTTGCAAACATTAAAAGTTAGAATTATCATTGCGAAAAAAAGAGTATTGCAAATACTCATGTCAATCATTTATATGGCCTGATTGATAACCAATTTGCATTTGTTGTGGCCCTATATTTGGCTCAGGTTAATGGATTAAAAAATATGAATGACATATTGTAAATTGAATTATAAAAGAGATAATAAAAATGTTTCATATGTAGAAACAATAAAAATAAAAACCAAATAAAACAGGATTTAAAAGATAGAAATTCTAATATATGCTTGCACATAAAAAAATGAATATTTAAATATTGAAATAAAGATTTGGAAAGTGTGATATCTTATAAAGAAAAATTAAATAAAGAAAATTTATATATAAAAATGGGAAAATCAATTTTGAATAGAAAGTGTTAGGAATGTGGTATGATTATAGAAAAGTAATTACAAATAGTTGAAGGATATTTTTGTAAAAAGTTGAATATAAATATAAAAGTAAAAATTAAATAATATATATATAATTTATGTGAAAATAATTTATTATATTGTTTGTGTAAATTCTTTATAAACATATACTTCTATAAATATATATATATTATAGGAATAATCCTTGACAATGACTATAAAATATGGTCAAAACATAGAAAAAAAAATTAAAATGAAAAATAGTTCATAAAATAAAACAAGATTGAAATATAATTGGGAGAAATTAATTTGTTTTATATATACTAAAATTAATGGGCTATATTTAAAAAAAAATGGTGGAATACTTATTAATAATGGAATAATTAAGAAAGGATTGATTTTATTAAATAATACCAAAACTTTTATATTCCTAACTATAGATGATGATCATCATTTTTAACCATTATTAATCCACAGCAGAATAATTTTTCCCTTCTTTCATCTCATTCATTTTATATGCGCTCTCTTTCTAGGCTTTTTAAAATCTCTTGGGATCCAGTTTAAAACTTCAACTGTTCATCGATTATCATCTTGTATAGGAATATGTCCACCCAGCTTCACTTCACTCTTTTAATTCTTTCAATGACGTCAGTAATACTTGTTTGTTCTCTAACTCATGTATTTTGTTTTTGATCTCTTCTTGTTACTTCGAAAAAGAATTTTCCCATACTTCAATGAGTGCTTTGAAGTCTCAGTATTGCTCTTTTCTTAACGGTTCACAACTCAGATCAATAAAAACCAGTGAGATACATTTATTAAAAACTTCCTTTTCAAACTCATAACCATATTTACTTTTAATATTGTTATTTCTAACAGAAGCACACCAAGTTTAATTTTATGAATAATTTAATCCATTGTTTCCATCTGTATTAATAATCTAATCAAGGTATTGTAATCATTAACTTCTTTTAGTTGATTATCTCAATCTTATATTTTTTTCTTCTGAGAAAATCCATTGATCATTATTTTAATCTTTTTTAGCATTTATCTTTACCCTATTTTCTTATTTTTATCTCATAACTGTTGTAGCATTTCCCGAAGCTCTGAAGTATTATTTTAAAAACAATCACATCATTTGTAAAACTTATTTGACTTAAATAACCTCCATTTACTTTTACTCCCCTAGCTTCTCAATTTGGTTCACAAAATACTTCTTGTAAAACTGCTATAATAAGTTTTGGAGATATGGAGTCAATACCCATTTCAATGTTAATCTTCTTAATATCACTATGTAATCTAAGCACTGGAGTCACATTTTGATATCCTTTAGAATATGACAATATCCTAGATGTATATCTTGATGATACAATGCTTTAATCATTGTAGAAATGCTTATACAATCAAATGTCTTTTCATAATCTACAAATCCAAAGCATAATGGCAAGTCATACTCATTGGTCCTTTCTTTAGCTTTTCCCAATATTTGGATATCATATTCTGTGCTAAACCCACTTTTAAATCCAGCCTGCACAACAGGTTTTAGTTGATTGTTGGTTTGGAAATGTTATGGTTTGAAATTTTATTTAGATTTTAAGAATGTAAACCCCATTTATTAAAAATGTTTCACTATATATGTATATATCACCTTATTAATGTGAAAACATATTTCATAAGGTGGAAACAAATTCTATCAATATTAGAACTCTATTGAACTGTACATTTTACACTAACAAAAATATATGTAATCATTGATTATTATTCTCTAAAAATATATACAGTAAATGTACATATATCTTTCAATTTATGAATGCATTTCTCATATTTTGAGGTCAAATCAATTATAATTTTGATATATATATATATATTGTGGCAAGATGAAGCTAAATCAACGATACTCAACCTGCGGCCCCTGGACCACATGTGGCCCACCAAGCTTTTATGTGTGGCCCAGCAATAGACTGATGGTCAACAGATGTGACAACACACTTCTTAATTAATGAATAACCATGCGTGATTGATATTTTTTATTGATACACTAATAACATGGTTTTTTTTTTTAATTTCACAGATCTGAAGAACCTGCCAAATCTGTACTAGAAATGCCCGAATATCACTCTCAACCTGTTATCTTTAGCATTTTTTCTCTGATTTTAGCACCTTCAGTATTTTTTTACAAGGAAAAAAAATCAGTAAATATTTAAATTTAATGGTATAATAATGACGTAAATCCATCTTTTCAAGCTTCTGATTGTTTTTTTCTCCGCAAGGGAATGCCAATCCATGACTTCGACAGTTGTATTTCTACATTTTGAATTTGAAAACGAAAACATAATTTACTAAGCTTTTTTTTTTTTTAAACCCCACTTGTTTGTTTCTCAGATTTTAGTCAAAAAATTTACTTTTATACTAAAACATATTGATAAGGAATTCAATGAATTATTTCTGGAATTTATAATTGGATGGTAAGCATTTATTATAATTTGGCAGTGTTAGATTATTATCATCAATTATAAATAAAAATTTATTTTTTAAAAACCTTTCTGTAATCAGACAAATTATAAATTTCAATTTTAGATATTAAACTAAAACAAATATAATTGAAAAAGACAAATATATTTACTGCAGATTGTATAATTGACCAATCAGAAGTTTGAAACTTTAATTCAATCAATAGGCCATGTTTTTGAAAGCAAAGTGAAACATTTTAGTTTTAAAAATATGTGAATTAGTATACACATAGACGTGTACTATTTTATATCAAACTATAATTTAAACATCATAATGATGTCTTCAAGTAACAAACAAAAATTATCGGATGAAAATAGAATGTTTCAAGACAAGTGGGAAGAGGAATATTTTGTTGTGTTGAATAACAAAGGTTCAGCAACATGTTTGATTTGTCAAGAAAGTGTCACATTAAAAAAATATAACATTAATCGTCATTACACCACAAAACATAAATTGTTTAATGACATTTTTGCTCATGGGTCTTTAATAAAAAGTGAAAAATTAGCTTTCTTCAAGAAATCATTGCAACAGCAACAAAATTTTATGTCAGTGGCAATCTCACAAGAAGCAGTGGTGACACGAGCATCATATGAAATTTGTTATATACTTGGTAAAAATATGAAACCATTTACGGATGCTGAAGTTGTGAAAGAATGTTTCCTAAATGCTTCGAATATATTATTTGATAAATTTTATAATAAAAGTCAAATATTATTACAAATTAAGAAATTACAACTGTCAGATTCTATCTGCATTAGACGTATTGAGGATATTGCAAAACATATTTTTGATAATATAATAGAAGATTAAAAAACTACAAATATTTTAGTTTGGCTGTTGATTCTAGTACTGACATTTCAGCAACATCAGAATGTGCTATTTTAGTCAAATACTGTATGGAACAGAATTCAATTTGTGAAGATTTTTTGAAATTTCTTCCTATGAAGAATCAAATTAGAGGTAGTGATTTTCTCAATAGTATTTGTACTTTTCTGGACAAGAATAATATTGAAATAAAAAAATTGGTTTCTGTATGCACTGATGGAAGTCCTTCAATGATTGGATCCGAAAAGGGATTTGTTTCCCTATTAAAAAACAAAATATAATCTAACAAATCTTTTATCATTTCATTGTTTAATTCACCAAAAAAACTTGGGGGCACATATATCCATTAAAGAAGTAGATGCTGTAATGAAAACCCTCATAAACATTGTGAATTATATTCGAGCCCGAGAATTAAACTCACAGAAAATTTAAAAATCTTTTGGAAGAAATAAATAGTAATTATGATGATGTACTTTTGCATACTTCGGTGCGATGATTAAGCAGAGGTAAAGTTTTGAATTGCTTTTTTTTATTATGTCATGAAATTATTTCATTTTTACAAAACAATAAAACTTATAATGAGCTTGACAGTGATGGATGGTGGTGTCTTTTAGCTTTTTTATGTGACATCACAAAAAAACTTTGTGATCTTAATATTAGTTTGCAAGGTGAAAATAAAATTATTTCACAAATGACAAATAAAGTACTTGCTTTTGAAGAAAAACTAAATATTTATTATCAAGATATACAAAAGCAAATACTACATCATTTTCCAACATCGACAAATGCTAAGCAAGATGGTATTGACATTTCTTCAGAAACCTATGTAATTATTTTAAATTATTTAGGTACCTTATTGAAAGAATTTAAAAGTAAATTTCAAGATTTAAGAAATATTAAGAATTGTCTTTTGCTTATAGAAAATTCCTGGCACTTTGAAATAACAACTATTACACAATTAACTGCATTTGGACATGATTATGTTAAGCTATTTAACGAATTTGTTGAATTTAAAAATGACACAAATTTGGGAGCTATTTTTAAAGAGAAAAGGGAGGGAAAGGAGTATATGGAATTTTGGAAATTAGTGCCTGAAAAATATAAAACTGTCAAAAAGTGTGCACAAATGTTGCTCACATTGTTTGCATCAATATATCTTTGTGAATCATCTTATTCGAAAATAAAATATGTGAAGAATGTGCATAGAAACAGACTTACTGATTTACACTTTGATGATATAATAAGAGTAGCATGTAGCACATATAAACCAGATTTATCTAAAATTGTTAAAAGTTTATCTCAATATCAAAAATCACACTGATATTTAAATAAACATTTATAAAAAATAAAAATGTTTGCATTATGTTAATTCTAAGATATAGTAAAGTGATCCAAAAGCTGTGGCATGCATGAATTGGGAAGTCAGACATTTTTTTTACATGACACCAATTGGTTGCCGCAGCCCGCTTGATGTAGCACACAAATATATGTGGCCCAGGAAAGTAAAAAGTTGAGTATCTCTGAGCTAAATGATGACTGGTCACATATAAAAAGCATGTAACTTAATTATATGAAATTCAATCTGTAAGTCAGAGTTTGTTTATTTATCCTAACTACTTCTAATTTATAAGTGTCAAGCAAATCAAGGTATTACCCAGCGCATACCCATGCTAAATCTCCATATTCTCTTTACATTAACTCTTAAGGCAAGCACACTAGAATATAGATCATAAAAGAAATTTCTGGTCATTATATTAGTAATAATAAAAAAAGCACATGAAAAAGTTACAATACAATCCATAAAAAGAGTTAGGACTCCCTAAATATTTATCAAACTTTAAATAAAATAAATGAATGAAAACCACCATGTAAATAATAACAATTTTATTACAAAATATAAATTAAAAATAATACAAAATTAACATTTTAACAGAAAATAAATAAATAATAACAACAAAAATAAATAAACACCTAATGCAATATCCTAAGCTTTCATTTGATCTATTGTAAAAAATTTCATTCAAATATTTTTTTGAACTAAAATTTTATTACTGTATCTTTTGCACACAAAAAAATATAAATATATTGAAAATTATTTATATGAATGGCAAATAAAATCTACATTATCAAACTCAAATTCACATATATCTGTATGACAATAACTTATAATACTTATAAAACAATAACACATATCATGCATTTCATTTATTCATTATTTATGATTGCTTGTTTTTTCTAACATATGTTGGTTTGTTAAAATGTTTGTTTCATTTTGGAAAAAAAAATTGAAGTCTATTTAAATGAAGATAGATGATTATAATAATAATTTTTATAAATGTACATGGGACAGAGCCATCTTCCAAATATTCCATAAAAAATTTGCTCCTGCCATGTCATTTAATTTTATTATTTTAAAATAGAAAATATCTCGCCAATATCAGGAATATATTTCTCATATTTTATATATATTTATATTCAACTTATACAGTAAATGAAATTGTATTTATCCACAATGTTATTGTGACTAATATATTACATGATTATTGTATAAGTAAAATATTTGTTTCTCTAAGCTACACAGGACATATTATTTATTATACATCCGTTTAAGTCACACATTAATATGCTGAAATCTCAATCCTCTAACATAAAAATTTAATACAATATTATATGTATATATAAATCATACGGCAATAATAAATATTTTTTTACTAATGTATATATATATATTATCCCAATTTCATGAAGTAAAGTTAATTTTACTCTAAGTGTAATATTATTATTTATTATCTCATTTTGATATATGTAAGCCTGGTTGCTATACATTAAATATGTATTAAAAAATTATATTTATAGATATGCATTTTTCTTATATTTATTTATGTTTATTTTCAGAAATACAACTAATACACAAATATAATACCACTAAATGCATATGCTTATACATAATTATTTCTAAATGAGGCATTTATTTATTTAGCGCTATGTCTATAAATTGTAATAAGCTAAAGATTAGAACTTTCAAGCTAACGTACATGTGCTTTTTACGAATGTTAATAATAATAAATATGTTTAGTTTCATTTAAGAGTGACGTTTCGTAAATTCTAGATAATTTCGTTGATGTCATTCATTCAGAAATAGTAAACAGTAATTTAAAGTGATTGATTTATCCTCATGCTTTCATATCCAGTACTTAAGATTTGCCCATATATAAGCATTTGGGTTGAATGAATAAGTGGATTTATTTATTCGTTCGCAAAGACTTTATCTTTTGTTGGAAATGAATATTCATTTATTATTATTAACATTTGTAAAAAGCGCATGTATGTTAGATTGAAAGACTAATCTTTAGTTTATTATAATTATTTCTATTAAAACTAAAACTAATGTATATATGCAAATGTGTTTATAATCAATTAAAACATTTTTCAAAATATTTTTTAATATTATTCTTAAAGTTGAACTTTCTTATTTTTTTTAAAATAAACAATCAGAAAATAAATATGAAATTGGTATCATCAGAATTATATTAAATTTAATCTTTATATTTATAATTGAAACAGGCAAAACTCATTATACGTATTTCCACACACTGCAAGCTAGAGTAATCAATGGATGCCAGAAGGCTTGTGCAAAAAATCCCCATCTAACCTTCTGGCATCCATTGATTACTCTAGCTTGCATTGTGTGGCAATACGTATAGTGAGTTTTGCCTGTTTTAATAACAGTTATAAGCAAGCATAAAAAATGGTGATCATGTGATGTTATATTTATAACTGTTTAAAAAAAAATTAAAAAAATAATAAAATAATGTTAATATTTGTATTATATTATTTATTTTATAAATTGTACAATTTAAAATTATTTTGTCCATTTTCATAAGGTCTGAAGTATTCTATCATTGAGTCTTTTGGAATCTGAGGGTGATGCTTCAAATGGCATTGTTCACAAATTGATGTAGTTATTGCTTTGATTGAAACCAATTGTAAGGTGAGATAGATACAAATTTTAAATTAGCGTTAATTTCTTCAGAAATCTTTGATGAAAGAAGAAAATTTTCTCCTTTCATCTTTGCTCTTTATAAATCCATTTTGTTAATAAATTTTCATGTAAAAATTTTTTTAAAATGTTTTCTTATTAGCCCTGAAGACAAAACTTTGTTACTTTATCACTGCAAAGTATAGATTATTCCATTTTTTATAGCATTTCTCACATAGCGTTCTATTCTACAAAACTGATTATTTAATTTAATACACTGTACAGGCTTATATACACCTGCACATATAATGTAATATAAAAGGGATTCGAACTCAGACTTTCACATGACCTTTTTTTACAAAAAATAATCAGAACAATCTACTAATTTGTATTAAAAATTACAAAGACTGATCATTAATAATATTTCTTATGATAAAACAAATGAATATATTGTTTTATGTTGTGTTTACATTTATTGTAATATAATCTTCAATACTTTTTCTTCCTCTTTCCTTCTTTATTTTTGCTTTTTTTATATAGCATATAATAACAACATTTCACTCTTCTTACACTTTAAAGCAAAATATATTTATTTATTCTTTACAGTTTTGACTGTTCCCAGAAGACTTTGTCAGATCTATAAAATATGAAATGTTGTTATTATATGAATACATTTATTCAACACCCATATGTGCATTTCCACTTTTCTCATGGCCAGATTTCATATCTATGGTTAATATAAAAGCTCTATTTTATTATTTTAAAAACTATTATCTCCCTATATCTTTAGGATCATTTTATGAATTATCTTAAAGAGAAACTAATTAAACAGCTTATTGCCTATTTTGGTGTTTTTTTTCTCACTTTTTTAATTATTATTTTTGCCCTTACTAGATTACCATTTTGAGATAACTCAGTCAATATATATGGAAATATTTAATGTGTAGAATTTTTTATTTATAATTATTTAATTAGAAAGCACTTTGCCTAGAACAATAAAGCTAATTGCCCCTAGGCCAAAAGTTAAAGTAAAACTGGCAGGCTGATTGCATTCAAAAGGCAGTTTGACAGTTTTACTTTAATTTTAGATCTGAGGAAGTTGGCTTTCATTAGCTACTGTTTAAGGTCAAATGCTTTCTAATTAAGTAAATATAAATGGATAACACCACAATATTTCCATCTAAAACATCCATTAAAAAATATTATATATATATAATTGAATTATTATATTTGATATAGAGAAACAAGCATTTCAAGCTTCTAGCTCATCTGATAAACATAAGTTGATCTATAAAATATATGTGTAGTGATAAAAATGGTTTGGATCTTTGCCCTGGTGTTATGATGAATTTCAAGGGATGAGGGTGTACTGATAAATCAAGAATACATTAGCAATTATTATATATATTCTTGGGCAATATGAAATTTATTTTTTAGAGTTGTTTAATGAAGATAAAAATTGCCCACACATTGTGAAAAATGTGCTCTTTCACATTTACAGAGTTAAAATACCCTACAAATATATACGTACTGATTTACCTGCAAATAAAAACAAGTTTTGAAGTCACAATTCAGACTGCTATATATGGTGTGTTCAAGGCAGAGGTTCATCTATGGAATATATATATCAAAAGAGTGGTCTGGATTTTTGAAATAGCAAACTATTATTTTATAAAAGTTCAAGACATGAAGAGTATTCCAATAAATTAAGAAATTACAGAATTACATATACACACACATGTATATATATATATACATTGATACTTAAATGCACAGATGAAATTAATTAACTTTTCACTTTTTTTTTCTGAAAAATAATAATTTATCAGAGTTTGAACAAATTATTGATTTTACTATAAAAAAAATAAAGTGATTATATTCATTACACCTGAATGATTAACTATTTTATCTTTACTATAATATTCGGTGGGGGGGGGGGCTTTAAAAAACTCTAACAAACAGGTCAAAAAACCCCAATTTAAATAAAAATTCACCAAAAATTACAACAGTGAAAGTTTTTTTAAAAATCAATAAAATGGCATTAAAAGTAAAAGCAAGAACTCTATCATTTAGACACCACCAAAAACAAAACAACAACAACAAAAAAAACTCAAAGAAAATAAATTGTTTACAATGAAACAAGCTATGCAGCAAGTAGCAAAAAATTTATATTTTTCTTTAATTAATAATCTTTGTAAACATTCTATAATTATCATTTAATTTTTGTTTAACTAATATAATATTATATAGAAATATATTTCAACTTTTACAATTCATTTTTACCATTATTATTAAAGAAACTTATTTATTCAAAGAAAATCTGTAACCAGACTTCAGACTTATTTATGGGCAACTTATATTTTAATTTATTTATATAATTATATGATTTTTAATACCTTACTTTATCAAATATTTTGTTTATTATGTTCATAATCATTTATTTAATTAATTATATACAAATAAAATATAATTATCAAAAACTTACAAATTTAAATACATATTTTTCACTTTTAAATCAGCCATCATAGTATTCAAAAATATTGACAAAGACTGCAATTATTGTAGCATAAATAAAAAAAAAACAAAAAACTGAACTGTTAAAAAAAAAGCATGTTTATCTGTATGTTATGTAAATACCTTTTATAATGTACACATTGAATCTCAATTGCGCATGATATACACATAAGCAAAAAATTTAGTAATCCATGTTATAAGTTGATTTGCAAAGCTAATAAGAATTATAAAAGTTATGATAACAGCTTATAAAGACTGAGCATGCTCATTTCAGTCATATCAATATAATAAAAATATGTGCTCAAAGAATTTAGTAGTCCTAGCATAATTTTAAGAAAATATTAAAATGGTTCATATGCTGCTGAATAATACATATTGATTCACAACCATGTAGTATAATATAAAAGTTAAAAAAAAAGCTAAAATTTCATTTTCAAAACAAATAAAAATATAAAAACAATCCAAAACCTTCTAATGTCTGAGCATGGTTGTGTCAGTAATGTGAGTTAGCAAAAATTTGTGCTCAAAATATAGTTTCTGTTTTATGAAAAAGTTGGAACTATTAAAAAAGCATAACAATTTATTCATTATTGATTCTAAATTGTATACAAAATATAAAAGTCAAAATCTTGCAGTTAAATATTAAAAGCTTATCCTTAAAATGTGAACAGAAAAACAATGACAGTGGATTGTCTCATATTCAGTTAATTTTACATTAGACCACAATGTATAAAGCAGCATATAAAAAAGACAACTTTTATTAAACCATTAAAACATCATATGATCACTATGCTTATATTAGCACCAGAAATGGTGATCATATGATGTTTTAGTAGTTTTAACACCAATCATGGTCAAAGGATGATGATAATTATGGTTATTAAAAAAAACAAAAATACCAAAATGTATAGATACTGAACTGGGTTCAGATCTATATAACTATACAAGTGAATGAGCTTGGATTGAAAACATTATGTTTTCATTTTGGACTCATAGCTTTATAGTTAACTAAAAAGGTAAAAAGTAGCTGATGGAGTGTTGCATTAGATCCAAAAATCTAGGTGTAGTGCTATCAAATCCAAGGCTCCTCACTAATGAAGGCCATAGGCTAAAGACTAGTCTAAAGATATTGGATGAGTAGGCACTAGATAGCAATTTTGATGCATAAACTTTCTAGTATCCATTCATTAGTATGGCTTGCACTGGGTGGCAGTATTGCTTGGAAAAATTTGCTATTGTTTTAACTTTTATTACATTTTCTGCCATATATGCAAAGGAAAATTTCTTCCTAATCAAATAAATATATGTAATGAATTCAATTTATAATTTTTATGATTGAATTTTTTTTCAGCAATATTCACTAGCAAATTTTTTTAAATTAAATAAAAACTACTATTGAATATTATTTAATGTTTTGAAGCTGTTCTTTTCTCTGTTGCTATAATTTTAACATATTAATTTTTTTTAAAAAACTGAAGATGTCAGCATTATATGGACCATTTTGTGATTAGTAGTCATTATTATGACAAAGCTATAAAAGAGATGGTTTAGAAATGAAAATTTGTGATTGGCTGAGTGCTTTAGATTGTTTTAGCCTGGGACTAAATTAAAGAAAAAATGTGATTTTTAGTAATTGTTTTACAAATTAATGGATGTGATGCAATTCTCTTGTAAAAGACTTCCAGTTAAGCCAAAATCTACACCATTAATAGGAAATTGTCTTTGAAAACATTTTACTTTTAAAAAGACAACTGTTAGAAGATTTATTACAGCAACTGGAAGCAGCTTTTACTAGATAAAAAAAATCACTTTTGTGAAAATGATAAATAAAATATTCTTTAAAATTTTAATAACAATAAATAATTTAACTTTGAGAATTTTCTTTCTTTCTTTGATGATAACTAATCCTTAATATATCATTCTTTTAATAATATATAATTCTAATATCTAATATTTAATTTGTTTAACTTTTTGAATAAGTACATTTTGTCCAATGACTGCATGTTTCTTGTTATAAGTAAGAACTTAGTTTAGATGTTTATTTTCATATTTTTAAAATATCAAATGTTAATTTTTTTAATTACATTCACTTGAAAACTTAAATATATAAAATATTTTTTATATAAGATATATAAATGAGATATTTATTTATTTTATATAGTGTTATGTTTTTATAAACTGTAATAGTAATAATCAGCCATTAAGCTAATATATAGAAAAAAGGTTTAAGTGTAAAAATAAAATATTGCAATATGGAGGTACATTTAATGGAATATTCATGAAGTTCTATTCAAAGTGTGATAGCCAAGGAGTTCCACCAAATAAGTTAAAATTTATTAAATTTTACTTTAAACACAGACCTGTATTGGTATGTGGATGTGCTTGTAATAGAACCCTAAATATGATAGAAATATATAAATTTAATTTATGAAACATGAATTTAATTTACAATTGTCGACTACTTTTATTTTTAAATATAAATTATAAATTGAGATAGATGACTATCTGTCTTAACACCCCTTTTTATAGGGTAAAAAAAGACAAAATAAAATTTGCTATTAATATTAATATTGAACTGCAAGGAAATTTCAGTTTTTTTTAAATTATTCAAATTATTAAAAAAAATTATTTACTGCTATTACTTTTTTTTTTTTAGATGTACTCTCAAACTGATTTTCAAATAATTTATCTTCCTATTTTGGATCATGTATCAGTTTTTCAGCAAGTAGACTATTATCTGATGGTTCTTGTTTTCATTTTACATCTTCAACATTATTGCCTAGTGTTGGTGCTAAGCTATATAATTGATCATTTAATTTAACTTATTCCTGATCTTCATTATACTTTTCAAATTCATCTGCAGAAGGTTCATACTCTATTTTTATATAATCTCTTTTTAAAAAAGAAAAGTTTTAATGACCTGAGAATATAATATGTATTCTCTAAATGCCTGGCCAAAACTAGTCTCATCAGATAATGTCACTATTTGTTGTAGTGTAGCACATTTTTCTGGATAAAAGTTCTACTGACAGTTAATATGAAAAGATATTCTGAAAAATAACTTTGTTGTTCACATTGAGGTCTTTGAGTTATACATTTAATCTTATTTAATCTTTTTTTCTAAAATGTTGATATAATCATTCAACCCATCAAATTCACTACTATGATTTCTAATTATATCAATAGCTGCTACACTAGGCAAAAAATCATCAAAATTGCTGATACTCTTCATCGAGAACAAATTTCTTTTGCAAATATAAAGTTCATAAATAATGTCTCAATAATCAGTGACTTTTGTTTATGACAATTCTCCATATCAGCTATAAAAACATCATTAAGTCAATCCATGTGACCATGATTCATTTCTTCTGGAATCTGTTTTTCCTTATTTTCTTTTTATTTTCTATCTTTATCTCCACTTGTCTTGGTCATCTTTTATTATTTGTTCTTTCTCTTTTTCTTATAATCCTTTTGATAGTTTTATTTCACTATTTTCTTTTTTTAATTCAATGAGTTCATCTTAAAAGCATTTCACCTCTCTCAAATTTCTATATCTTTGCCTAAGTGTTCTATACACCTAGCTCTTCTGCAGAATCAGTATTATTTTTATTACCTTCTTCTCTATCTGAAACACTTCATATCAATTAGTAAATCTTTATTCTCTCTAAGCTCTTGAATATTGTCTTGATTATCTTTATCCTCCATCATGTTTGTATTACCTTGCCTAAATTTTTAGTGAGCTCATCACTTTTATTGATGCTAACATTATCACTTCCATTATCTTTAATATTATCCTTTTTTTTCTTCTATTTAATGTTTTTTTCATTCACTTATCATCCACTCTCCTTCATTCTCTGTGTACCCCAGTCTATTACTTTTTCCATTCAGAGTATACCAAGTTCAAATTGTTTTCTTATTTCTTATTGGCTTTATTCCAATTTTTCTATTAAACACTAATTTTAAACAAACTTTTGCTCCATTAAGTGCTGATTTTGTTTAACATCTTGTTTAATTTCTCACATCATTTCACACTTATTTTGTTCCATTTCTTGTGTAATTTCTTGTATTGAGCACTAATTTTGTTTAAACATTTATTTTATCAGCTTCACAAGCATTTCCATATCCAAGTCCTTGTCTTTACTTTCAACTATCTCTGGATTTTTAAATATCACAGGACTGTCTTCTTCCCATGACACTTTTTCAGGTGCCGGACTTATTCTATTTTGGCTCTCTGAATCCATGTTGTACATATATATATAGAAAAAAACTACTTTTATATCTCAATATTATATAAAACTTTATCTTTTAACTATGATATATTTTTGCTTCCACTTTATTTTATATGTTTGTATCGAACTTCACCCCAAAGTATCTCATCACACTTCCAAGAATGCCACTTTTCTTGCAGTATCCAATTACTTTTGATGTTATTTCTTGTGCCAATCATCTTCAAATAAACACTTACAATATAGTATGCCAACTGGTATTTAATATCTCAGGATGTATTTTTCTGTAATCTTGTTTAATTTGCAGAGCCAAAGGGTTTGCATATTCATACCCATCAATATCCAACACTAGAGGGTACCATTAGACTTACTGCCTACAATATAAGAATACTAGTAAGGATCTTAATTATAAACACATACACAGCTATACCATTACTAACAGACACTTAAAACTGCCTCTGGTCATGAGACAACAGTAAATAGATACTAAAATTGACCTAACAACAAACAAGACAAAGTTTATTAACAGTTCAATATAGCACAGTTCAAATATAATCTGAAATTGCTCCTTTATTTAGCATGTATTGAAACAGTAAGATTCGCATTCGAATCTTAAGTTTCACCTTTTTCTATCGTCTCTCACCCACCATTCTATCCTACCCAAATTTAAACCTTTTGGTATCGAATTGTGTGTGTAGCAATATTAAAAATGTATAAATATATGTATAATTCACTAAACACACGATAACAAAATTTAAAGCAATAAATAAAAATAAATAATATAGTTTGTATTTCTCTTTTAGTTATATAATTTTAATCATTTGTTTTAAATTATAAAGTTCGTTATTTATTGCTGTGTTTAAATTTCATATTTAATAATAATTTTGGAAATTTGATTGTAATTTAAGTAAAAGTAAAAATAATTGTATATTCCCTTTTGTATTTGAAATTTTAAAAGTAATGGTCGGTGAGAGATAATAGATTAATTAAAAAGAAAAATTCCCTAAAAGCTTTTATTACAAAATGTAACGGTAAAAATAAACTTGAACAATAGAAATGCAGCTTTCTAGATATATTAAACTTACAAGAATGCATTGATTCTCCTCGGGGCAAATGAGTGGATCCAAAAATAAAATAGAACAAAAGTGAAAAGATAAGATCAAAGAAAGGAGGACATTTTGAATTTTCTAAGAACTTTTAGTTAGACTTTAGCTGTGCTCTTGATCAGTTGAAAGGCTCCATAAATCTTAAATTAATTTACCTACCGCAGTATGTTCGAGTAGAAAGCGCCCAGACTATTCTCCCCCTGGAGATGGTCGATCGTATGCCGAACCTTCACATGTGCCCTCCACAAAATCAACCAAGAAGATCTGCTGCCCAAACAATTAGGAAGCTGCTGCTGCTGTTAAAATAAATGAATAACCTAAATGCTGGAAAGAACTGCTACTTCTGAACTCATGAACAATTTGCTACTGACCACTGAATCTGAAAACTTTGTATAAACAGGTACCTGTACCCAAGGCCTAGAGTACTCTAAATAATAATCACGCTATAGCTCACTCTCTATATAACTTGTAAAACTATAAATTGTAAAACTATGAATTTAATGATTAATTTATTATATAAATTTCTTTAATAATCTAGCTTACCTAATTCTATCTTTTCTTGGGTACGTATTTCTAAATTTTACATTTTTATTATCTAATTATAGCATGCTTATAAGATTTCCGACCGGACCTCGCCAAATTTAAATATAGATTTTAATCAAGACGGTTGCCATCTTGTCCAGCGACCTATAATATATTTCGTTTATATACTCCTGTTGGCTGGTCAGCTCGGAAATCTCCATAATTTTCTAAATGCAAATCCATGATTGCTTGAAACAGTGGATGCGTGTCCTGCAAATCCTCATTAATATTTACTTCTATAAATTACTCAATATTTTCATATAAATCGACACGCATTCGGTGCTTCATTTATTGTAATGCAGGGGTGTACTACTTAGTAAATGACTGACATATTAGTTATTAATACTCACCCAGCTTACCTATTGCTTTTATATTTTATTAAATTTTAAGTAATAATTCCGTAAATCGCATTTCTTTGAGAGTCAAAAACGTTCTTTATTAAATGTTGATGATGTAGGGCCGAGTTATAAAATATATTAAATCTTAACAGAATAGTCTGTAAATTATACATGTGTTACGTTTTAGAGACACGATGACCTATTATAAGCCTTGGATACTCCGGATTCTATAGGATTTAAATTAATCCCAGTCGTCCTACACAAGCAAACAAATAAATGTTCCCGTAGGGCTTGCCGCCATCACGCAATCAGGAAGTAATCGTGGCATGAACCACTTGCCCCTGATTATGCTTATGTGACACCTTACCTCTTTGGGCCTACGGCAAACGCCAGCCCATTGTTCTAAACTCATCCACGGCTTTACAGTTTTAATATACTGCCACCCTCATATCGCCTTTCTAGACATACCACGTGTTTTTGATTATTAACTTTATTACTCAATATATAACTCCGTCTCTGCATTAGTGACATAACTCACTCTCAAATAAATGTCTGTCCATAGTAATTAGCAAACATCTTCTTTAATTAAATAAATGTGTTCACCACTACGATTATTAATCCTACTTTAGACTCTTGCATTGCAAATATATAAATCCCGAAGGCATGCTCTTGAAATACTTGCTCGAGAATTTAGGTAGCTAGATTACGCCGGCCAAATAAATGTATCTCTTTGTAAAATATAACAGTATCGGAAATATTGCTACTGAGATTTTAAATATAACAAAATATTATTGGTTGAATGATTTGGTATAAAATATTTTAAATAAATAATGTATCTCTTTGTAAAATATAACAGTATCGGAAATACCGCTACTGAGATTTTAAATATAACAAAATATTATTGGTTAAATGATTTGGTATAAAATATTTTAAATAAATAATTTCAAACTATATGTCTGCCGTTACATCTTTATTTATTCGATACCCATTCAATATAATATTTCCTCAATTCTGTAAAATATAAATGTTTAATATTAATGTTATTATTGGCTAACTCAAAAATAAAGTCTTGAATCTCTTGCATCTCCATGACCACCATGCCTAAGGAAATATTTACTAATGTAGCATCAGATGCGTTGTTTCGTAGATTCTATTGTGGAACCAATAAACTATGTTCGAACTCAGTACTACGGGTGGCTTCGCTACCTAAATGGTGCTGCAGTTCTGTGTGGTGGTCGAATTCTGCACTATGTTAATGAATCATATGAATCTGACCGTTACAGTATTGCATTTGATATCAGGCAGTCTTTAAATAGTAACATAATTTTTTTATTAATAATTCTATACCATCTTTGAAAACTGTCATTAAAAAATTGTTGTTTATCTGATTCTGTTATATATATGTTAGTTAAGATGTGCATATTTATTTTCTATTAACTTAAAAGATTAGACAATAATAATTGAATTAGCTTTAAATGTTCACAATATACAGGCCCTTACTAAATTACATTTATATATCACTGGTAACCAACCTGGTTCCTACTGCCCACTAATGGATATTTAAAGCTTTCAGATGGGTGGTGACTATTTCCCAGATGTTAAAAGAAAAACCATACATTACTATAGATGTGCAATAGATGTTTATATTTTTTTTGAAGAGTTGCTTGTGCCTTAAATAAATTTATTAATATTTTCAAATTCAAATTAAATTATATACATTTTATTCTTCAATTTGATTTTAATTTGTTACTCACTTTGTAATGTTATATTTTATTTACCATTGTCAAACTCACTCCACTCACAACTTTGACACCATCTCAGATAAATACAATAATGATTATTACTAATCATTTTCTAAACTAGAGATTATCTATAATAGAGATATATATGTGTGAGATATTGACCTGGGCCAACTGATGAGGGCTGTTTCAGCATGAAATGCATCTTAGGGGTCATTTATCTTTTATTGTATCTTTATTTATATGAATTTAAAAAGAATGGCGAAGTATGGAGGTTGTTTAATATATCTATAAAAATATTACACCTGGGAAAGAGAAAGGTGAATAACTCCATGTGTGTATATATTTAAAATTAAAAATTCAGATATATTAATCTTTAACTGAGGTTTAAAGTTTATATCTGTGCTAGAGATAATCTCTAGTTTAGAAAATGATTAGTAATAATCATTATTGTATTTATCTAAGGTAGATGGTGTCAAAGTTGTGAATGGAGTGAGTTTGACAATGGTAAATAAAAATGTAACAATTTACTATAGATAAATACTTTTCATATAATAGAAATATATATGGGAGATAGTGACCTGGGCCAACTGATGAGTGCTGGTTCAGCATGAAATGCATCTTGGGGGTCATTTGTCTTTTATTGTATCTTTATTTATGTGAATTTAAAAAGAATGGGAAAGTATGGAGGTTGTTTAATATATCTATTTGTATTGTTATATATCGATTAATATACTATTATAAATCCTTTTCTGTATAATTAATTCCATAAGCACTAAATTAAGTTATTCGGGCAGCATCAGTGGGTGGTAAGGAAATTATAGTCTTAACAAAAGTACAAATAAGGGCAAAGGTAAAAAATATTGATGACTCTTGCTATATATTATGCATTTGATCTCAGGCCACATTAAAAGTAAAACACAAATAAATAGCCTCTAACCACCCGAAATATAAAGCAAAATAAAATTCATGAGAATAAATTTCTCTAAACCAGGAATAAAATCAAAGTTATCTGTGAGTACCTAAAGAAGGAATAATATCAATATCACAGGGAGGCAAGTATACATATACAAAATTCAAGTGAGGCAGATAAAATATCTGTAGGCTAACTATATAAAATGCACACACATATATTCTAATCCTTAATTTCAGATTCATGTGACACAAACAAAATAATATATTATCTCAAACTCTAAAATTAGCTTATTTAACTATTTATATATCTATATGTATATCAGCATTAGATACACATATCTTGACTTACATTACTTTGAATTACATTGTTTAAATGATTTTCAATACCTCCCGAGAGACAACTTTTTTTAAAATTAAATTTTAACTACTTAAAATAACTAAATCTTTCATATATTCTTTTACAGCAGATTAACCCTGAAAAAAATTGAGTTGACATTTATTATTTATTTAAACTAAATTTTGATTACTAAAATCACCTCCGTTACTTCAAACTCTTTAAGAAAAAAGATAAAGAAACAAAATTGATTTTTCTTTTATCTTGAATATTTAAAAGCATACCGTAATATGGTAATGGTAAGAAAGGAGGCTTTGTTTTACATGCTCCACAGATTTGAGTATCAAAATTATAACAGCAATGATGGAGAAGATCCGTTTGATAATACATCATGAATTAGTATTAGTTTTAAAAAATAAATAAATGTATAAGAAGACATTATTATATAATTGAACTTAAATATAAATATTATTATAAAGATTAATGAGACTATCAAAGGGACATTTTACTGAATCTGAATTACATTTAATAAAAAAATAATCTAATGTTTCAACCAATTAAGCTCTTCTCAATATTGGAATAAAGTATATGAAAATAAAGTTTGAAATATGTTAAGTGTTAATTTAAGTATCTCAGGGTAAATTAAAATATGTGAATTAGCTATTATAATCTGTGACCCATGACTTTTAATACGTGATATAATCTAAAAAAATATATACAAAGTCAATTCTTTAATTAATAAATAAGTTCATATTTTATTTATATCTATATGAGAATGACAATAATAATAATAGCAATACCATTATAAATATTTCCAAAATAATGTAGAAACAACACACCTGGATAATAAACATTATTTGTTATTCAAATATTAATAAAAGCTATCTCTATTACATAAATAGATAATATAATATCTTATTTAATTAATAATTAAATAACTTAAAATAATAAAAATATCTTTTCTTCTGTGACTAATTATTATTTCTCCAAATATATAAAATCATTCTTAAATTAAAATATATTAATTCTTCACAAATATTATTCTTTCAAAATAACTAAAACACAACCCTTTTAGCTAGTGGCAAATTATTTAAATAAGTTAGGAATACTACTATCTAAATTCATGTGATCTTGAATTTTTTTTTTTAATACTCAAAGGAATTCAATAAATACACATAACAATGCTATTCTAAAGGGCTACCAATTTCTTTAAATATATAACTATAAACAACTTCCTCCAAATCTACAGAATCTCACATTTGCCAATATAATTTTTAAAAAACTATTACAAAATTAATTTACCTTTAAAGACATATTTCAAACAATTAAATAAATTATCACAAGTCAATATATATATATCAATAATAATGACTTAATAATTTAGGTTGAAAGTTGTAAAAAAAACACACACACACACACACAAGGCAATGAAGCATTTAAGTTCAATAAATATTAAAGGGCATTAAGAGAGAAAATCTGTATTCAAGTATTTTAGGTTGCAAGTTGTAAAAAAAAACACACACACAAGGCAATGAAGCATTTAAGTTTAATAAATATTAAAGGGCATTAAGTGAGAAAATCTGCATTCAAGTATATACTTATTTTCATGGATTTAACTCTCTTGTATTCTGATAAATTTCTTTGCTCTCACTTACTTTAAGCTTTCAACTTTCACTTTAATATTAAATCATTATTATTTATCAGAATATAATAAATTTGACTTCATTTGATTTTTGGAATTATTTTAAAAATTATGTTTTAATCAAAACAAAGCATTGTTTCGTCATCAAATTTTAGATAGAGCAGATTCAATTTGCAAAATGAGAGACATTTTCTTTGTTTGGTGTAATCTGAATGAATTACTTTTAATACCTAGCAAATCTATTTTTGCTTAAAAGTTTAATTTTATTTTTTAATTCTTACAATATTTCTAAATGTTATAAAAGACTGTTTAGTGATGACATTTCTAGCCAGTTGTATTTCCCGCAATCGTAATCTCTATGGTAACATTATTCAGAAGTATATATTCTTTTATATTTAAAAATGAAACATTTCTGTAAAAAATAAATATGTAATAATATATATTTCTGATTTCTAATAATTATTATACAATTACTAAATAAAAATAATCATAAACTTTACAAAAAATTAAGTATTTAGATCATCGTAATATTTTCTCAAAGCAATCTCGCAAAGTTTGAGATAGCCAAATATATAATAGGCACTCATCATTAAGGAATTTAAGAAACTTTGAAGACCTGCTTATTCGAGTATACTGACATCTTTTGAATTTTTTTGAAATTAAAATATTAGAAAAAATATACATGAATTTTAAAGCTGTAAAAAAAAAAAAGGGTTCACAAAATTTCTCAGTAGAAGGCAAAAAATGCAAATTCAATTTCTTGACTTCCGGTCTGATAAAATATTGTAATGGAAAACAAAAAGATTAATGATTTATCAGTGATAAGTAGGAAAAAACTGCTTAGAGAAAAATATGTTAAAGATAAAAAATAAAATTATGATTATAGAAAATAAACAATTTAAATAAAATACAATATAACCATGTGTTATAAAAGAAATAGAAGACAATGACTAAGTCAAGTTACAAATAATCAATAAATTTACTTGACATGTAGTCCACTCAAAGTCAGAAGTTACTAAGGAGAAGTGTAATATGACCAAATAATAATATCAGAAACCATCAATGGCAGTTTGATATTATTTTCCATATTATAAACTGTAGTTTTGGAACATTAAAATGGCTGATCATATAAACATAGAATATTTTCTAAAACCTGGAATTGGGGATAAACATAGAATTCAAAGAGGAAATCAGTAATTTGAAAAAGTTGATAGGTATAAAAATTAACAGAAAAAATTATGAGTTATAAAAGAGAAAATAGACAAAAGAAATTAATCCACTATTCAATTTTCTTTAATTGCCTAGATTTTATACAAGACTTGATTTCCAAATTTGAGCTCTTATAAAATAAATTGTAGTGACATATTAGATCCACAATATAGAACCAAAGTTGTTACTGTAAAGAATTAATGATAAAAATATGCTATGTTTGTAATAAATAACTGTTAAAAGAACTTCATTATTTTATATTATTAAGTGTTTATCATATGGATCATACCACATATAACCCAGCCTAATGTGCCTTTTGACAAAGAATTTTAACTTATATATAAAGAAAAAATAGCATAATAAATTTCTCGGTATAAAATTATCAAAAATTAGAAGTGAAATTATTTACGAAAACCGGTATTATTGTAAAAGGAAGGTGATTTTGTTTTAAAAATAAAATAATTTATCAAATTAAAACACACACTCCATCAATAAATATCAGAGATGGCACAACTCTGGCATCTTAAAAAAAAATCCTGATAAATCTATCTGAAATTAAATTCTATTATAGAACATTCAAGATAAGTCTTACAAACTATCTATATGCGATAGTAGGGACCTCTACAGGTGTTTCCATAGCGTAAGCTTGTGGTTAAAACACCTGTAGAGGTCCCTACTATCGCATTTTATACGCATATTATCGAGGTTATAGCCTCAGTAAATATTACTTACGTAATCAATGTGCGTTTAATAAATTTATAATTAAAACTACCTATATATAATTTTTTTGCACTATTTAAGAAACAAAGCAAAAACTTGAACCAATATTTCCTTTCCAAATTATGATTAAAACAAAAGAAAATCATACTTTTAGAAAATATTTTACTAAAACATATCAAACTTTAAAACAAATCAATGAGATTTCCCACTTTTTTTAAAAAAAAAACAACAACATATTGTTTAATAATATACATATATATTATATTTTTTAATGTTAATCAAAATGTCAGGTTTTAAAGTTACTCAAAAGAGGGGATAAACAAAATAATTTCTAATATAATCATAAAATTTTATAATCTTCACTATTTGTTTTTTTATATATTCTCTCTCTTTTTTACTTTAAAAAAAAAAAAAAACAATTCCCTTTTGATAATGATGGAGATTGTAAATAATTCACAGCTTGCAATAGCAGACCCTCCAATCAATAGGATTTCTGTCTCAAACAGTTCAAGAATACCTCGCCTGGGGGCGCTCAACCAATGAATGGCAGTAGATCAATGCTGAAAATTTCGGATTACTCTTGGATTAGAAATAGGTTTTTCCAAATGTCCGCTTTGTAAACATAATTTCCCAGCTTCTACTCACTGTCAAAACCACTTTTTTTTTTTTACTGATTACCTTTTTATCAGTTAGCAACAATTACAGTACAAACTTTATTGATTTGAAAGAGAAATCTTTATGGAAGGATAGTTACGGAAGGTTTCTTGATGTATCATTCGAAGGCCTACTTTAATGATGTTCTAAAACTTATATAAAATTCATGACCCAAATCTAAAGTTGCAATCACCTTCCAGGCAGACAATCAATAAAAATTCTAATTGTTTATAAAAATTTTATTAGATTTTTTTATAAAGGGTGATAAATCCTGTAACAAAAAGGTTTAGTCATGGAGTATTAATACACTACAGTTTAAAGGAAGAATGAAAAGATAAAATGCACTTTTTTTTTTTTTTGTAAACATTTCATTGTCAGAAGTGAAAAGTAAAAGTCAACTTTAAAAGCTAGTTACTTTGTTAACTTTTCGTCCTATTTACCATTTCAATCAGACAATAAATAAACAAAAATTATTAAAATTTCTTTGTTGTTGTTTTTTTAACTTTAAAATAAATGTTTATTAATAAAAATGATTGATTAGAATCGTTTACTTCAATAATAGAATTATTTAATATATATATGTGCGTGTGAATACAATTCTCTATATAAAATCTCTTATCTTTGGTTGTCCTCATCTTTTCATTTGGCTTGAAGAGGAACTAACATGAGGAACGAGCTATCCTGATTAAAATTTTATTGTGTTTAAAAACAAAAGAGTATAATTTTCTTTATGTATCTGATGAAGATATTTTCTCAAAAATAACAGAATTGGATATTGGAAAAAACTGGGATTCCTGAATTACAAAAATAATAAATGAATCAATTATCAAGAAAAGTAAATCACTCATTGGAAGTGAAAATACTTAAACAGAAATTGTCATGTTTTGAGTATATAATGAAAGCTGCTACTTAATTGGAAAAATGGTTATACTAGTCAAGATGGATGCAAAAAAAAAAAAAAAACAATTCCTATTTTATGGTCGGCTATATTGAGGGTCAGAGGGTTATGCCCTTCTTTAGAAAAATATCAGTAATTTGAATAAAATCTATGACATAAAACAATTTGAAAGAGATAAAGTTATTATTTTAAGTAATTGGTCTTTATTTCAGCTCCTTAAAAAAGTTGAGACAAACATGATGAAAAAAGAGTGTATATCATATATTATCTGATTCTGAAAATGGACTTTATGGTTCTCAGTAGTATATTTACTTACTGTGCTTATGACCAAGTACAGGTTGAATAAAACTTAACATTTTTCAGGTTCTAATGATGGTTAAGATTTTTCTTTCAGGAAGCTGGTCTATAACTAACCTAATCAATCATCCAACATTGGTTAGAAAGTGGGTAATTAACTATTTTTATCTAGATGAATAAAACAAGAATGAAATACTTCTCAAACCCTCAATATCTAAAAAATGGAAGATGTGGTGAGAAATGTTTCCACCAATGGCTATTTAAAACTGTTTTGGCTTACCACATAATTCTATATTAAAAAGTTTTAAGCCAGCATTAACATATCCAAGTTATTTATAATAAGTAAGATAAGAATAAATAATGTTATAGTACTTACTAAATATGTCAAAATTTATATCAAGAAAAGAAAAGTGACTATTTTCATAAAAATACAATAAAATAAAATCAGTACTGAAATTTCATGAACATGATGTTACTTACAAGACATTGTGTGCAAAATCACTATGATATAAATAACTTAAATTTCTGTACCACTTCTAAAAGATTCAGTTGTCATCCCCCCCCCCCCCAATAAATTAAGTCTTCATTCTAATATCTAAAAATCTCCAAATATTCTTCAATCATAGAGCAACAAAACATGTAGGACACAACTGATTCCACATTTAATCCATCCAAGATATGTGGTATTCTTAAGATTCAGTAGTTTTTGCTATAATGTCATCAAATTTTTCACATCTGTAATTTTTAAGGCAATGTAATAGCCACACTTTATTTAATTCCCACATTCATTTTAGATTATGTGAATCTTAAAGCATTCCTTCATCTACTACATATTTCAAATATTATGTTACCTCACTCAATGTTAATAATTAACTGACAAATAAAATTTGTGAAAATGTGTCTAGATATTATTATGCAAATCAATCATACAATTTAGAATTATCATTTCCAGCATAAAAAATTGCTGTTTAATCTGGAAATGTAATAAGATCTCATATCTGCCCTGATTACATAAATCAAATTACTAGATGTATTTATGGCAGTAGAAGATTAGGATATATTGGTGACTTTAAAATGATAGCTATTATGCTGCGAAAATGCAAAAGATCTCCAAGCTACCATTATAAAGCATTTGTTTAACTTTTGCAAATGGCTTAATTTTTGCACATCTTTATCTTTTCCACTTTTCCAATTCAGATAAAATATAACATTTAAAAAAAAACACTTGATAAAATTTTTATTATTTTAGATCAATGTATCATCTGTCTAAAATCATTAAAATTTTATAGGGGTCTAGACAATATGAAGGCTTCTTTGTTGTTTTTTTTAATTAAAAAAAAAAAAAGACAACTATGTAAATAATTTGACAATCTGAGTAAAAATAAATAGATTGTGAATATTATATATATATATTATAATCATAAAATAATTGTAAATGTTGTAATATTAAAAATATTATTATCACAAAAATAATTATGGATTGTTTATAGCAGAGGTGGGGAATCTCCAGTCATCAAAACTCTCAATCTAGCCTACTGATAATTTCAAAAATGTATATAAAATGGCCATGTATAAAATTTCTATTTAAATATGTATGAAGTCCAAATATTGAATTAAGAATTAAGTAAAATAAAATATTTTCTTGATTACAGCTTTTTCTCTCTCCATTCTTTCATTCTATCAAGATATATTAATCCAACAAACTTGTTGTGATCTATCTGACTATTGAATTAATCTACAATGCTGAGGGCATTTTGTTTTTATAGTGATTTTCACAAACATATATATGCTAGCAAAAATAAAACTCAAATTTTACTTTCTTTATTATTATTATTTTGCATTTATTTTTTTTATTATGATGGTTATACTAAATAAAATAAAAATAATTGTCACAGAAAATTGTGTATTTCAAAAGAAATGGACCAATGGATATTTTTTTTATAAAAACAGTAAATCTATATATCTGAAATGTCTGAAAACTATTTCAGTTAATAAAGAACATTATTAGAAAGCATTATTTATCAAAATATTCTGATTACAATAGAATTGTTGGGGAAGAAAGAAATATTAAAATACAAAACTTGAAAAAGAGTTTTATCAAGTGGCTGACATGCTTCATAAAAAGTACAAGTCAGAAAATTCTATGAAATCAAGTTACATTATTTTTTAAAAAGCAGGAAATTCAAGGGGGAGTTTATAAAAGATTGGTACCTAACTGCTATAGAATTAATCTGACAGAATATAAAAATTCAAGTATAAATATATCATGAAGAATAATTAGTTACAAAGCAAATTGGAAAAATTATCATTAAATGAGGAAATCATTAATAATAGTGATGTTACTTTATTTTTAATTAATAAAAAAAAATTATGGTCTTCAGTTTTGAAAAGATTACCTACTGCTAATGATTAGGAGTAAATTAATAAAAATTTTGATCAAATATAGCAGGCTAATTTTTAAGTCAATAATTTTGTATGGCTTATAAATGATATTATAAATATCCAAATGGCCCTTGGCAGAAAAAAAGGGTTCTCCATTCCTGGTTTATAGTATTAATTGCAGAAATAAATATTATACAGGTAGTAAAACAATAGTAATTTTTCCCCATACAATAGTGCCACCTACTATAAGCTTTAGGTAATCAATAGATGTTAGATGATTGTGAATTGAAAATCCCTATCCAGTGCTTTCTCATCCAATATTCCCAGATTAGTTTTTATTCTTTCATTAATAAGGAGCCTTGAGTCTGGGAGCAGTGCATCTGAATCTTTGGATCTAATGCATCCCCACAGCTTCCACATTTTATATTTTTGGTCAATTATAAAGTTGTAAGTCTAAACTGAAATCATAGTAATGTTTTTAATCCAAGCCAATTTGCCTCTATTAATAATATACAAATAAATGCAAAAAATCCAATTTCAAAAAATGTCACAAAATAATCATTATTCAAAGATCGAATACAATGCATGATAAAAAGAATGACATTGCAGAATATTAGATGAAAAAAAAGAAAGCATGTCAATAAAATTTTAAAATATTATAATTTAAATCAATCAAAAAAAAAAAGCATAAGAAATTGAGATATGGCTGCAATTTAATAACATGGATTTAGCCAGATTAAAAGCTAAATGACAAACTATAATAGATCTTTTTAAAAAACCCAGCACAGGATATTCACATTCATACATTTTTATAATCATCTTTAATATTGGCTATTCACATGTTTATTCATTTATAACCAGATTTAACACTAGAAATTCATTCTTCCATTCCATTTTATACTAGACATTCATTCAATAAATTCTATTTTATATCTCTTTTATAATGGACAATGATTATTGATTTATTCATTATATTTAATATCCATCATAGATTTAATATCAGATTTTAATCTATTATTTAGAAATTTTTTGGTTATTATACAAATTTCATATACTTTAAGTTCCAATTAATAATATTGTATTAAATCATCATTTTATTTTTACAAAAAAAAAAGTAATTTACGTTAACAGATGTGTGGATATCATTCAAAATATGTATACACTATAAAGGTTTTAAAAAATCTGCTTAACCAAACGAATATCATTATCATAACTAACAACCACTTCTAAATTAGTGTCAACATTCTAATTCCAGAAGAACAAAAAAGAAGAAGACAAGCAAAAAAAAAAAAAAAAGACTGGGAATCAGAATGCATGAGCATTTAATTAAAGGATGGAAATATGGCTGCATAATACACAATCCAATTATTATAGTTGATACCAAACAATGATCAATAGTATGAGAGGTTCATGATAAATTGATCTATATTAATCTAAATGACTAAAGACAATAGGATTAACTTGGTGTAAAAATGAGAGTAAGAAAAAAAAAAGAAGAGACAGAAAGTCAACTTCAAAGACAGTACTTAGTTTTCATAATCTGTCATTCTACTCTGTAAGACAGAAGATATTTTTGGTTAGACATAACACAACAGCCCTAAAAGCAGCAGACTATTTAAATTTTGGCTTGTGATAAAACTAGTAATATATATAATTATAACCATAAATTATGATCCAGAGTTTATTCTATTATATATACATACTTATACATCTACATACTTATTAATAAACATAGCCTTTTCAAATTAAATGTGACAATGAAAATAACTTTCCTGTTCTATGTGTTATCAATATCTGCCGGCCTATCTACTTAATTATATATATATATATCTGCCGGCCTATCTACTTAATTATATATATATATATATATCAGCCAAAAGTCTATTCCAGCTATATAATATAAAAAATATTTAAAATATTACAATCAGATATTACATTATTTTATCATATTTATATTTTGTTAATCATAAATAAGGTCACAACACTGATAGAGATTCTATTTTAAACAAGTACCAATATATATATAAGATTTTTAGAGTAATAAGGTAACATTCAATACAGATATTGATAATATATCAATACAATTATAAAGATGAAATAAAAGGTAAACTATGCCCAAGAACTATTCAACTATGTCATATATACTGTATAGAAGTATGTGTCCCTAAAAATAAATATATTTAAAATAAAAATGACAACATTAAATAATTTCTATTGTTCACTTATTTTCTATTAAGAGATTATAAAAGACTCAGAAAAAGACCATGTAAGATAGATATATAAGTTTATTGGTGATGAGAAAAGCTAGAGATCAGAGAAACTGGATTAAATTTAGAGAGACTTACATACTGCATGGGATCAATAATAATTGAAAAAGAGATGTACCTTGATTCTATTTTTTTTTAAAAAAGACACAAAGTACCTTTCAGTATAGTTCAAAGCTGAAAATGAAATATATTTATGTATATGTCAATTACACCTGCAGTGTCACTATATTTGTAGTGTGCATTTCTATACACTGTTTAACCAGAGATTTCACTCTTATTTCTGTGATTAGTAGGATCAGTTTTTCATAAACACAAGCATACAATTTATAAAGATGAGTTTGGTTAATAAGAAAATCTAAATGCTAAATGTATGATCAATATTAATTATAAAAAATTATTTGTTACAGTGATTGTCAAATAAAAAAATCTTAAAAATATAAAACACATATATATTTTTGATTTTTTAAAAAATATTAAATGTATATAATTTTTCCTATATAGAAATAAAACAAACAATTCCTTATTTTTAAAACTTGCTTTTTATATGACTATAATGATGATAAAGAAATCCAACTTTTTTTAATTTATATATATATTTTATTTTAGTGTACCTTGAAAAAGACTATGATATAGTCGAAACATTGGATTTCTTTATCATCATTATAGTCATATAAAAAGCAAGTTTTAAAAAGGAGTTTGTTTATTTCTATATTGGATATTTATGAACTATTTTGGAAAGAAGAATTGTGTGATTGATATATTAAATTATATAATTTTTCCTACTGAAAATATTGTTTGCAAAGCAACTTATATTTCTAAAAGCAATAAGTAATTAAGATTAGTAAAAACAAGATTAAAAAAAAGGTCAGTATGTTTTCAAAAACATACTGTGAAAGTGGGCAAAATAACTTCTGAGGTCTGGAAACATAATTTTGACAAATAGAAGAATTGGAGTTGTAAGAAGTCATCTAAGTTAATCTGAATAGTTAAATTTAATAATTCACTTCAGATGAGAGCAGAATAGATATCAATAATTGATCATTAAACAACAGATTTCAGTTTTCAGAACAAAGTTGGATAAATGAAGGATTTCACCAAATTTGTAAATTGTTCATCAGAATAAATGATTATTACATAAGCAAGAAATCTAATTGACAGTTAAATAAGTACTTATAATTTCATTATACAATAACGAAAAGCCAAATTATACATCTAGATTTATTAAGATAACAGACAGAAGTCAATAAATATGTATCACTAACTTTCAGCTATGTAGTGCCTAAGAAAAAAAAAAGTCTGAACTTAGCATGGATCTAATATAGCCTGTTATCTGACATGTCTAAGTTGGCCTAAATTTCTATTGATTATTGCCTTTGAGAGGATGGCTCAGAAGGTTAAAGTGTTACCATAAAATTCAATATTCAAAAATCTAAGGGTCCAGGTTTGATTCCCATGCTAGTAGTGTCATTGGTCAGACTAGCAACACCTAAAGAAGAAAAGAGAATAATACCACTTGAAACATTGTGCATATAGTAACCTGTGCACTATTACTAACAGTTGAATGTAATTGGAAAATTTAAATAAAGTTAAATTTTTCTAAAGACATTCAATATTAGATGATATAATATCTGATAATTAATGAATATACTCACAGTAAAGATAATATTTTTAATATTTAGCTTTACAACTACATAGCATGCTTTCAATATATCATATTCATGATGTATAATGATATATTGAAAGCATGCTAGGCGGTAATAAAGCTAAATATTAAAAAAAACTAGTTTTTGTGTGAATTTATTCATTAATTACCAGATATTACACTGGCTCAGAAAAGAAGAAAATTAATAATAACTGAATATTACATGATGAAAATAGTCCAATATATAAACACAACTACCACCACAAATCTTTAGGAAAACACTTAGTATTTGGTATGGACCTGATATTATATCAAACTATACATATTATGAAAAATTATGTCTAAAGATGATCAAAGTAGAAAATTATTTAACTCTATTATATAAATATAAATCTGAGTGGATAGACATTAAGGGTTTGCAACTAGAACCTCCAATTCACTCCCAGAGAGTTGAGAAAATTATTCAGAGAAAAAGAATAAATGTTCAAAGATTTTCCAAGTATCTAATCTTGCATTCCATTAACAACAAACTTAATGATAAAGACTTCACAAGAGTTTCTCCAGCAATAAGAAAATCATATTCTATAATACATGGAAAAATAAAAGAATGTCAAAAGAAAAAATCTATAAATCTACATGAGCATATCAAAAGTCATAATGTACCAAGCAGTGTACCAGCTTCATCTGTTAAAAATCTTAATTCTAAATATCTAACAGATATTGAAATTTCTGTTCTCAGAAAAGGATTAAACTTTTGCCATCACACCATCTAATATACCTTTATTAGATATAATGGCAGTCATTGAGAAAGTCAGTCAAAAATTGCCTTTAGAAGAAGCAACAGAATTATGCTGGAGAATAAAAAAAACACTTGAGAGATAACAAAAATTGAAGTCAAACATGTCCTATGATGAAAGGAACAGTTTTACTGGATACAACTGATTATGACAACAAAACACAAAAACTCTTCATAACAGACCAATACAAAAAAGGTGCAAAAAATCTGATTCTAAATTCAGAAACAAGTTACAAGAATTACTCAGAAAGCATCACAAGTACTTTAGTAATTCAGAAAAAAAGTAAAGTAACATATTTCAGCAAAATTCCTCATCTTTACGGTCTACCTAAAATTCATAAAAATCATGTTCCATTACAACCTATTATTAGTTCTCAGAATTACATTACCAAAATTTATCAAGTTTTATTTTCAAAATTCTTACTCCTTTGGCATAAAAGACCAAGTCCTTTGTCAGGAATTCGAGACACTTTGTAGAATTAATCAAGAATATGAAAATTGAAAGAACTGACATACTAATAAGTTTTGCAATAGTCAAATATGTTTAAAAATACATATATACAAGCAACAAAGATTACAAATTATAAAATTATTATATATAAAAGCCTTTTTTGGCAAATTATAATAATTTTATAATTTGTAATCTTTGTTGCTTGTATATATTTATTTTTAAACATATTTGACTATTGTATACTTAAAGTGCAACATAAAAAAAAGAATTGGTTTTAATTCTGATTCTTTTTCTGTATAGTAATAAGTTTTGATGTGGAAAGTTTATTCATGAATGAACCATGCAAAAAAGCATTGTCTAATGTAAAAAAAAGATTAAATGGTGATAAGGGTTACAAACCAGAACAACTCTTCCAACTGATAGTATAATGAATCTATTAATATTCTGCATAACAACAACCTAATTTCAATTCAACACAGAATTTTTCCATTAAAATCAAGGGATAGTTATGGGTTCGCATTATCACCCTTGATTAACAATAATTACATGAAACCACAGCCACAAAGACTATTCCATATCCACTTAAAGTTTGGCTTTGCCTTTAGGCATATGGTGGAGTACTATTACAAACTTCCTGGAAACAATATAAGCACATCCTCTTCAATTAAATTTACAATAATCAGAACAAGAACAACAATTGGCATTCATAGATATTCTTGTGAAAAGACTCCTTCATGGCAAAATCAAAGTATACTTTACACACATACAGGAAAATAGCATATACATCCAGTCATACCAGAAACACAAATTTGGAATTATACTATCACTATGGAATAGAGCAAAAAAAGTTTATTCAGAAACCAGTGATTTGAAAAAAGAAAAGATTTATATAAAACAAGCTCTTATGAAAAAGTTATTCATCAGTTATCAATAAGAAAACCATAAATAGATAACAAAAAGAACTACTAAAATGAAGAACTATTATTGGTACTGTAGTGTATCCATACATTTCAAAAATAGCAAACAAATTAAGAAAATCCGCAATCAATATAACATCAGAATAGCTTTCTAGAGCCATACCATACTATGAGGAATTCTAACATTTACAAAGTCAAAACTTGAAATGCCAAAAAGCAAAAACTGCGTCTATAAAATGCAATGTGAATGTGGAAGAATGGATGTTGGTGACACCCATCACCCCATTGAAAAGCAATTGCAAGAGCATACAAACTGATGATTAGAAGAGAAAAAACATGTGTCTAAGGTAGGAGACCATGTATGTACTGTAACCATTTGGGTTACATGGCACACAGCAACATAGTTGTGCACACACACATGTATATATATGGAGTAAAGGAAAAGTAGAAATAAACACAGACATAAATTTTTGTAGATATTTTTCTACATTCACTGGGAATAAAAATAAATAAAGAGTTAAATAACTCTGGATTAAAAAACAGAATTTTATTACTAATTAAAACATTTTAAAAGGTTTAAATAAATTATTATTATTATTATTCTAATTTTGAAATTTAAAAAACAAGCATGTTTTTGATAATTGTAGAAATTTCTATTATGTATTTTTGAAATCTTTTAATTAATTGGTAAATATCACACTTTGATAAAAATTTCAAACCTGTTTTCAAAAGAGATTAGAGATTAAAAAACTGTGTTCAATTAAGATGTTTTTATCACCTCAGACAATTCTATAAAAGGACTGATAAAAATGTCAGTTCAGTCTGGTTTAAATTTTTGAGAAGCCGCTGGCTAATAGCTAGTTGCAAAGTAGTTAGCTGCAGTAGTTAGTAGCTATAGCAGAATAGCTAGCTGCAGAGCTGGTTTCCAGAGTTATACAGAGCTACCATGAGTTTGTAAGAATGTAAGGAAGCAGCTGCTCTACAGTTCAATGGTGGAGTTTGAATTCACATGGAGGATAATGACCCACTTCTTTGGATTGATATTCATAGCTACAAATATTTTCTGAAAAAATAGATTGCTGGCCTGAAGCTTACCAAATCCTAGTCTAAGTGAACCAACTGCAGAACAACCTTTATCTGGACCAAAAAACTAAGTTTACCAAGAGAACCCCATCAGTTTCTGAAGAAGTAATTATATATATGCTGATGTATCTATATGCAGAGAAGCATAGATAAATGTATATATATAGCTGGTGAGTTAGTTTAAAATCCTTAAAATGAATTTTAAAATTATAACTTAAAGTAGAACAAATTAATGTTTGAGTCACAGTTTAAAAGAAGAAACATAGATGATTTTATATATATTTTGTAAAGAAGTTATTTTAATATTCCTTAAAGAGATTTTTTTAAACCTATATTTTTAAATTTTTAAAAATCTTATAATTAAAAGTCAGCCTGTGATCATGTGACATATATACAACAATATGATTTTAAAACAATCATTTGTTGAAGGAATATTATTAAAGACACTTATTTAAAAGAAATTTTATTATGGACCATCAAAGAATTAAATAACATGATTCACATTTTTTAATACTTTCAATATTGAATTAATTATGGAAAGTATATTTTGAATAACTTTTATAATTGTGTCAAATTAAAATATGTAAATTTTAATCAATTTTTTTTATTATTGGTATTTTATCTTGTTTAAAAGTGACAAGTAAAAATGCTTATTTTGTAACAAGTCAAATATGTTCAGAAATTACACACACACACATAAATGTGTGTATATATATGTCAATTGTATTGCATATATCAAGGGGTGTCAAATAGACTTATATGTAAATTTTAAATCATTTTTTTAATCATTAAATGTCAATTCAAATATGTCCATTTCAAAATTGAAGTGTACTCTATATATATATATATCAATGAATGTCAAATAAAACACATAAGTAAAATTTTAGTCAATTTTTAATTTTATTAAATGTCAATTGAAATGTATTCCTTGTATATTATAAAAAGCACATCTGTGTGGATATATGTGTTTATGTAAACTCATTAAGGGGCATTGTAAATCAATGTAAAACTTGAATTATGTCTAATAATTCTGTAAATCACAAATGTGATAAATTTTATTGTATATTAATCAAAATATATATATAACCTCATTCTAAAGACATTAATATCATTTTATTTTTTATATTGTTATTAATAAACTTGAATTCAATTGTTAAAAATTGTATTGCATTATCTCTTGGTCACCATAATAGTTCTAGAGGTTGTGAAATTCTGAGTTAAAATCAGGTATAATAGCTGATATATAAATGAGGATATTTATTTAGTGCTTAAGGGGCATTCCAGTTTGACAATGTCCTGGTTTTGACATGAGGATTATATTCTTCAAAGCTCCTGCACTACATTTTATTTTAGTTTAGTCTTAGAAATAAAGTTTATAGTTGGCCAGTACATTAATGACACTAAGTGGCCAGAGTATTGATGATGATCAGCATGTTTTAATATCCCAGCATTATTTTTTTTGGTTGTATTCTGAGGATGAGCAATAAGTTGGTGCATTGAAATAAAGGTTTAAATAATTGCCTATGCTGGCAAAGGCTCAATAGTTAGCTTGGTCTACAGATGTCCCATTTCCAATCCAGTCACCAGATTGTATGTTGATTTATATTTTTATATTCTAATCCAGTCACAAGATTGACTGTTGGTTTATTTTGATTGTTAATAATTCATGATGATGAATGATTATTACTTTTGGAAAGTGCTGGTGAACTTATAGTTAGCTATGCTGATATCTCAGAGTGATCTATAATGCTCATCCCTTTTGAGATTAAATTTTATTTATTTATTTTTAACTTGAGAATAAAAATACAATTCCTCAGATACCTCATGGTTTTATACCCCAATATTCTGTAGTTATAAATGGCTATCCAATTTAGGATAGTTGATATTCACATACTAGTGCCACATCACCTCAGGTATGATCACCATCTTTTCCCTGATTACCCATCTTATTACAGTACCAATGAAAACATATATTCAATTGGATATACACAAAAATATTGGATAAAGAGGAAAAGGTACAAAGAAAAAAATCCAAAGGAGCTGCTCACATGGCAATGGCATATCAACCTATTGTGATTATATATATTGTAACGTTTATTTATATACGTTGCAAATATATTGGCATTTGGTAAAAGCTAAAAAATAAAAGTAAATTTGGGTTTTTTTTTACTATTTTTTTTTTTAAAAAAATAAATAAAGTGAGTTATTTTTTTTTTTTTTTTTTCTTTATAGAGAAAAAAAAGGAAAAGGGAAAAAAAAAAACAAAAAAAAAAAAAAATAAAAAATGAGGAAAAGGGGGGGAGATATAATGTATGGAAACCACTAATCAATCTTGCTCCTAGAAAAAAATGGAGAAACCAGGAGGAACCTCATAGATAAGTATATGAAATTTATACTAACTGTTGCTTTTGGCAAGATGACTCAGCTGGTTAGAGCATTATCTTAAAATTTAACATTCAAGATCCAATGGTCCAGGTTCAATTTCCATACTAGTACTATCCCTGGTCAGGCCAGCAACATCTGAAGAAGAGAGAATAATACCACCCGAAACATTGTGCATATACTAATCTGTGTGCTATTACTAACAACTGAATGTAATTGGAAAATTTAAATAAACTTAAATTTTTCTAAAGACATTCAATACTTTATATTAGATGATGGAAATAGTTCAATATATAAACACAATATATACATTATACTGAGGAAGACAATAAAACTTTGGCAAAACAAGTTTCTTTGTATTAAATATAATATTTATCATATATTTTTTCTTAGTTTTATTTATTTATAGTTATAATATACATTATTTATAAGTTATACAATTAAGGTATCATATTAAGTTACAAAATAAACAAAAAAAAAGTTTATTTCATTAATTTAGTTTCAGTCATAAATAAACTTGGTCCTTCTTTATTTAATATTATGTTCCAGTATATAATGGTGTTTTCCATATATTCGCAATTTAGTATCATTTACTTTAGAAATTCAATTAAGACCTGATTGAATACTTAGAATTTGTTTCATTTTTTATTATATTTTACACTTTCACTTACCTCAATTTTTTTTTCTACATTATGTATTGTAGTAATTTTGCTATTCTGGTCCTGCA
This sequence comes from Epiperipatus broadwayi, assembly GCA_028023455.1. Taxonomy (NCBI): domain Eukaryota; kingdom Metazoa; phylum Onychophora; class Udeonychophora; order Euonychophora; family Peripatidae; genus Epiperipatus; species Epiperipatus broadwayi. The sequence goes on along the minus strand of JAQFVV010000374.1, from coordinate 715,718 downwards.
TTAATATTTTCAAAGATAACATTATTTTAATTAAATTTGTATCAAATCTTCCTGCTCTTCTTCCTGTGATCATATTTCACTCTTTTTAAAAGCTTTTCTAATGTATTTTTTCTTTTGGACATACATTCCAACTTACAGTACCATTATATTATCTTCATGAAATAATATATACTATAGGCTATCAAGCAAAAAATACCTCAATATATTGATCTTCAATTAAACCTTTGAACTTTTGAAGTTCTATCTAGTTTTTTATTATTCAAATGGTTCTTTCTTAACAGGAAATAATGTTCTAATACTCTTACAACTACATGGTTGAGCATCATCTATACCAAAGTTACTGTTTTAAGGAAAACTTCCATGATTGTATTTAAATCTAGTTGATCTCATTTGAAAGCTTACCAATGGCTTTCACACTTGGAAGTGATTACAGACTCACAATAGTCCTTCTTCTACATTCTTTCTCTGCTTCTTTCTTTAGAGTCACTAAGCTCTATAGTGTCTATTTCTACTACATCTTCTACTTAACTAGTCCACCTCTGTGATTAACAAGTAGTCAGTGTTTAGCAAGTTGCATTTAATTATTCTTGTCATTTAAAATTATGGTAGAGCAAATGTTATGAGTTTCCCTAAATTTGAAATTTATCAATGGAAAAATTGAATTAATTTTCTTCAGATCCACAATGGCATCTTTCTAGGGATATTGAATATCTATCTTATCTGCCTTCATTCTAGAAGTAAGTTAACAAAAGATGTTTGAAATCAGTATAAATTATTGGTTTACAGAATTAAAAAATTACATCAATCTTATTTAGTACTAAAAAAATTATTAAAAAATTGTAAATGATTCTGTAATTTTTCATCTATCTCATCAGTAAAGATTTTGATTTTTATGAACTTTTTTGCAGTATTCATCAGAGGTTATTAAACTTGTCTTCTATTTTTAACAAAAGAACATATCTATTCCATTTGAATTTGAATCGAAGTCAGTTTACTTTGAAATAAATTTTCCAATTCTGCATAAAAAATCTTTCCAGCTTTGTTATCTCATTATCTCTTCCTGTAGCTTTGTTTGAATCTATATTAATTTTTCCTTCATCATTCATGTTTTAATATATGCTTTGTACTTCTTCTTTTGTACACTTTTTCATTCCTTCACTAAAATATCCTAAATCAATAGGATTCTTTGTTGCATAGTTCGTAATTGCTCCTACTGCTTGTTTATCATAACTGTTATTTCAAATATTTGAACTATCAAAATGCAACTTACTTGTCTATTGATCTTTGTAATTCACTGCTGTATTTTTTTGTTTAGTAATAAAGTTGGTTTAATACTGAAACTATCTTGTGTATCATTATTTAAAAAGTCACATCTATCCATATAAAGAAAGAAAAAAACCAAAATATATATATATATATTTCCTACTTATAATATATTTATATATGTTTCCTTTTTATAATACCTTAACTTTTAAATAAATTCCTCTTAGTGCTTTTATTTTTCTTCTTTTTGTTCTTTATACCTATTGAATACAGTTATTTAGATTAGTAAAACACCTAGTAATAAATTCTCTCTGCAGTAATTGAGTCAATGAGATTCTGTGTTTGTATAATCATACTTTCATCATTTAATTATATTGACAGCAAACTCGTAGTTGTTATTTAAAAGTAAAACTTATCTTTAATTAATATTTTATTCTTTTTTGTCTCTTTTTTTGTCAAGTGATTTTAGATTATAAAAAAAAAATAGTTAACTGGTCAGCAATGTCATGATGTTTGAGCACTAGGAATGGTAGTTGAGTTTCAATTCAGAAACCTTTAGTTCTACCATTTAATTAAACCTGATCCATTTTTATATAATAGTAGCATGATGTACTTGAGAGCTAACAATTGTTGTGTCAGAACTCAAAAAGTCACATGACCTCCCAAACAACTAATCACTTGATTATTTTTGTTGAAGCTAATTTTGTCTAGAATTTTCTAACTATTGAAAAAAAATCTATATAGGAACTATTTCTATAGAAATAAATGAATCTATAATTTATGTTCAATTTTAAACTATTCTTATTAAACGAATAATGACATGGTTATTTGTTGTAAACATTACACAATGAAATTGTATGATTAGTAGATAAAAAAATTTAATAAGTATTGATTTTTATTGAAAAATAATACGAGAAATAGTAATCCTAGAAAAATATCTCTCCCCTTCTCTTTCTCTAGTTTTAATACAAAACATTTTTTTTAGTACTTGTATATTATGGCTAATGAACCATCTTAATCAAATATTATCAAACATCTTTACAATTATCTATTTGTTTGATTGTCAGTGGTGGTCTACCTAAACAAATAATAATAATTATGATATATTTATTTTACTAAAGTTTAAATATTTTAAGAGATTTTCAGAATTTTAGAACTCTCAAAAGTTGAAATTATGATTTTTTTTTTAATAAATAGATATAATAAAGCTATTTTTTTTAAAAAAAGATTAAGAATCTGATTTTATTAACTACACGTAAAATCAAAAATAGATTATATATTAAGAATATATAGAAATAAGTATTAATACATAATATTTAATATCATAGAAAGTGGGCAATTGAATATAACCATCTACAAAGGTTTAATGTTGTTCTTATCTTCTATGCATAAAGTTTATTAATTTTAGAAATTATGAGGGAAATTTCATTAAAATAAATAAAATAACAGACTAATCTTTGATAATGTAAAGATTTGATTTCAAAATGACAAACATACACAAATAATTTATCAGATGCCTTTTTTAAATAGCCATGCAAAACAACTGATCAATATGAAAACATTTGATTTGTATATAGCATTAACTCCAAATTCCATTTTTAGAAAATACTATTTTGACAAATTACTGTAATTAAAGATTGTTTCAAGTATTATATGTAAATATCATTCTTTTGGAAAATAATTATCATGTTCTCAAATTTCCAAAAACTAGCTATTTTTAAACATATATTTTATATTTTTTAAACATATTTTTTATATTTCAAAATATGATTCTTAATCTTGTCTTAAATCAATATTTTATTAATAAATTTATGCAATACAATAAAAATAAAATAATAAATTAATATGGCATAAAAATCTCATATCTTAGTGAATGGAGATCCACTTACTGTTACACAAAAAGGATTTTGAATCTGGTTAGTGAATCTTCAAAAATTTTTCAGATTACAAGCACCCTTAGAATTATTATTGTTGTAATTACCTATAACCACTCAGTATTAGCCAGTATGCCAATAAACATCACATGATCACTATTTCTTATGCTTGCTTATAATTGTTATTAAAACTGGCAAAACTCTCCAAACAGTATTGCCACTTAGTGCACGCCAGACCTATATGACTATATAAGCCAATGAGCTTGTATTGAAAATATTGTGTTTTCAATTTAAGACTCATAGTTTTGTAGTTAAGTAGAGATAAAAGGTGGCTTCCGGAGGGTTGCATTAGATCTTAAGATCTAGGTGCAGTGCTCTCAGATCCAAGGCTTCTCACTGACGAAGACCACAAGCCAGAAACTAATCTGAGGATATTGGATGAGTAGGCACTAAATGGGGATTTTATGCACAAGCCTTCTGGCATCTATTGATTACTCTGGCTTGCACTGAGTGGCAATACTGTATGGAGGGTTTTCCCTGTTTTAATATTAGCCAGTAAATGAATACCTAGCTATTAGTGGAAAGGTAAAAAATCCCAGGTAATAATTTGAGGTGGTCATATGGATGTCAATTTTCTGATGGTAAAAACAAAAAATATAATTGTAATATAATAATTTTCTCATTGGTGGGCAGCCATACTTTTATGGACTCATCATTATCAGTTAAGAAACAATAAAAATCATTTATAACTTAGTGCTACATATGCTATTTGTAAAAAAATGTTTTTTTTATTTACAAATATGACTCAGCAAATTAGCTTTATCATTTATAATTAGAATTCAAGGAATCAATCCTATTATCCATGAGTTTAATTTCCAAGGCATAATCCAATTGATTGTATTTTAATGTCCATTATATATATTTCACATCTCCCAATATATGTCTCAGCTTTAGAATTTATTAATATATATAGATAAAAATATATTATAAGCCTTCCCAATAACTACCAGAATGCAGACAATTAATGTATTAAAGTATAGTTTCACATAATGCTTTCAATAAAAATTATCCATGCATAAGTTTTAATCCCCAATTTGCATGCCTTATAATAAGATATCCAATAATGCCTTAAAAAATTTGAAAGTTAAAATTTGAGCAGATGGATCTTTTCACATAACTTCCACATGCTGTATTTACCAAAAATTACTCTAAAAACAAAGGGCTGTCTCAATATATACTTGCAGTTTCTAAGAAGTATTGGTATCAACATAGTTAAGTTTAAAACCAAATGGGATAAAATATCTCCTTATATACTACTTAAGATCCATTATGGAAATATATCATAGGATCAGAATTACATTTAAATTATAAGATGATGCACTTCTTAAAACCTGGATTTAAAAATATCAAAAACAGTGTATAACTGTTACTTAAGTATATCGCATATTGACCATACCAAAAAAATAAAAATAAAGTAGGTAAACCAATCAAAAATGTTCATTATATGAAACTACATAATAATTAAGTGCAATCAAAGGTAAAGTCAATTACCATGAATCTAAAACTCATAACTAATCCTTCTAATATTTTCAATAATTATTTATGTGATTTAATACTATTTAATTGTATATGTCATAGCTGCCAAACAAAATGTGTATACATAGACAACATCACTAGTGTTACTAATCAACTAAATTTTTATAATTAGATAGTTAAACATTATTTTCAATTATTAACATATAGGAAGGAATTAAAATATACCCACACATAAATATATATATATTAATTTTTGATAAAATCAGCAATATCACTTATATTAATTTAAATATAATTTATTAAAAATATTAAAAAGACAGTTACAATTCAACACACATATTAAAAAAAAACACACATGCACAAATATACTCATATATAATATTCAACTTCTTTGTTATATATATATATATAATTACACTTGTAGTAAATAAAATTTGAAAAATCCTCATAAATTTTAATTCTACCAAAACATCACATGATCACTATTTCCTATGCTTATGCAAGCTGTTATTAGCAGTGATGTAATGTGATGTATTTTGGTTTCTCCTTAAACGAAGTCAAGAATATCTCAGCAATTATGCCCAGATAAACCTGTTAGCCACTTTATTTTCCATTCCCCACTCTCCATACAGTAGTGTCACCTAGTCCAAGCCTTAGTAATCAATGGATGCAGGAAGGTTTGTGCATAAAATTCCCATCTAGTGCCTACTAATCTAATATCCACAAAATGTATAGATGCTGAACTGGGTTCAGATCTATAGGTGAATGAGCTTGGATTAATAACATTAATGTGTTTTCAGTTTGAGCTCCTAGCTTTATAGTTCACTAAATCGGTAAGATGGCCGCTGGAGAGAGCAGATCTAGGTGCAGTGCTCTTGGATCCAAAGCTCCTCAATGATGAAAGGCACAAGCTAGAAACTAGTCTGGAATTATTGGATGAGTAGATACTGCATGGGGATTTTATACACAAATCTTTCTGCATCCACTGATTACTAAGGCTTGTACTAGGTGGCACTACTGTGTGGAGTTTGCTAATGCTAAATTTTTAATTCTATAATTGATTACATCTAAAATTTTAAATTAAATATACACTTATTTGAATTAAATTTTAAATCTTAATAAAGATTTATCATTCAAACTTCCTAGGACAGAACAGGTTCTTCTATATTAGTTATTATATAAGACATTTATTTATGGTAATATCTATCAATATGTTATTATTATTATGACTGAAAAATGTCACAAAAAAGATTACATTTTATTAGTAATAAATGAAAACAGTTCAGGTATCTTTAATTGAATTTTATTAATATGATACTATTCTGATAAATGAAACTTTGATTTCTAACTGATGATAATAAAGACAGATTCATATTATTTAAAACTCTTAATTTGATCAGGATATAAAAATATTTTTATTATATTAGATGCCATAAGTTAATACTGACTTTTGGTATTCAAAACAAATGCATTTCTCCAAAATAACCTATTATCTATTTGGTTTTCAGGTTATTCAATGGTATTTCATTATTGTGATAATGGAATTCATCTATCTCATTACTGATCACACTCATCTTCTCCACATTTCCCAAGTATTATACATTTTTCTAATGAATTAAGATTGTCTCATAATATAATCAAAAATATGACAGTTTTAACTTGATTTTTTTGAGTTCAAATAATAATAATGATAATTTGATCAAATATATATTTGTTTGCTTTTCTTGCTGTCCATGATATTTTCAAAAATCTTGTTTAAAAAAACAACAAAATAAATTTAAGACACATCAAGCTTATCACACGCAATATATTAATAAAGATTAAAAAATATATATTACTCATAGAAATTCCCTTCTACATTAATAATGATGTTAAGATGATAAAAATCATTATACAATAAAAGTTCAGTGTGAAACTGTAATTCATAAACATTTCTGGTCATTAAACATGTTCCTTTGGTTCAACATGACATGTGATTCAAATTAATCAAATCTTTTAAACATTATCCCCTATTAACACCAAACTAATTTAATAAATTCTCTGATCTAAACATCATTTCCAACTTTTTCTTTTTTGAAGATAACTCTAGAAATGCCAAATAATCAATCCATATATGTTGTCACATAAGATTTGAAAAAAATTCTTTAATCCCCTAAAACATTTCAAGAATATATTGATATTGCATCATATATCCTCAAACATCTTTTGGATTTTGGAAATAAATCACAATAATAATAAAAAAGTGATAATCAAAAAAAAAAAAAATGGAGACTTATTACTAAATAATGATAGGAATAAAAAAAATAGCACTTATAATAAAAGCAAATAAATCTTCAATATAACTAATGATAAAAATGGACATAACCTATCCTTTCTGCTATATACATTTTCCTTTTGATGTGAGTATGAGAGTTTAGTATAAAATCAAATAGCAAGTGGAGGCGAATTAATAAAAAAAAAAACATCAAATAAATTACAAATAAAAATTAAATACATAATAGTAACATTTTTATATCTATGAACTATGTGTAATAAAAAAAAATTATACAATTCCCAACGTAACATACATTAAATAAATATTGATCCTAGTAACAATAATATCACTTGGGATATAAACATAGCAAACTGTTTTATATATAAAAAAACAACAACTTATGTTTAATAAACTTTTGTTTTCTAATCTAAATATATATTTTTCAATTATGAAAAAGAACAATTATCTATCTTAATAATATAAGAGATTTCATTACTTTATAAAATAATTCTATCAATATTTATTTATTTTATTCTAAGTAAGGTCTTTATTAAAAAAACACACACAATCTATATACAAAAAAAGAAGAAGAAATAATTATATGCTAATTTCTTTTTCCCTTCCTCTTTTCTTTACCTTTTCTTGCCTTTTTTGTAGCTTATACAATATTAGAATAAACAGTAATAAAAATAATAAACAATGACAAATTATCATTGATTATAACTAATAATGGAGTAAGATTGTTGACTCATCTTAATTTGTTTGAAGAATTCTGTTAAAAAAAAATAGATACATTAATAGAAAAATAATAACATGGATTCTGAGAAATACTGTAAAAGACTAAGTTCTAGATTAGTGAAATGAGTTATTGGTGCAAATGCTGAAAATCCTATGATAATAATGAATGAAGAATAAGGCTTTTTTAAAAAAGAAAAAATTAAATATTGTAATGGGTAAAAATTAAATAAAGAAGAGAGATGATAGATCAAATCATTATTTTTCTTCCTGTGGTTTCTATTATTATATTATTTAAATAACAGTTTAACTAACATTAAGGCATGAATCATTTGGTTCAGTGATAAATTGATTCCTAACTAAGAAACAAACAAAAAAAAAAAAAAAAATCAATTTGTTGCCCCAAAAAAATGAAAATTGTCATTTCATACTTTATCATCTCTTGACTGCCAACTATTAAATGAATCTATTTCAAAATAAAAAGAGATCAGTTATGATGTTTCCATGCAGAATAACAACTGGACTATAAAACTAATATTATATAGCCACCCAAATCTTTATAGTTCCACTAACATTTTTCCTAGTTAAAATAATGTTTTTGATTATTAGACTTATTTAAATAATTATGAGAATAACTCTTATAGTAATTAGAGAAAGTGAAAAAAATGATTCAACAAATTATATAACATAATTTCAATAAATATACTTTACATTTCTTCTATTTGGGACACCAATGCTTCAATACTGTAGCTAACATTCATTAAAAACCAACATAATGAAATAATAGCACATCTACAAATGTTTTGTTCAAAAAGCTCATGACAGATTGCTTTGGAAACACTGAAGTGTTCAGATAAATGTTGGTTTACTTGTCATTTTGTAGTTTCTTGGCTACAATCCTTGTAATGCCCATTGGTTCCTCTCAGTGAGTACTAATTTCTGATAATCAGATTCTATTTTCCCGACTTTATTCCAAGACTGTTGATCTTGGAAACAATAAATGATTCAGCAACTTTGAATACCAATACTTTACCTAATTGGGTATCAATAATTCAATTTCTTTTAAATTAAAATATTTTTATGAAACTGATATCAATTTTCTGTCAGATATTTCATATTACCTCTTCAAAGCTCAATCCATAAAATATATATATATATAACAAAAATATAAAGCTAATATTAACAACTTCTTATTTTATTCCACATCTATATATATATACATGTTAACACACATTTCAGACTTGTCCATATTTATATTTGTTTGTTGTTAAAATTAAAATTATATTAATGTTCAATTAAACCCCATTAGCCATTATCAAAGTAGTAATGATCATTCAAAAATGTTGCACAAATCTATAATGTGTTTATATTCTTTGCCTATAAGAATCTTCACTTTAATATATGTAATAAAGAACCAACAACACAAAATATTATGAACAAATCCAAACAATATTAAATCTTTAAAATGCTATGTAATTTTTTTATGTTTTATCCATTACTATTAAATCAATTTCTGAAGAGTATAATGAATAACATAATGTAAAAATTATTGACAGTATTTTAAAGATTTATTATGGCTTCAATTTGATTCACATTATTTACTGTAATATTATTTGTTTATAATATATTTGGATATCAATTTTATGATGTAAGGTTTCTGGAAAAAATGAAATTATGTAACTAGGCTATGTGTGTTTATGACTCTTGTTGAAATAGATATTATTAAAATAAAATCAATAAATTAAAAATTCAAATTTTAACAAAAGAATCATAATAGTAGTATTTAAATATAAATGAAGTAATTATGTTTGCTGTGGGTTGATTTTCTTTTATAACTATTGAACAAAGATAATTGAGTCCAAAACATATGTTCTGCAGAGACTGAATTTTTTTAAAAAATAAAGTAGCAATAAATAAAATATTGTAAAAATTATAGACAGCACTTTGATGATTTGATATCACTTTCTTTCATATATATATATTGTACCGTCTACAAACAGATGTTCCAAAAATATTGGGATTTAAGATATTTAAAAGCTAAAGAAGAAGTAAATTTAAAGATCTTATTAAAAGACACAATTTTGATTTTTTTTTTAGTTAATGCTATTTATTTTTTTTAAAAACATACAATGAGAGTTGATTTTTTTTGGTTTAAATTATTTATCCATAGTTTAAAAAAAGTTGAAATTGGAAAAAATAAAAGGTATGCAAATTACTAATCCAGATAAACAAAAAGAATTCCAAAAGTACAAAGATTATGATCAAGAAAACCTTTAGCATATTGATTAAAGATGGCAGAAATAATTTACTAAAAAAAGAACTTTGTAACAGAAAAAGAAAATAAATGTATAAGATTATAAACCTAAGTGTCATGATAATAATAATATGCGCAGAAGTTTCAAAACTGAATCAAGGTATAAAAAGAAGAGTACAACTTCAATCCAGGTCTTTCTTTTATCTTCTGGTTATGTGTTCTTAAGAGTTGGAGGTTTCCGTGAGAGTGGCCTGTTGCAGTGAAATGCATCTGCACAGGAACACTACTCACTTGCTGAATGAAGTCGTCACGCAAGAATGGAAACAAAGCCTTGTAAACACCATCTTTTGCAACGAAAAGGTCATCGCAACTGAGCTTCTTGCTCCAGCTATGGAAGGGACCAGACATGTGAAGATACCAGCAGGAGAGATCAATTAAATGTCAAGAAACACAGGATCCCAAAGGAAGCCAAATATATTATAAGAACTGATACAAGCTTATCAGTAAGTTAAGATTATTTACTCCCAATTAGTGATTTTAATTGTTGGCCAATTAATGTTAATCATGAATGATAATACCGATAGTGACTGATTTTCAATGTTTCATGGAACTAGCTAGAAGAATTTAAATGGAACAAGAACTTTTTATCTGATTAATAGTATTTGGATTAGTGTATGTTTTTCTTTTCCAATTTTTTCTTTACTAATTCTTGTATAAATATTTTAAATAGATTTTAATAAAATATTTAATATTAATTTAGCACTCTCTCTGTACATTCTTAATTTGAATATTAGAGTTGTTAATGTTAGTTTATTAATATTTATTTAAAGAAATTACCTTCGCCATTATATTTATAGTTTAGCCCCGAAAAAGATTCTTATAATAGATAAATAAATCTTCATCATATTTTTTACTGATGAATTTGAAAATGGCTGAATTTCTCTCATCCTAAATTTCCTTTGCATATAAAAAGTTTTGCGAGAAATACAGAAATAACAGTGGGAGTTGGAGACTTGTTCCAGTAACTTCTTAAAAATCTGTCAAATGTGATTTTTGGAATCAATCAAGTTGACTCGTAAAGCATCATTTTTGCTTTCTAGAAATTCTAGTAGAGAGTCAAAAAATGTATAAAATCAATTTAAATATACACTTTTTAACAGCCAATAAACTTTGTATAAAGCTGCAACTGATTGAATTCTTCGTTATTTTCAATACAAAAAGTTCCAAACAATCTGTCATTGCTTTAATGACAAGCTATAATAACTTATATGGGCATTCACTCAATATACAGTGAAAATATTCAGAATCACTTTTTTTAAATATGCAAAAAAATTCCAGCCTAACATCACAGGATACCATCAATAACAACTGAAGGGTATTATTCAGGTTTTTTTTAAAAAAAACAAAACATTATTACAATGCATAAAATATCAATTGGTTTTCAAATTTTTATGAAATAATAACTGTTGCCAATTTTTTTCTTCTTTTATGAATCACATCTATGTTAAAAATAAGACTTCATTTTCTGGCAAAGTTGATTCTTCAAACTGCATTGAGAACTAGGATACTTTTATATAATCACATAATAAATTTTCAACATCTTGAGCCATTGCATCAGTTTTTCTTTGCACTACATTATTATTCAAAGAAAAAAACCCCTAGTAATATTAAATGGTGCCTTGTATGACATACTCTGTGTAACCTTACTTACAGCTGGTTAAATTAGTTGGTCACCAATATCATGTGCAGTTATCTCAATTTAGCAAATAGAAATGAAATATTGTAAAAGCATGCAATCCATCTTTTTGGGATGCTATTGAAAAGAGTTTTGACAATATTAGCTGTCTCAAAAATTTTTCTTTAAATATTTAAAAATAGGACAAATTTTATCTTATTTACCAATGGAAATTTTTGTCAAATACTTTTACTATTTTGAAGGCTGCATAGTTTCATTTGAAAAACATTTTGGCAAATCAGGTACATAAGTATTGTTTGTAGATGACTGAATAAAGCCATAGTTCAAATCTTCAGTACTATAATATCTACTTTTTTTCATAGTTAGTTGCGACATATTAAGTGTTGAAAAAAAGTAAAATTTGTGTGTTTATTTATCACAATAGGGATATAAAATTATCAAAAAATTGAAAAATGCAATTTCTCTTGCTGGAATTATTTTTTTTTTTACAATAGTTGAGTTATTAAAATAGTGCCTACAACATCAGATATACAGTGGTTTTTGCAAAAACACAAATTCACTAAAATACTAATGAAATCAACAAAGTGAGTTTTGATCTTTGCTCAGCATAAAATATATGTATTTGACATTAAATTACCAATTATCAAACTAAATTTATCAATAAATAAGTAATTGAAAAAAATACATCAAAATGCAATTAAAATTCAGTTAATAGCTTTAATTTAGTTTACTCACATCTAAATAATGTTTTTTTTATTAACTCATACCTTATTTACCAATTAATATAGATGATTCTGCAGATATAGATAAATGTTAATGATTAGCAGTTTTTTATAAATTCACTTCATAAATATATTGACTATACACTTCAAATAATATTATACTAACACAAATCTGCTATGGTTTTATGAGTAGTAAACACTAAAAGTTAATAAATATACAATAGATGTATAAGAAAATGTATAAAAATACATAATTTGCTATTTTATTGGAATAAAAATAATACAATTTGCTTTGTATGTGATATATAACCCATAAAGATCAAAGATATAGAATATAAACTATAATTTTAAAAAACTTACACTTCGCAATATTTTTAACTTTTTGTGACAATTCAAAAACAATTTAAATTAGATTCCTTTATACATCACCTATTTCTAATACTGTATTGTAATTTTATGCAAATATTCTTTAAATGCATGCTGGACTTCTTGACAATGAAAGACATGCTCCCTTGTCAATCTTTGGTTGCTAAGATCTCTTGGCAGACATAACTACAGATTGATTATAATTTGCATTTTGTATGTTTATTTAGAAAATAATCACTATACTTTTGATGATGTGTTATGCAATAGATGAAACATATACCAATGATTTTTCAAAATTTTATTATCTTTTATTCTTTCTTTATTCTTTAATTCTTCCCTCTCCCACCCACCTCATTTTTATTCAATACTTGCCGATTGCATCTTAGGCTTCTCCCACATCTTGATCTGTTCCAACAATCACCAGGGAATCACTCTCTTTGAGAAACATAATTTAAAGTATACTAACCTCTCTGAATTTTCACAAGTAGCTAAGCATCTCCTACAGAGTGTTTTATATATATATTGTAACAGAACCAGAGATGCGCTGAGAAAGAGGGAGCGCATCTTACTACGGTCAGACTTAGGATCTTCAGGTAGGATGCTGGTGCTAGCATGATAAAATGCTTAGTCCAAGATCACATCTACCTTCAGCATGCTAGCTCAATATTCACTGAAGAAATTTAGATGCAATTTGAACTAGTTCATCTTCATCATATTCCCCTTTCAGGCTCCATTAGATCCCAGTATTCGAACCCAGGGAGAATTTGCAGTTCGCTCTCTTCAGGGATGAACTTACTTAATTTTCAAACCAATGTGCCTATATATAAGCAAAGACAAGTATATTTTTACTACTAAAATGTTATACACATCTTTTTATATATGAAGAATGGTCTGCGGGTATGAATAATTAGTATATGTGTATTTAATATAATTATTTAGTGATATGTGGAGATTATAAACTATTTATAAATACATGATAAAAATGATGATAACCAAGTAGATTATTGGTGTAAATCCATAGTATTGATGATCAATTTGCTTATTGGTAAAATACATGATAATAATGATGATGATGACCAAGTAAATTATTAGTGCAAATATATAATACTGATAATGACCAAGCAGAGATCAGATTGATTTCAACAATTATTTGACATTTATTAAACAAGAAACAAAAATAATGCAATATAATAATATTTACATTTATAATGTCAAGATAGCAAGGATGGCTTCCTATCATTTCAAGAATACAATAAATTTCCCTTTCCAAATCCCATGATAGGAATCCATATATTAAGCAGTCTTTAGTTACAAAGTAATAAACAAAAAAAAAATTCAGAATAATATATACAGTAAATTGAAATTAAAGGTTTCAAATAATAAAAATATAGCAGTAGAAAAAAAAATTAATAATATACTAATTCCGAATCTATCTTGTTAATAGTATTGACTATAATTATATTTTATTTATTAGAGTATGCTATTTTTAGCTGATTACTGAATGAAGAACCTCTCGTATATGAAAGTTAAATTGACATTAGTGAAAAAGAATAAACCATTCGTTCACTGTGATTAATCATATATCCAAAAGAAACAAACAAAAAGAAAAACTATTGCTAGGTTTTAGTAATAACTATTAATAAAAAATATATATATATCTGGGTCTCTTTTTATGCAGTAGATAGGTTCCACAGAAAATATGCATTAAAAAAATTGCACAAAAATAGACTTAACTTATCTTGAAAAATGTGGAATACGATCCATAATATTTCAAAAATCGCATAAAAGCAAAGTAACAAGGTAAAATTACTTTAAAATTCACATTTAAAAAATAAGGAAATAAAGTATGACTAATAAAAAATTTCAAATATTTGAAAAAAATTGATATAAGACAAACTTTTTTTACTTTTTTTTATTAACTATTTAATTTTATTCAAAACAATATGTTTTATGTGTAATTTATTTTACATTTTTTCATACATATTTTAATCATTATTGCTATTTGACAATATGCGTATCGTTTGTGAACTGGTAAGAAATCATATTCATCACAAGAGGAAATACAATTGGCACCAACTTCACTCTTATGCTGTGTTAACGGTTTTCTGTCGACAATGTAATCAGTCATTAAACTTTGAGATGATGATTTTACTAATTGTTTATGATGCTCGCGATATCCAGACTGCTATGTTTAGCTGTTAGAGAATGCACTTCCACGAGTGCAACTATATATATAACAAGCTTCCACGAGTGTGTTAATAATGACTAATGGTTAAATTTTCATTTATACACATATATACATGGAGAAACTTTTAGACAGAAAAAAATTACAAGTAAAAACATTTAAAAACTTTTAAAGATACATTCTTTTTAAGTAGAAATTAAAAAGTTCTTAAATATTTTTACTTGTAGCTTTTTTCTGTCAAAAAGTTTCTCCGTGTATATATGTGTATAAAAGAAAATATAAACATACACATTTAAAAGATACATTGTTTTTAAGTAGAAATTAAAAGTTCTTAAATATTTTTTCTTGTAACTTTTTTCTGTTTAAAAGTTTCTCCATGTATAATATGTGTATAAAAGAAAATATAAATATACACATATGTAACACTGACATACAACTATTTAACTCTCATTGGAATTTAAGAGCTTGTTCATAATTTGTGTCATTAAAAAAGAAAATGATTTTTCAATTGATTAGAAAGTTGAAGACTTTGTCAAATCATTTTTGCTGTGAAACAAACAGGTTCCACTTCTGTTTTATTATCTTTTTCAAATCTTCTACTATGGTATCTAAATTTATTTCCAAACCTTTTTCCAACAGGCATTTAAAATATGTAAAATTTAATGTGTGTATATAAAACGGAAAAATCCCGATTTTAAGTGAAATATAAACTTTTATCGCATTAAAAAAAAACCGCATAAAAAGATATTAAGAAGAAACATGAATCACATAACTTCAAAATCGCACTTAAAAAATCGGCACAAAAAAAGACCCAGGTATAACTCTGTTTGTTCTAAAGTTTGTAGTTAATGTAGAATAAGTCAAGATCTTATTTGAGGCCACTTTGGCAGAGCAGTATCGAATTTCAGGAAGGATTTGTGAATTTTTAACTTTATTAACAATTACATTATTACCTTCCCTTCTCCCCTCCATACAGCTATACATTTTAGATACACGCTCCCATTTCTGAAGTGCCAGTGATCAAATTTGACAAACGAAATTCAATACAAAAAAAAAATCACAAATCATAAAATTACAAATAGTAAAATAAATAATAATAATAATAAAATATATGAATCAATAAAAAAAAAATCTTCTTGAGGAAAACAAGCATTGTCTATCTTTAATTGTCTCTACACATTGCATATCAATCTCCAGATGTGAGGTAGTTGTCCATTGGCTTTGCTAAATCCACACTAATTAGTTCTGAGTACTGTCCAGTTGTTTCTTTTAAACACACAGCAACAACCCATTGCAGATCGATATCCATCAAAACTTAAAGAGATATTTTACACAGACACATTTGTAATGGCAGAGAGGTTGGCATTAGTCACCTACAATATATTCTACTCCTCAGTACACATTGTAGAATTCTCTTTTATGATTGTAGTTAGCTATTTAATGGCATTTAAGTATCGGAAAAAATGACATGAGAACTTGATCAAATGCCAATAGTTTTAAATTTCTTTTTCTTCACTTTCTTAAAAATCTATTCAAGCTCTCTAACATAGGTTTAAAGATTAATCTATTTTTACCATTTATACATTTCAATTTGTTGTTTAAGCAAACAGGTGAAACTATTTCTTTTTTTATTCTGATAATGAAGGTTTCCTTTTTTTCTTTTTAGCTTAGAATATCAGAATCCATCTTAATATATTTTCTTTTTTTAAAAAAAAAAATATTAATAAATATTCACAGACTTTTTTTCATGTGCAGATTATCCAATTGTTTTCTTTTTAAAAAAACCAAAACCCTCTTGCGTGCTGACACGATTTTTAAATAACTCATTGTTACAAATCTATATGTTTATTAAAATATTTTTTTATTTCTTGCATTGTTTTCCATCTCTCAAATTCAATCACCTAGCAACTATTTTGACCTCAGGTCATTATTCTTTTATTTTAATCTTTGTTTATGTCAAACTCACCAGTCTGTTAATTATTATTTTAAATGTTAGTGAGATTAAGCTGTGTATATATATTTCTGCTTTAGAGATGCAGAAATTAAAAATACATCTCTCTCAAAAAAAAATATAAAAATAAAATAAAAATAGCAGTTTATTTGTAGTGACATTTGTGTTCATTTAGCGTATATATATATGTAAGCTCGATTGTTTGACTATCAATTGACCAGATTGAAAATGTTGGAAAAATTATGACAGGTGTGTTGGTTGGTTGTAAGTCACTCTTACAACATATATATATATTTCAGATTTTCATGAACTGAAGAGACTTATTTATGTAATCAACTACATAAAATCTTATATATGATGAAATCAGCAATAATAGCATTTGAATGATGTACTTTAAGCTAAAAGATGGGACCACATCTAGCTTAATACTCAAGCTAATTATATGAATAGTAAATCAAATCACAAACACTGTATGTGTGAAAATTTGAAGTGTAACA
This sequence comes from Epiperipatus broadwayi, assembly GCA_028023455.1. Taxonomy (NCBI): domain Eukaryota; kingdom Metazoa; phylum Onychophora; class Udeonychophora; order Euonychophora; family Peripatidae; genus Epiperipatus; species Epiperipatus broadwayi. The sequence goes on along the minus strand of JAQFVV010000374.1, from coordinate 698,385 downwards.
ACTTCTTTGAATTTTCACCTAAAATATAGAGAATTATACATATTAATTTAATATATAAACATGCACACATTTATATAAAAGATGCATATTTCAAATATATGAGATGCGAATTTAATTTTTAATTATTCAGACGCTATAAAATCTAATAATTCTGAAAATGTATTCATTTCCATTTCATTTTTAGATGCCATTTTATCATAAACATATATTGGATTAAAGCTAACACTTTCCCCATAACATGAAAATTAAACTAACATCTCTGTTCAGTCTAGATCATCTCTCAATTTTAATTAATGAGATTAAATTAATTTGTATTTTTTCAAATATATTTTAGATTACAAAGATATTTTTAATTCTCTTATAGCTATATTTCAGTTCTCAATATTACAATAATAAAAATTGGCCAATAAATTTTTTCTATGATCTACTTACTTTGGCAGGACTAAAACATCTGAGATAAATAAGAGCAATAACAAATTTGATTCTCAGATCAATAGGTAAAACATCAGGAAGTGAACATCTAAAAATAAAAAACACATACAAAAAAAAATGTATAAAATGAGAGAATGTTAAAATAAGTGTCAATTTCTTTAATAATGAATCTCAAAGTTAAAAAAACCAACTGCTCAATTATAACCCTGAGATAACTTTAAATTGAATTTATGTAATATGAAAGCTTAAAACAAACTCACTAAACCAAATATAAAAATGTTATTGCATTTATTTATTCTTGTAATTCCAATTATACTTTAAATCATAATAGAACCCTGAGATATTAGTTATAAATACACATCTGTATAGTGCTTCTTTAAAATAAATATTTGTTTATTATAAAGTCTTGTAAGGTAACCATACAATTGTTTAAAAGGTTAAGCACAACCTTATTCAATCAGTAATTGGTCAGAATTGTTTAAATACTAATTTTTTTCATTCAGTTACAATATATTGTAATCATGTCAGAGTTTACAATCATTGTTTTTATATGAATATTTTTCTTTATTATGTATAAAAAATATTAAAGGTCATGTATATAGAATAAATTTTAAAGTGATTTTAAAATGTTACCAATAAGTGTAAAATTAAAATATGTTATAATTTTTTTTATTTTAAAATAATATTACTATTTTAAAATAAAAGAACCATTGCTATCGAAACCAGTCAAAATGACTGGGGGGGGGGGTATAAACAATAAAATCATCTATGTTCCAAGAAATGATGGGAAGAATTGTAACTACTTCATCATCATGTTTTTTACTATATACAAGCCCATAATATTTTGTAATAATTTTAAGTTAATATCATGCTTTCCCTGATCTTTCCAGTATTTTAACTGAATTTGAAACTTTAAGCAAAGATATGCCTTAAAAATTAACCTTGATTCCACTAATCTATTAATCACTATTTAATGCTGAAAAATATTTGACATTTACTTGCTATAAAAAAAAAAAACTAGTTATCTAAAATGATTATCCCATAGAAATGTCCTTCTACAAATTAATCTGTGAATCTACTTATTTTAAATGCTCAGAAGAAAATTGCAATGGAAAATCTCATAGGAAAACTGCTATGGAATGAACTAAAAGAAGCTAAGATATTGTATTGTCAGAAGACATTAAAATTTATGATTAATGGCCATATTCACACATTTACAGATACAAAATATATATGTGAGCTCACAAAAATATTAAAGTAATTAACTGAACTTTCTATAGCTATTCTCAAAGAGTTATTGTAAGTTACAAACACTTTTTCCATCTCACACATGATCACCATATTTTTAATTGTGAATATATAAATACATTTTTTATCATTATTATTATTATATAATTCTATTCTTTAATTAAAGTTATTGTTAGTGTTAATAATTTTGTTATTTGTCATTTCTCATGCAAACCCAAGCCAGTTATTTATTTCATTAATATACTAAAGTATTAGGTGGAGGGGTAGTTTTCAGGAAATATAATTGAATCTGCATGGAAGCTTGTTTCTATGTGGGTTCAATTTGATCATTACTTGTGATTAATATCAACATGCCAATTAAAAATAAATTTTATGTTGTCACTCCACCATACAAATGGTTGCCCGTTAGTTATCTTTAAATTCCCCTAGACTAAAATTATTTTGCAAATATTGTATTTTATTTATTTCATTGTTAACTTGATTATTACCAATTGTCAAATGGATGGTTACCATTACAATATATTTCACAAATTCACTTCACAAGTATGTGTTTCTTTAGCAAGCACCTATTCACAATATCATCTTTCAATAACTATTAGAACATTTTCTAACTAAATAAAAAAAATGTTTTAATAGTTATTCAGCCATTGATTGAATGATGATAACTGTGAATATGTGATGCATGCTTAAAAAAAAATTAGCCCTGCTATTTGCAATTTTCTAAATTATACATCAATAGAAATATAAGAGTAATATAGAATATTTAGATAACAATGTAGAGCTGAGTCTTGCTAATAAAACCTGATTGTTTGAAATATATATTAGAAAACATTAATGTACCTTTTCCAATGCGTACAGGTATATGTTTGAGTATAAGAAAATGTTCATTAATTGTAAGTTTTTAGATTCACATAAAATATAACACACAAAAAAATATATACATAAAATTACAATAGCAGTTTTATTTCTCAAAAAGTTTATTTAAGCTAACTATCCCCTACATTTCTTAAAGCAGCATTTATTCATAATTTATGAACATTTAATAATGACTTCACTTGCATTCACAATCTCATTATTCTACTTTTAGAAATAGATATTCACTGCGTTCATTCCCTGCAGAGCTACTATCAACGGCTGCATAATAATCCATACTGTCAGACTAGTTTTAACTAAAACCTTCTTGGGCAAAAAGTATAGGATTATCTGTATTTACATCTCTAGCAGCAATCTTTATCGAGCTAATGATTTAAAATTTATAAAACAATATCATTAAACAATTAAGATTGTAACAATACCATTAAACAATTATAATCATATGCAGATCATTATTACTCAATTAAACCATTAAGCATCACATGATCACTATCTTATACTAGCACATAAATGTTTATAAACAAAGCAAAACTCTCCATACAGTATTGCCACCCTGTGCCAACCAGAGTAATCAATGAATGCCAGAAGGATGAGTAGGCATTAGATAGGGATTTTATGCACAAGCCTTCTGGCATTCATTGATTACTCTGGTTGGGATAAGGTGGCAATACTGTATGGAGAGTTTTGCTTTGTTTATTACTCAATTACAAAGACTATTATATGCAGAGTTCGAACTCAGACTTTCCCGCCACTCTCAGTGCCATCTCATATTGCTGACCCACCTGATCACACACATGTTGAAAAGATAAATAATCACTAATATACGTATTTCATGCTAAACCAGCAATCATCAGTTGGTCTAGATTACTATCCTCACACATATATATATAATCAGTACTCAGCTTTATATTAAGATAGCCAATATTTATACTTTAATGGACAGGCTGAGTACTGATTATATATATGTGTGAGGATAGTAATCTAGACCAACTGATGATTGCTGGTTTAGCATGAAATACGTATATTGGTGATTATTTATCTTTTCAACATGTGTGATCAGGTGGGTCAGCAATATGAGATGGCACTGAGAGTGGTGGGAAAGTCTGAGTTCGAACCCCACATATATTACATATATAAATGCAGGTTTAAGCCTGTACAATGTATTAAGGAGTATTATAATAAATTCAAATATGCAATTGATATATAAAATGGTATATATTTTCATAATAAAAATTGTGTGTGTGTGTGTGTATGTAAATATAAGACAGTAATACTCATATTACCGGTTTATTAAGTAAATGAAATACTCTCAATCCAAAGCACAAGACAAAACTTTTTTTGAAAAAAAGACCATCTTTTTTCTTTACCTTATCTTATATAAAGGTTTAGCTGAAGCATGTTCTCAAAGAAATCATGAATTTTTATATCAATCATATTACTTTTTAAAGCTATTTTTAAAATGATTTATATTATTTTAATTAATATTTGTGATTTTTTTCAATTTACACATTAGTATTTGATTTGTTTAACAAACCAGTAGTTTGAGCATTTATCTCTATATATTACATAATAATAATCATTGGGAATATCTTATATTCACATATTTCATTCATTGAGTCAGTATTGACAATGAGTAAATTGAAAATGTTCTCAAATGACAATTAAAATAATATAAATCAATTTAAAAATAGCTTTAAAAAGTAATATAATTGTTTTAAAAATTTATGCTTTCTTTCCAAAGTACTTCAAATAAACCTCTATATAAAAAGATGAGATAAAAAGAGAAGACCGTATGTTCATTTCTTTAAAAAAGTTTTGTCTTGCGCTTTGGAATGAGGGTATTTCCATTACTTAATAAACCAATAGTTTGAGTATTAATCTTGATATATATATATATATAATTATCAATAAATACTTCTTCAATGTAATAAATAAGCAAAGGATTTTTATAGGAATATACAAAATGCTTATCAACATTAAAAAAAATTGTTAAGGAAGATTTCTAGGCTAGAATTGAAATAAAGATTGAAGGATTAAAGTGCTACAGCTAAATTTGGCTATGGCAAAAGAAAAGAGAGAGGACTAAGATTTGTTACAAACTACAGAAAAAAAAAATTATATTATGAATTATTTCTTTGAAAAAAGTGATAAACAAAAATGGAAATTGAAACATCTAAATGAAAGTACATCAGAATTGGAATATATTTTGACTAATAAAAAATCAAGATGGTAATGTTCTTAATAGATTCAATGTAGGAATTGATTATCAATTAGCAAGATATAAGATATGTGATACTGCAAATCTAGAGATGAAAAGACAGTATTAACAGTTGATATTCCTAACATTCAGAAATAGATCAATGAATTTAACCTATTCTGGTTTCAAATCCTTCTTATGTGAAAGTCCCTAGTGAAAATTTCATCCATATTTACCACAATATTATTTTTACAATTAAACCTTTTTTCTATATCATATATTGATAAACTTTACTTATTACAAATGTAAACTTTCAAGCAAAATACGTTCTAAATGTCAATATATGAACTTGGCAAAATAGGAAAATAAATTACTAAATGGAATTCTTAACTATAACAATATCGCTTTTTCTTATTGAACTTAATCCATGTCTATTCATAAAAACTGTAGAATAAAATATTTAAACTATTTTTAAAAATAGAAACAAATTTTAGTTTAGACATCATTGAAGGATGAAAATGTATCTTAAAATTCATAATTAAATTTATTATTAAAATTTTACAAGAAATTTCTTTATCAGTGTTTAGAAAAAGCATTTTTGTTAGCCAGTAAAAACTGCTTCAATTTTTCCATAATTAAGTTTTTATAACTTGTCTTAAAGATAAAGATTTTCAAATAAGATCTAATTGTAATCAAGTAGCTTTTTGTTTAAAAATAAATATTTGACAACTATATTACATAATTAAATTTAAATATTTAAATAAATTACTGAAAATAATTTTTGAAAAGATTCATTTAAAAATTATCTTGAGCCAAACAATAAGAAATTGTTACTTGTGTTGAGATCAAATAAGAGCATCGGTGATTGTTTTATATGCAAATTAACATTCTAATTTTCTAGAGATCTGTATGATACTGAGATCTACAGATTTTTGTAAATTAATAATTTTAATTGATGATTTCTATACATACACAAAAAAATCTATATACAGTAAACTAATATTATAAATAACTGCAAAATAGCAAAAAAAAAGTTGAAAGTGATAGCAGCACTATTTTAAGGCCAATAACATCTCAAAAACAGATTTGAAGACAGTTCAAACCTAACAAAATCAGTAAAAAGACAACTCATATTCTTCTAAGAATTACAGCAGAGACAACTGGTACCAAAAAGTAGTAGCAATTCATCAGTAAATTCTCAATGGAAGACAATGTAATATAAAAGTATTTCAAAATGATTCATTAAGAATTGAGTATCTGAAATTCTAGATACTAAATAATTAATAATGATATAAAAAATATAACTGTGAATTGACAAGAAAAATTATACAAAAGAAATGAAATTTCAAAAACATCTAACAGTATATTAGTATCGAAGAAACAATTATTTTATCATTAAGGAGAAAGAACTACTTTTAAAAAGAGTGATGACATCATAAAGTATATGGAATAGTTTTACAAAAAATTATATAGTAAAAACAAAAAACAAAGTAATCATTGTAATTCTTTTTCTTTCACCACAGTTATACCACCTAATGTAAGCTTTAGTAATTAATAGATGTCAGATTATAAATCCCTATCCAATAGTGTCCTATGCAATATCATCAGACTAATTTCTAGCTTATGGTTTTCATCAGTGAGCTTCTTTGGATTTTGAAGCAATAGACCTGAATCTTTAGAATTTAATGCCCTTTCTTTTTAGTTACCATTATTAATTATCAAAATATCAGCCCAAATTGAAAAACATAAATGTTTTCAATCTAAACCAATTTGCCTGTGTAGTCATATACATCTGAAACCAATTCAGTATCTATATATTATGGTATTCATAGTTTTTAAACAACTATAGGCATCTCTATCCTATAGCCAGAATAAAAAACTAAAAACACCATAATATATAGATACCGAGCTGATTTCAGATATATATAACTACACAGACAAGGTGCTTAAATTGAGAACATTTATGTTTTTCAATTTAGGCTGAGAACTTGATAATAAAACAAATAAGTAAAAGCTAGCTTCTAAAAAGAAAGCACATCAGATCCTAAGGATCCATATGCACTGTTCCAGGATCCAAAATTCCTCAGTGATAAAAACCATAAGCTAAAAATTAATCTTAGGATATTGGATAAGACAGCACTGGATAAAGATCTATTAAGCACTACCATTTAGCAACTATTACATATTAAAGTTTACATTAGGTGTTGAAATATTGTAGGACAGCACTGGATGTGAATTTATTAAACACTATCATTTGGCATCTATTACTTATTAAAGTTTATATTAGGTGGCATAGCTGTGGTAAAAGAAAAAGAATATGCTGTTGAAACAGCAATGTATAAGCTGGAGTCATTTAATATTTTATTAGTTTTTAACTACTATAATTATTATATTTTCTAAATCGAAGCACTTTAAATGAAAAGATGTCTATAAAATGATAGAAATATAATAATATTTTTATCATTTTATAGGGATACCTTAAAAGAAGCAAGTAAAGAAATCGAAAAACTATTAGCAAAAACTCTAAATAATAAAGATATAGCAAATAATTAGAAAAATATAGCAATAATGATATTTAAGAAATGATAATGAAGATGTTAGAAATTATACACCCATGAGCAATCTATCAATTCTATATAAAATCTTTACCATCATAATTACAATTTGTCTAAAGCAAATTTTAGATTCAAATCAAACAAAAGAACAAGCTGGGTTTAAAAGTAGTTTTAGTATAGTAGATCATATCTAAGTATTGAGAGAAGTAAAATATAGAAAGGACCAATGAATTTGAGTTGCATTAGGATTCATGGATTATGAAATGGCATTTAATTCTCTAAGCACTTTCAGTGTGATTAAAACTTTGGATTATCAAAATAAAGACCGAGGATATTATCATTATACAGCAACATTAAGAAACTAACATTGGTAAGGATGTACAACAAGGTGATTCCATATTTCCCCAAAAAAATTATAGTAGTTTTATAAAAAATATTTTGTGGATCAAAATAAAGAGCTAAGAAAATAAAAACACAAGAAGATTATTTAAGTTATCTAAATTTTTTGCAGATGTTTTGATTGTTTTGGTAAATAATGCTTTTAAAGCTCAGGCAATGTTGCAAGAATTAACAGATAAAAGTAAGAAAATAAGACTAAAGATAAATACTAAAAATATTAATAATAATGTTTCATGGAGTTTCTCAGAAAAAAAAAATTAAGATAAATGATCATGAATTAGAACTACTGCAAATATCTTGGTCAGATTATTAATATAGATGAAAACTTAATTGTTGAAATAAATAATAGAATTAAACTCAAATGAAATGCTTTTGGGAGAAATAACTTATCATTAAAAGAAAATATGCCCATGAGAAAGTTTTAAATATATATGTTTTTACCAGACTTGGACAGAGATTTTAGACAAGTCAACAAAATACGAAGAGATATATGATGGGAATTAATAATAAAAAGATTGAAATGGTGATCACTGGCATTATTAAAAGAATTAAGCAAATGAAATAAAGTTGGTACGGACATATTGAAAGATAAGGTAATAATAAATGGTCAATTGAAATCTTAAGAGATTGTAAAAGACCTAGATAGAAACCACATATGAGATATATGGAAGAATTAAGAAAATTTATTAGTGAGATGTGGAGAAAATATATTATGGACTGGAAAAACTGTATTAAACTAAGAGAGGCCTTCATTCTGCAGTGAAATAATAATGATTGAAAATGATGAATGAGGAACAATAAATCTTTATTCATAACCCTTTTCTTAAAAATAAATTCAAAGACATTAAAAGGTACTTGATTTTCAAGACAATATTAAGAGAAAATAATTCTTATTAGAAAATGAATTTCTGAAAGAAAAAAAAAAGGTAAAAATAAAAATAACTCATTAGCTAAATATTTGTACATCTTTTTAAAAAATCTTCATTAAAGCTCAAACACTTCACAAGCAAATGGATTTTAATGCTAACATAAAGATTTCATAAATGTTATAAAACAATTTTGTTTCTGATTTCAATACATAATATACTATATATGGATAAGAGAGCACCAAAGTTAAGGACTAATTATAATAATCCTATAGATATGAAAGTTAATTCTTAATAGTAAAAGATAACTTTTGAGATTTAATACTTAAATCCAAATAACAGAGATGAAACAGGATAAGAGGAAAAATATAATTTAATTTTTATGTCCTGCACATGTGGGGTTTAGATTGACCTTAGGTCAACATGGGTGTGACAATAATCTCAGCCTCAGGGTGGCCTTTGAGCATTCCATCATCAGATTTTCAATTGGATGGATGGTTGAAGAGTTGGAGTGTGGAGTGGATTGAAGCCTGTCCATTAAACTATGAGGATAGTCTATCTTAATATATATCTGAGCACTTATACTATATATGTGTGTAAAGATGATAGTCTGGACCAACTGATGATTGCTGGTTTAGCATGAAATATGTATATTGGTGATTATTTATCTTTTCAGCATATATGTGTTTAGGTGTATCAGTGTTATTAGATAGAGTGGAGAGAGGTGGGTGGTGTGAAAGTCTGTGCTCATATACCCTATATTACATAAATTATACTGATAATCAGATCTAGCTATATTCATAAAAATATTATAGACTATGGTCAGCTTTCCAGACCATTAAATCACTCCTAATTAAATGAGGATAATTAGATCCTCTATGGATTACGAATTTATATTAGGTTTAAAACCAGAGAACTATCCAATAATGGGAAATCCATGGGAGGATATTTTACACCCTCAACATTATCAACTATACCATGACTAATTTAGTAGAATATGAACTCTTATTTCACAAGCTATTTTAAAATTAATTTATTATATTTAAATGGTAAGAATTTATGAGAATAGATTCAGGAGGCTAAATTAATAAGTAGCAATATATATATATGTTTATTATACAATAAGAATATATAAAATATTAAGAGACTATTATATTAAGTTACAAAATATAAATAAATACATAAATATTACCAGTTGTATTTTTATATTGGATTATTTCCATCATCTACTATGAGTATTGAATGTCTTTAGAAAAATTTAACTTTTATTTAAATATTCCCAATACATTTTAATTGTTAGTAATAGCACATCAAACAGATTAGTATATGCACAATGTTTCGAGAAATATTATTCTTCCCTCTTCTTCAGGTGTTGCTGGCCTGACTAGTGACAGTACAAGCATGGGATTCAAACCTAGACCCATAGATTCTTGAGTATGATGATGGAAATAGTCCAATATAAAAATACAACTAGAACACCATCATCACAAACCTTCAGGAAAACAATAAATATTACCACATCCTTCAGATAATTACACATACACATTAAAAGATTTATCAAAGTCTTCAGTTTAAAATCCTTTTTTGTTAAACATAATTTTTTTTTTCATTTGTTTGTTTTTACATTATGGAGTCTATTTCAGTATTTAAGATGCTATAAATCCATCCTTGAAAATTTAGAAACATTAAGTTTTCAACTTCTTTAGCTGCTTCATATTTTAAATTATTTAGATCACATTTCTTCACTTCTCTAAAGACATAAATATCCCATAGGAGAGGACTATGTGCAAGTACAATTTTTTTATGTAGATTAAGCCCAATTCAGAAATGGCAATTCAAATTTGATCACATATTAGGATTTGAACAGATAATCAATCCAAACTACATCATATCCAGGATAAACAGTACACACTGTGGACATAACCACCAAGCAAGCATCATCATGATAATTTTATATTTATTTTTGTTCATAACTTGGCAGCTAAAGATGACTGTTAAAAAAAAGACAGACTGAAGATACTGGGAAAAGTGTGAACTTTTAATAAAAATTTTAATTACCCTGAGCATTGTTTAAATTATATTTTATCATTACCTCATCATCTTTTTTTTTTAAAGTTATCTTTATTACTTACAATGACAAAAAATATATATTTGTTACAATACAAAATATTTTTTTATAAATCTGACATTTTAACAAAATAAAACTTGAATATTTTTTTTCAAAAACAAAAAATCAGATTTCAATTATTCAAACTTTGAGTAACTGACCTTTGAACTTTGAATGTTAAATTTAAATAACATAAGCAAATTTCAAATCAGTGAACTAAATGAAATCTTTTTCTTTTTGAACTTGTTTACTTTTTTTTGTTGATCTTTATTAAAACTGTTATCCCAAAAGCAACCAGCATTTAACCATTCTTGCAGTCAATTATATATCTTGCTTTGCAACTGATACATTGCCCTCCTATCGGGTTAGGAATAAAATAAGTCAATTCATATTCTTCATAGTGGATGATTTTATTTCTATTCTAAACATTAACATGAATTTTTATATATATATATTTTTACATATAACCTTGACAATGAGCTAGAGATTAAAATAGGACAGGCACTAAGTTTAAAATCATTTTTCCAATATTAAACTGAGTAAATATTAAGTAAACCTTATTTTAATTTCTCAAGGATATTGCAACCACAATGTGAACCAAATTGTGCAAAATACAGTTGCTAATCAAAGACTCTTGGTTTGAATAATTTTTTGCAAATGTCAGGAAAACTCTACCGAACATTTGATTTTAACTTACAATTCATAATTAATTATTTATCATTTCACTGAGAGTTTTTTTCTACAAGCTATTCTGTAGTGAGTCCAGGATATCTCTTGACTAGTGCTTTACCATCAACTTACATGGTGGTTTTAAGCACAAGCACATACTTGTAGTTTGGCTGCCTCCTCCAGAGAAAAGGCTTAATCATACAAATATTTTCAATCTACATTTAGCAGACATACTATAAACATTATATCCTATAGCTTTCCTCTTTCAATCATCTATTCTTCATCACTAGTTAAGTTCTCTTTGATAAATTTCAAAGAGTGGGTATTGTATGTTCTCTTTTCTATTTCTTCATTAACTAATACAAAAGCAATATTATCTCTTCACACAAAATAATAATAAACCAATAAATAAAGATATCATATTCTGTACATATTAATTTTTTGTCTGTGAATATAAACTCATGTAAGTCAATAATTTCATCTCTATGATAACCATGATTCTTAATTTCATAAAGTTTATGATAAAAATATGTGTGAAAAAAGATTTCTTGAATATGTGTTACAATATTTTTCCATAATTAATCTCTTTAATATTTGGAATGTACATATACAATGATATGCTCTTTGCTAGATATCATATTTTCCTTCTAGGTCTTAGATATATTTAAGTATCCAACATAAACACAGCAATTATTATATGCATAATATATAATTAAAGTTTTAGAAGTATCTTAACTATAACCATTTTTATGTGGAAAATGATTGACTGTTGTTTTTTTCATCTCAAAATTATTATTTATCATAATAATTTATGGTTTTTAACAATTATAATTAAGGTAGAACAATATACATTTTTTTTACCAAAAAAATCATGTTTCAGTAAAATTATATTTTTATTTTCCATTCATATATGAGCTCATTAATTCATTAATCAGATCTTGGGTCTTTGAGGAGATAAAGCCATCCAAATTTATAACAGTATTAAGAACTGAGATTAACTTTTTCCCCTCACCATGTATTTTTCAATTACTCTCAGCACTTTCAAATGGACTAGCAAGAAAATTTGTCTATCTAAGCTACTATCTATCACATGATCATCATTACTACTAATTTTCCATTGGAGTGAATATTTAATTCATCTTCTAGATACTTTATTCCCCTTTTTCTTTGCGATTGTAGCTGTGACTCTTTTAACATTTACTTTCAATCTTTTCCTTATTCTACAGTTTATAGTTGTATAAACTTGTGCAATCGCTTTATAATTAATTTTTTGGATTTCTAAATTTCCCATTCCTTCCATATCATTATAAAATGTTCTAAATTTTCCATTTCTTTTGAAATAATTTTATTTTCCAAAACTTCATTTATGCTTTGTTAACTATTTTTAACCTTTACTTCTTCACTTTGTTGTAACTGTTTAACATTTGGAAGCTTTGTTATTCTTTTTTATATTTTATTTCTACTACATCATTAGAACATTCTATTTCTATCTTTTCAAATTTTGCATCAATAGTAATTATTTTTAAAGAAACTTGTTCTAACAATATGATTTTTTGTTTCTACCTCTTCTATTATCTCATGTAACAATTCTATTTTGCTTTCCTGCTCAATTTTATTTTGCTGTATTTCTTAACATGCTTCTTCAATTTTATTCTCAATCTGGGTTAAATCTACCTCTAACACTTTTATATATTTTACTTCCAGTATATCATCGGAGTATTCTATTTCCTTTTCTTGTTCTATTTCACTGTGATTTTCTGGTGCTACTATTTGCTTTTTATGATTATAAAGTACTGCATCTACTTTCTATTTTGATTTTCATACATTGTATCTATCCTTTCTAATATTTCTTTAAGTACTATAAACATTCTATTTAATTGATTTTCAGTCATTTTATCAAGCGTTTTTATCATCATTCTCTAAATTCATCAACTCTATGTTAAATTTCTATTTGATCTTTACTTTATTCCTCACTGGAAATGTTTTCGGTTTCTTTTTCTGGAATCTGCATTTTAGCTCTTGATCTCAAAAGCATCTAATTAATCATAACATTTAACTACAATATTTACGTTTTTTTTATATCGCTATTTTAAAATTATCCCTGCTTAATTTCTTATTCAATGAATTGATGTAATCATTCGTCTTTTCACTCTCAAGCCATATTTATTATATTCCTGATTATTCTATTGTCTGCCATTTTACTAGTTTGCCCTACTTATATGCACTTTTAATTTATATTATTTACTTATATTTTCTCTTAATATCAAAATTCAATAGCTATTATAAACTTCAATTCAGTTATTATTACTCTTAGCCTCTTCTCTATTCGCACATTTCTCACCAAATTATTGTTTTTTTATTAAATAGCAAGGGTCAGTATACAGCATTCACATTAGATGCCAATTTATAACTAACTTATCTCAAGTCTAGAGAGTGGTAACTAAATGTATTCAAGCCCTATGTTTTAGGGCACCAATGTTAGCTAGGCAGGGTCATCTCAAGCAATCACATTGGATGAAAATTTGTACCAATCCTGCCATTTGGATAAGGAGAACACCAAAGTTAAGCAGTAATTATAATAATCATATAGATATGAAAATTAATGCTTAATAATAAATGATAACTTTTGAGATTTCACACTTAAATCCAAATAACAGAGATAAAACAATATAGCAGATAAATATAATTTAATTATAAATTATATTAATGGTCAGACCTAGCTATATTCATAAAAATATTATAGACTACGATCACCTTTCCAGACCATTAAAGCACTCCTAATTAAATGAAGGGTAATTAGATCCTTAATGAATTATGAATTTATATTAGGATTTCCACCCAATACTGGGTAATCCATAGGAGGATATTTTAGAACCTCAGTATTATCAAACTATACCATGACTAATTTAGTAGAATATGAATTCTTATCTCACAAGCTATTATAAAATTAATTTTATTATATTTAAATGCTAAGAATTTATGAGAAGAGAGACAGGAGGTTAGATTAATAAATAACAAAAAATATTTATTATACAATAAGGCATATATAAAATATTAAGACACTATTACATTAAGTTACAAAATATAAATAAATAATAAATACATAAATATTACCATCCATTAGATAATCACACATTCACATTAAAAGTTTTATCAAAGACTAGTTTAAACTCTTTTTTTAAATTATGCTTAACATTTTTCTTCATTTGTTTGTTTTTACATTATGGAGTCTATTTTGGTATTTAAGATGCTATAAATCCATTCTTGAAAATTTAGAATCATTAAGTTTTCAACTTCTTTAGCTGTTTCATATTCTAAATTATTTAGATGATATCTCTTCACCTCTCTAAAGACACCTTAATCTCTAAAGACACAAATATTCTGTGAGACTTTCATTCAACAATTATTTGCAAACATAATTTTTTTTAACATAGATTAAGCACAACTAAGAAATGGCAGTTCAAGTTTGATTAAATATCAGGCTTTGAACAGATAATCAATCCAAACTACATCATATTCAGAGTAAACGGTACACATACAGTGGACTTAGCCACCATGTATCATCATGGTAGGTTTATAATATTTATTTTTGTTCATAACTTGGTTGCTAAATTAAAATAAACTTAAAGTTTTACAATTAGCTAATGATTATTGTTAAACAAGACAGACTGAAAATGCTGAGAAAATTGTGAGCTTTTAATAAAAATTTGAACTACCCTAAGCATTGTTTCAATTATTTTTTATCACTATCTCATCTTTTTTTTTTAAAGTTAATTTTATTATTTACAATAATAAAAAAAAAAGATTTGTTACAATACAAAATATTTTTTAAACCTGACATTTTTAACAAAATAAATTTGAATATTTTTTTTAAAAAACAAAAAATCAGATTTCAATTACACAAACTATGAATAAGAGATTTTTGAATATTAAATTTAGAAACAGTATAAACAAATTTCAAAACAGTGAACTAAAAGAAATCTTTTTCTTTTTTTAAATTTACTTGTCTACTCTTTTATTTTTATCATTTTTATTAAAACCATCCCCACCCAAAGCAACTAGCATTTAAACACTTTTGTGGTCAATTATGTATCTTGCTTTACAACTGATAAAATATGATTACATACATTCCAATCTGGAATAAATGCAATATTACTATAGACATCATATGTATGCACATACACATATAATTCCTCCTCTCCCCATTTCCAAAAATAATAATGATTTATATGTATAAATAGTATTGTAAAAAAAAAAAGTCCTATTTACAATTAAAATAATTTCATTCTTCAATTAGAAATAGAAGTGAAACTATGCATATATTCAATATTTGTTTTTATATAGTTTTATCAAGTGACCTTTTGTGTTTTTCATTCAAGGAAAGTTGCTTTAAATGTAATAAATATTTTTTTCAAATAGAAGTGAGTATTTAATATGGTGGCATCATAACAGCCATAAGTTTTGATTCCAAGGTCCTTAGCAGATAAAATGGATGATAATGAACATTATGTATAATGAAATTAGAATATTTATACACCTATATTTTAATTTTAAAATTATATATATATTAAATCAACAAAAAAAGAATTACTAAAAAAATAGAATACTGTATAATATTTAACACAAGGGTATATATAAATGTATCTATTTATTTAGTAATGATGCAATTACTTAAAAAATTATATACTGCATACAAAATAAATTATAAACAAAAACAATTAACAAAAAAATAAAGTACTGTACAATATTCAAAGAATATATTATTTATTTTTAAAGAAAATAATTGATTAAAAAAAATTAATCCAAACTGTTAACTAATATTACTAATATTTTGATATAAGTAAATAAATAAAAAAATAGCTACTAACGTTTTCTTATATGTAATGAAAATTGATTTTGATAAAGTATAAAAAAATACAATAACCAAGCAATCATAAACAAAAACCTATAATTCTAATCCCATTTCTTATTCTGATAGGACACATACATCTGTAACAAGTGTGCCATTTTGTAATTGATTTCCACAGCGCATAAAGGTTGCAATATGAATAAAAAATTATTATTTTTATAAATATCCTAATTTTTTTTCTTTGTTTGCTATTTTTTTTAGATAGTGTTAGGTGAATCAGTGAAGTTTGAGTCAACAAATATGGAAGCTTGAATGCACAAAACAACAACAACAACAAAAACATAAAAACAAAACAAATTTTTCTTTAATTTTTGAAAAGCATACAATCAACTTCTGATTGCTTAAAATATTAGATAATTTTAAGTATAATCAAAAATCATATATACCTCTACTGTTTTCAAACAATAAAATGTATATTTAACAATTCATAAATAAAAAAGAATTGTGTAACTGAAGTATACTCAACCTACAGATCACTGAGCTTTTATGTGCAGCCTGACACACACACAATTTAATATAAGTTTTTAAATTCTTGATATGGATGGCAATTACCAGCTGAGACAGCCCGATAGTGGTGTGAACAATGTGACCACACTAGACCCCACATTTATCAAGACCCTATGGCTGCATGATCTATGCTTTTTGCAAAATCAAAAAATCAAATATTTTATTACATGCAAAACATAATTATGTTTCCTTTTTTTTTTTTCCTGTCAAATTTCTGTAATTTGAAGGCCCTATCTCATCGAAGTAAAACAATTGTAGAAACATTGTTGGCGCAGTGATGCAGATTTTTCAGCTACATTCAATGCGTATCCTTAAATATTTTACAATGTTCTGGTCATGTTAATGTGAAATCAGCAAAGGTCAAGAATCATTCTCCTCGTTAGCAATTTTATCTATTAAATCAGAATTTACAAAAAGGAATAAATTATAGTGATATTATTAATGGATTCACAATGAAACATTCGAGAATATTAAATATAAGTTTTTGCATTATATGTATTTTATTTTGTCATTTCAAATATTAATTCAATAAAATTGCACAAAGCCATATTTATATATTAAAAATAATCATAAATAAATAAGTATTTATACATTATAAGTATTAATTTGTACAATTTTATTTTGAGTAAACAAAATAAAATACACATAATGCAAAAAAAATCATATTTTATTTTCTTGCAAATTCTCATTCAAAATAAATAAAAAATTAACAAAGAGATTCATTCTTGATTTGATTTACAATAATTGTAAAGCAATATATTTCTACTTGCAAATATTTTTTTTTTAAAAAAAATATCTACGTATTTTTATCATGAGTAAAAGATCCAACCCCCTGCATAAAAACATTGCTCTGGGCCTCACTTTTTCTCAGGCTGGCTCTGTCTACAACCTCTTGTTTCAATTGGAAAATGCGCTCACTATATATTTTTGTTTGTTTTAATTGTGTAATTATGTCAATAGATGATAATGTCGATTATGATAACAAACTTGTGACTGTTTTGAAATATATATGAAACTATACTTTAATTACTCACAATGGCAGGAGTGATTTCAAATACAAATAAAAAATATCCAATGAAAATAATGGAAAAGAATATTTTGTTATGTAAAATAAACATGGATTTGTGACTTGTTTGATTTGTCATAAAAATGTTATATATTAAAAAAATATAATATTGTTCATCATTATAAGGAGGTATCTAAAAAAATCTCAAAATCATTCTCTGGTGGCGAGCATGTTGTAGTACATGCTTCTGCCATTAGATGCCTCTTACAGGGATCCCCCTGCATCAGTCTGCCAACTGTCATCATTGAATGACATTGTGGTGCAACATAAATAAATGATTTTGTTAAATGTGCCTTATTTGTCGATTTTTGTAATGATTGAAAAGTTGAAAGATAAAATTCAGTTTTCCATTAGGGAAAATGGCAAGAGAAACAGTCATAATGCTGGAAACAGTTTACAAGCAAGCTGTTCTCAGAAAACACAAATTTACAAGTGATTTAATGAAAGTATCAAATTTATTATGTCCCACATAAGCGTGGCAAGTGAAGTCCAATGTCAAGGCAATGCTGATATTTTGTGATGCAAATGGCATTGTTCATTCAGAATCCGTTTATAGCACTTAAGAATTTTATCTACAAGTTCTGAAACATTTGCATGATGCATTAAAATGAAAATGACCTGATTTGTGGCAAGTAAGGAGTGCAAGCTTTAGTATGACAATATGCCAGTGCACAAAACCTTGAGTGTGAACCATTTTTATAATTAAAAACAGCATGACCCAGCTTATCCATTACCTATATTCACCCAATCTCATTATGTGTAACTCCTTTGTATTCTCCTGAATAAAAAAATGCATTAAAAGAAAAAAATTTGTGAACTTGAAAGTGCTGAAGAAAAAAACAATGGAGGTGTTAAAAGACATCACTTTGCAAAAATTCCAGGATTACTTTGAAAAATGGAAAACAGATAGTATTTTGATAAAGATTCAAGATGAAGCACATAAAAATAAATACACATTTTTTTATTGCAAAATCCTGGAATTTTTTTGGGTACCCTCTTGTATATCATGAAATACAAATTATTTAAGAACTCTTTTCCTCAAGGATTTTTAATAAGATGTCTATTATAGTAATATCCTTTTACTTATTTTGGTGTGATGGCTAAGCAGAGGATAAGTTTTGGCCCAGTTTTTTCCTCAATAGCAAGAAATTATTTTATTTTTATAACAAAACGATAAGTTTGTAACGAACTTGTAAATGATGGATAATGGTGTCTTTTAACTTTTCTGTGTGACATCACAGAAAAACTTGGTGAGCTCAATGATGGTTTACAGGTTGAAAATAAATTATTTCATATACGATGAATAAAGTATTTGCTTTTAAAGAGACATTAAACATCTATTATGAAGAAATACAAAACTAAATACTGCATAATTTTCCAACCATAATAAAAGCTAAATGAGATGGTATTGACATTTCTCCAGAAAACTAAATAATAAATTTCAAATTATTTAGCTGCCTTATAAAAGAAATTTACAAGTAGATTACAAAATTTAAAAAATATTAAAAATTGTCTCTTGCTTGTACAAGATCCCTGGTACTTAAAAACAGCAATTATTATACAACTAACTAAATTGAGAGATGATTATGGAATGCTATTTGACAAGATTCAACAACGTCAAAAATTATATGAATCTGCCGATTATTTTTACAGAAAAGAAGGAGGGAACAGAATATGCCGAATTTTGGAGATTAATATCTGAAAAATATAAGACTGTGCAAAAATGTACTCAAACACTGCTCAGTTATTCACATCAACTTATGTTTGTGAATAATCCTATTCTAAAATAAAATATGTGAAAAACTTATATAGAAATCGGTTTACTGATGCCCACTTTGATGATGTATAAAGCGCTGCATGTAGCAATTATAAAATTGATTTATTTAAAAGTGAATATTTTGTCTCAACATCAAAAATGACACTAATTTTTAAATAAACATTTGGACATTTAAGTTTATTTTTTACATTATCATATCAGGAAATATAGTGTACTTTCTATGTTGTAGCCCACATTGTGTACCATGTAACATAGCAAACATATGTATGTGACCTAGGGAAGGGAAGAAGTTCAGTATGACTGCTTTAACTTATTTGCTTTTTAAAATTAATTACATCCTACTTTCGGAAATTTAAACAAATTAGTTTAAATGGAGGATTTACCATTAATATAAGTACATTAATTTGATATGACAAAAATTTAGTTTTTTTTAAAATTTATTATTTATAATTCAATTTTTTTTTTTAATTTCCCTAATGAATAGAAATTATAATCATACTTCCCCAAATTCACAATTTCTATATCTGCAATTTAATAAAAAGATATTATAATTTCTAAATTTTAATATTTTAGTTCACAGTTCACCACTTGAACATTGCAATTGAAACAATGCATAAACAATCTTTATCAATAAAGTAGCTCTGAATTTTCTAATTTAATATCATTTATCTTCTGCATTTCATTAATAATATTCATTGCAAAAATAACAAACAAGAAGCATATAAAATTACTGAAGTTTTATTATTATTTCATTTTTTAAAAGAGAATCTATTTTAATGAATTATTTTAAAGAATATTTATACTGCATAATGTTATTTAAAGTAAATGTATTTTTACTTTTTTTTTTTTTTAAAAGAGTGATTAAAGTTACTTAGTGTTTTCCTGAAAGTGTGTGATGATGGTATTTTAGTTGTATTTATATATTGGATAGAGTATTGATTATTAAATGTCTTTAGAAAAATTTAAATTTTCAAAGTCCATCCAACTGTTAGTAATGCTCAAAGTTTTGAGTGATATTCTTCTTCTCTCTTCTTCAGATGTTGCTGGCCTGACCAGTGTCAGTACTAGCATGGGAATTGAACCTGGACCTTAGATTCTTTAATATTGAATTTTAAAGTAACAGTCAGTTAGTTAGAGTATTATCTTAAAATTCAATATTCAAGAATCTAAGAATCCAGGTTCGATTCCCATGCTAATACTGTCACTGGTCAGGCCAGCAACACCTGAAGAAGAAAGGAGAATAATACTTCTTGAAACATTGGACATATAACTGTATTCTATTACTAATACTTGAATGTACTTTGAAAATTTAAATAAACTTAAATTTTTCTTAAGACATTTTAGGTTTGAAAGATCCCTCTATCGGCAAAATATGCTTGATTATTGCAAATTTTAAAGCACATTGAATACAGGTTAGTGCCTGTTCAGACTATTTACATAAGCACTCTGTGTGCTCTATAAATTAATTACTACTCTTCTATACAAGATGAGGGAAATAGTCCAATACATAAATACAATTAAAGCTATTTAGACTTTAGTTAATTTACTTATTCATTTACAAAAAAAAGGGGGGATGGAGATGGAGGAGATATAATTTCATCTATTACCAAAAAAGACAGCAGAAAGATTTGAAAAAGATAAAATATAAGAAAGAAAAAAATGCTAATTATAGATTATCTAGTTTTTGTTAATTATTTTTATTGACATTTTAAATGTATAATTTTAATAAAATTATAATATAGGTGTGTATACAGAATGTATATGCATGTTGAAAATACCTGTATTATATAACATATTGTAATGGTATACATATATGCCATTACATTCTCTCAAATGAAAATATGCAAAGATCAATAAATAAAATTCATTGAAATTGATAAAGAAAAAAAGTTTCAAGAAATAAACATATAAAATGCACAGATGGTAAATGTATTAAATAATTATTTAAAGTTAAAAACAAAGTGATAAGGAAAAGTTTTAAAAATCCAAAAACAAAAGATTCTATTTTAAGGAAAGTAAAAAAATAATAAAAGCTGTTAATTTATTTTCTTTTAATGTTATTTTTAAACAATAGAAGGATGGAAATGAATTTCTATCGAAATGAAATGGCAAACAGATCCTTAGGGCAGATTAATTTAACAAACTGAAGTCAGGTAAGAGATTAAAAATTACTAGTGATTAAGAAAATATTGGTGTTTCCCACTCTTCCCATTCTAAAACAACAGACAAGAGAGAAAAATCATCATCACCAATGAGAACTGCGCTAAGTCATGAGAGATCGATCCTAAAATTTCGTGATAAAAAATACGAAATAATATAAAAAGGAAAAATTAAAAAATACAAAAAAAAGAGATTAGACTTTTCCTGATTATTGACTAAAATATTTTGTACTGGTATGCATTAGACTTCATTTCCCTCAGTTACACCAATTGAGGCGGCCTCCAGAGTGGCAATTTCCGAAGAATAGCAAATAACAGATTTGTCTCCAATAAGAAAAATCTACTAATCGGTGATGGACAAAGTGTTGTACTGGGATGTGTGGCTTATCAATGACCACAAAGATGGCCTTCAGCAAACCTGCAGCAGTAAAGAAGATTCATCAAAATAAAATGGGAAATATGAACTTTTAACTCTCTAACTTAAGAAAATATAGACTTTCAGTTTAGCAATAACTAAACCTGAACCTTATTTCTCCTAAAGAAAATCTCTTATCTGAGAATTAAATTCTAAATCATCTAATTCTTATGTAATAAATATTTTATGTATAACATGTTTGCCATTTGACTGGAGATAATGGCGCAGTATGGCATATCCCATGATCTTTTGCCATGTGATAGAATATCTCAAATTTGCCATTATCATTTCCATCCTCGTTCAATAAAATTACTGAATTTAAAGTTAGGTTTTAATTATTGCATAGACCTGTAAGATCATGCTTGTTTAAGTCAGGTTAATTTTGGGTTGTTTCATAGTTGAATCGATGTTGGTGAATGGATGTATGGGTGTTACATGTCAATGTAAACTAGGAAGGTGCATTGGATTCTCACTACCTTCTGTCATGTTAGCATATAAAAACAGGCAAAACTCACCATACAGTATTGCCACTCAGGGCAAGCCAGAGTAATCAATAGCTATTTTAATAAGTTAGAAGCAAGCATAAAAAATGGTGATCATGTGATGTTAGAATAAGGTATATCATCCAATTGAATGCATGACCTGAAAATGGTAACCATCACTTTTGCTAATGGTTTGATTTCTTACACTCTGGTTGGGAACTATAAGTCAGCAAGGACCACTTTCCCCCCAGTATGTAGCATTTTCTCTTTCCACATATATTTATGTGATCCTTCACCAGACAAATGCACATTCCTGTAATGGGCGAGGATCATTAGGTTTCTTCTCTAATAATATCATGTTACAGATGTAAATTCCTGTAATCATGATTTTTCTTATACTAACATTCTTATTTTGCCTTGTTCGCATCAATATATCCGTACATTGGCGTTGATTTGGATGCAAACTTTTGGCCTGGAGTTAAAAGATTGAATCTTTTTAATGTATGATTCTATGCAATATATTATGTTTAGTAAGATATTACAAATAGTGTTAAAAATGATACTAAATTTATTCATCTGAGCATATAATTATAAATGTTAAACAATGAATTCATTCCTCGAAATTTTTGTGTTTTTGTATGTGTGTAATAAACATTTTTTGTCTCCTTAATTTTGGTGGTGATTTCTTTTATTGTCTTTATTAATTTTATTTTGAAATCAAAGATTAAAAAAGTTTAAGTTTGGAATTTTGTAAAGCTCAGCTTCTCCATGAACTAGTGATTAGGGCTATCAGTCACTTAAAATTTGAACCTCACCCATATGTGACTGCCTACTTTATACATTTTTCTAGGTTCAAATAGCCTAGTGGTGCCTTGGTCAGGCAAATAGGGGTTAGAGAGGGCACTGACCATTATAATATATGGTAAAAATACATAATGCATAGGAATCACAATTATCTTTGAATTTTGATATTCACCCCATGACTTAAAATCAAATATTGCAAATTAGAAATAAATATTGTAAGATGTTAGATAGTAAGAAAAAAAACTATTTTAGTATCAAAAAAAATGAATGAATTTAAATGATAATTAAAAAAACTATACCTGACAGGCTTTGATTTAACATCATATATTGAGAGCTTAGATAATTCCATTATTTTTAAATCAGAATCATAAAAGTTAATTCCACAATGTTCACACATAACCTAATGAAAAAAATACATAAATTAATTTTTACTTTATTAAAAAAAAAAGGTAATTTATTTAAAAAGCAATTATTAGTTTTAATAAAGTATTCATCAATAAATATTGACAAAGAATATTTAGAGGAAAGTAAAAATATACTTTAAATAACTTTCACTGAGCTAACTATAGTTTTCAGCACTTTTTTTTAAAGATTGCTATATATTTGTAATACTTCTTACTTTTTTTAAAAAAAAAAACTAATTTTTAATTGATTAAACTTATGTCCATATCAGAGTAAAACATTTCATTAGCACCATAGACATAATTAGCTTACAATATACATTATTTACTATTTCCTCAGTTTAATATAAATTTTTTTTTTTTTGCATATAAATTCTGCTTCATGTAACAGTCATATTTTTTTATGCTCATTGACAATCTTACCAACCAAGATTATTGTGGGATTTTTATCTCCAACTGACTATAACTACATATACATATATTGAACAATAGTGGATTAATAAATTAATTACAAGCGATTAAATTACTATTGCTAAATCCATATATAGTCAATTGCTTTAAATGAAACAGAAATTTGGACATGACTAGAGGAGTTACTAAAAGAATGAGAGAGCTTAAAATGTGCTTGTAGTAATGTAATAATAAAAAATATCTGGATATGAAATGAAAGTCAACATGGATGAACTTATTAATTGAGTAAAAGAAAAAATACTCTACATACAAAATAGAATCATTGGCATAATGGCTGAACAGGCAAATTCTAATGTCCACTTTATATATTCTTGTTGTTAGTCTTGGCTGGTGACTTCACAGCCTCCTGGGAATAAGGGCCATGATTAAGTTTTGTTTGTCCTGATAGTGAATTTCTATTTTTTAAAAAAAAGTTCATTCACACACCCATTCATTCTGCCTTCAAGAAGACTCAACTAATATTTCAATTAAAAGCTATCAGGCTACTGAGAAGAAAACTTGGTATTTCTTGATCTTTCACACACATATTCATTCTACCCTCAAGAAAATGCAATTGATATTTCAATTAAAAGCTATCAGGAAACTCTGAAAAAATACTATGGTATTTCTTGATCTTAAATTCAGAGGTAAAAAGCCAAATAAACTCATCACACTGGCTGATGCATGTTGGTAAGCAGAACATCCATGTTTGTATACTATATGAATAATCATACTGTATAACAGCTGCAATGATAACAAAGTATGGAGTAAACATTAGGAATTTGTCTGCTCAATTCTTTTAAGATCTCAAAGAGGAATCAAACAGTCTCCCTTCAGTTAACAGCAAACTCCTTTCTCTTTCCATATTTGTTTAAAATCTGTTACTTCAGTTTTAATCTGTTCATTGGAGTTCTTGAGAAAATTTACATCTTGCTGAAGCTTTCATTTTCATAAATCCCCTCATTTTTAAATACAAAAGATATTATTGTAATATGCGAATTTTATCATGTAGATAATCAAATTGTCTCCCATATCAAACATTAGATAAAAAAAATAAAAGAATTTAAAAAGCCATTATTTTCAAAATGAGAGATGCTGGAGCATGACTTGAACAATTACATATCAGTCAAATAAAGTTTATAGTTATTGATGAGTAACAATATCTATCTGGTGCTGTTAGAATAAATTTTCACAATTAGAATTTTTAAACATTCAAGAGTTAGTTCTTCATTAATCTTTTTGTTAGCTATATCAAGATACTGTCCATCAGAATGCAAATAATACTTAGAGTATGATTCTATATTAGCAATAATAATCCAAAAGTTCTATTTTTAAACATATTGAAAATATTACATTAATACTGAATAATATATAATAATAATAAAATAAAAAAACTATAAGAAAAATATATGTTTTCTATTTGAGGGTAGGGGAAGTTTTCTATTTGAGGGTAGGGGAAGTAACTAAGTAATACAATACTATTCTCAAACAGTAATATTTGATTAGTGATGATGATAGTTTGCAATAAATAGTTATTTTAAAATCAAAATATGAGAGAATTATTATAAATTTTAATAATATTTTTATATTCTTAACAAATGTAATATAGCTACACAACAATTACCTCCACACATCTGGAATACATTTTCAGTGAAAGCAATAACTCCAAAAACAAATTGACGTCTGGAATAACAATAAAACACAATTTAAAATATAAATAATAAAATCTTCCAATACTAATAGAAAAATATAATTATAATTTACAATTATATAAATAAATACTCAAGTTTTAATACAGCATCTTTAAATTTATCATTAATATGTTAGTAAATAATATAATCTCAAACTTCGGACGCAATGCTATAAATTTTTAAAAATGCTAATTGATAATTAATAACTCAATTAATAAGCAATCGGAATTTTATTTATAAATAATATATTTACATATATATATTATTATCAGGATCATCCATGTAAATATTAAAAATATAAGAATAATTTGGCAAAATAACATCTGCCTTCAAGTATAGAGATGTCATTTATGGTCCTTATAAAGATATAAATAGTTGTTGTATAAATGATAATAAAAGATTAATTATTCATAAAACAATTATGTATATCTTTGCAATGTTCACAGCAAGGCAAATGTTATTTTTCTGAAATACAAGAACATTTTTATTATTTTACATAGATGATCGCAAAAATTATAATAAATTAATCTACACATTTTTCACATGAAAACTTTCTACTTCAACAAATGTATATATATAATGCACCATTTAAAACTTTGGCCTCTGACTTCAAATCAAAATTATAATACTGTATCCAAAATTTGTATTTAGAGGAAACTGTTTATTAAAAAAATAATAAAATTATAATTATAGATGAATAAAAAAATGGGCAAAAAACCATTATTTTACTTAAAAAAATTAAGCATATTTTTAGCAATAAAGAAATTATGAAGGATATGTTGGAGAAAATTGTGCAAAATGATTAAAGAAATTAATGATCGCCTAGAAAAAACAATTCTTGCATATATTTGAAGAATAAAAAATTTACAGAAAATATCTTGATGTTCGATATCATCTGAAAGCTGATTATAACAAATACAAAACTAATGAATTAATAACAAAGTTTAAAATATTTTAAAAGTTATATTATAGAATTGGATAGAATTATTGCCTATCATAAAAGTAAATAGTATTAAACACTAAGTTAACTATTGTATGTAATGTTTTAAGTAATGTAATAAAGACGAATACAGATATATAAAAATTAAATATTTTATTTAAATAAAAGTAGATAAATTGAATATTAAAAAGTGGAATAGGTTATTTAAGGTTATTTTAAAAGTTATTTTAAATGTTTAAATAGTCTTAATAAAATAATAATTTATTTAAAAGTAATATTTTAAATAATGTTTTGGGTTTATTACGTCATCATTTTTATTTTCAAATATAAGTCTGCTATAAACTGAAAATATGTAAATTTGTTTTCAAGTTGGGGTAAGAATGGACCAATAAAAATAGGTATCCTTACAGACGAGAAATAGTTAGAGCGGGAGATTAATAATGTATTGAAACCGAAGAAAGGTAAATTATAACTATCAAAAGATAGTATTTTTAAAAATCTTTTATTTTAGTCAATTTTTTTTTGGTACTTTCTTATAACTTTATCTGCAAAAAACTAATTGATAATTTTAAAAATATTTTTTGCAAAAGAGAGTATAAACTAAAAATATTTTAATAATTTCGGTTAATATGATTTTCTAATTTTTAAAATACTTACCAGTCGTATTTTATCTAAAAGTTTAACCTAAGCCACGCAATAAAAATGGATATACTACAAAATAAAATGGATAGAAATTGAAACGCTGAAGAAATATTTGAATATTTATTGATACAGCTTTATTTATGCATAACCGGAGAATTTTTTTTGGTACATAAAAAAAACCACAGCTCGGACATTATACGGAGTCTAAAAATGTATTGAAACGTATGATTTATAAGCTTATTCAAGATATTTTTTTAAATGGTAATAAGATAATCATATATTGCATGAATTATTTTATAATATGATATTCAACGGAGTAAAATGTTATATCCTTTCTAGAACCCAGGAGATTATGTTATAGAAGCGTTTTTTGATATTAAAATATCCGGTCTTCGAATTATTTAAAATGTACTTGGAAAAGATTTGTTCAAAAGTATTTGAAGTTTTTTATTTTAAAAGAGATTTATAAAAATACCAAATGAAAGTTTAAATGTATCAAGAAGGAAACAGAGATAGAAGTGAACACATAGATGAATAAAAAAAAAATGGATCCACGGAAATACAAATAGTACTGAAAAGTTTATCGAGTATTTTAAAATTAAATTAGATGGATTGATGCATCGGATATGCAGAGAATATTGGTAGAGAAGATTAAGAAGCTTCACGGGATTAATTAATATTATCGTCCTAAAAATGAAAACCAAGGATTATTTTCTAAATTTTACTAAATGGATTGATAATTATTTTATTTTAAACTTTAACGCGCTTGGAGAACATTTTTAAAAACTCTAGAGAAAATAATAAGCATTTTGGACTTATCAGAACTATCGTCAAGAAAATATGTAACTATAGGTTTGATTCTTTTATTTTGTTAACCTAATTTAAATCTAAAATTTTATATAAGATTAGGAAAAACATAAAAACATTAATTTGTTAATATTAAAATCTTATAATATAACAATCTAATAATTTAGCTAAAAAATATTTTAATATAAAGTGTATGGGTATGAATTTTTTTTTCTATATCTGCAATGCTCAAGTGGACAAAGAAAGCCTACTGAACACGATGACTAGATAAAGGTTATTGGTAATAATAATAACTATTAATAATTTTATAATGTATATATTTTGTTTTCTTTAGATCATCCATAAATTGGAAGAATGAAGTGTAAAAGTTTTTTTAAATTATATGTAACGCATTTTTATACAACATTTTAAAAAAAACATTATGAGATAGGATTGATTTGAAAATATGCATACGACAATTTTTTTTTGATTTTTTTTTTTTTTAGTAATATAATCCAACATAACAAATAATTATGTGATTCTTTTAAAATTTTTATGATATGGGATATTCAAATATTGTCTAAGTAGATTGTATATGATTAGACATATAGAATGATGAAGTGGACAGACTTTTCTTGTGGAACAGCTAGATTGTTTAACTATTAATGAATTTTATTTATTGTTTTGTAAATGCAGACAGTTATTTATCGATGTATGATGTGGAAAATCTTGAGAAATAATTTTGAGATAGTGGTTTGGAAGTACTTAGTGAACAGGAAACCAAGATGATGTTTTAAAAAATAGGATGTTATAAGGAATGGAAATAATATTTAGTCTTTATGTGGTTATCAGCATAGTTAACATAGCCCTATGACTGATACACATTTTATTTGGACAGTGTTTATATTACTTTAAATATTTGATGTTCTAATAAAGCTGAAGAAATAGCTTTAACATCGTCCCTATACTAGAGGATATTAGGCAGATAAATGTCCTACCTCTTCGCACTGTACCATGATTTTGAGATATGTTAAGAATAATACTCTAGCTTTCTTCCTTAATCCTATGCATCTGTTTTCGCTATCTTTATTTCATGTAACTGCATCGTTTAGTAAGATATTTTAAAAGAAATGATAAATAATTTAGAACTAAGGTTGTGCTATTGTTTTTTTTGTATAAGATTAGTTTAGTTGCTTATAAGGAGCAGAATGTTATAACTTAAAATTGAAGATCCAAAGTATCCTAGGGAAAGAAAAGAATCATAAAATATATTTTGAATTTTATTTCGGAAATGAAATATAAAATTTTTAAAATAAGGTATCTAAACAAAGATATTTTTTAAAGTGATAATAATTTTAAATGCTTTGGTATTATTATTTTTTTTAAGAGAAAATAAGTATTGCATATTTTATAATACAATAGTACAAAGTAGATTATGTAAACAATATGCATAGTATATTTTGTTTATTAATTAACAGAAATCTATTAATTATTAAACTTATATCATATTAAAGTAAGGCTTAAAGAAGAATATATTATGATTAGTAAACATTGTGTGATAAATACTAAAATCTAGTACTGAATTTTGGATAATAGTTTGTGTAACATCTTTGACTTTGCAAGATGAATTTTTTTTTAATATTTTGAGAAATCCATACTCATTATAAAATTTTGTTTTCTATAGAATGTTTTTCTAACTATGAATTTTTTTTAAAAAAAAAAAAGATAGATTAATAATATTAAGGATAAAATTCTGTTGCTAATAAAGTAGATAAATATACTTGTAATAAGTTAACCATGATGAGAAAACAAATAATAACATTTTTTTAAAATTTTGTCCTAAATCTAAATAAAGACATGATTGAAATATAAATTATTATTTTTTTTATAACTCGTAAATCAAACTGTAAAGTAAAAAAAGGTTAAGGATATCCACTGTAAATAATGTAAATAAATTGTTTAGTTATTTATTGTTAGTAATAAACTTTGTTAAATTTTGTTATTTAAAAAAATTTTGTGTCAGAGTTGTTTATTTCTCCACATCGCTGCATGAAAACACAATATATGCATAATAATTGAAACAAATATATAATGTAGCACAAAAGATAGAGAATTATTTTAAGAATTTTAAATATTTTATTGGTATTCATTATGATTAAATAATCATAATCTTACATTATTTATTGGTCATAAATCAGTTATCACAATATTATGTTAAATTATATGCTATCTGTTGCCACACATATTTTGTTTGTCAGATTATTAAAATGCTACCATGTATTTATTATATCAATACATGAATAATATTATTATTGTTATTTATTATTATTAGTAGTTTAAGTGTAGTAGATTATGACATAAAATCCCTTCTCATATTTTACTACCATATTTTTATTAACTTAGAATAAACTTTATGAACCTGAGATTATTTTATTGAGCTAGATTATTATTAAATAGAAGATTAAAATTTAATTATTAGTTTAATCTTTGTGAGTAGAAGTTATTAAAGTCGTAAGAATACTATGAGTTTGTTATTTGAAATAGTAATAAGGGGGGATAGTGTTCTTATGCCATTGAGGTAGTATCCTGTAGGATATTGGCTCAATGTAATCTATCTTGTCAACTGTATTTTCACTTCAAGTTTCATGAAAAAATTAAATATTTATTTAATTTTATTTTTATAAACTGAACTTTATTCGTACTGTAAATTTGAGCTAGTGAAACATTTTAATTTTAGTACGGAATATTTTAGTTATTAATTATTAACTGCGATAGAACCCGTTTTATTTTATACCATATATTATCCGGAAGGGAAGATACGAGATACAAGTCAGAATATATATATCAGCTGGGATTCTCAATCATTCTTTTTCAAGTGACTATAAAAGAGATTAGTTGCATTTTCTTACTAATAATCTTTCTTATTATGAAGAGAAGAATTATAATTATTCTTGTTATTAAAAAATAGGGATTAATTGGAAAATTGTCAGTGGCTTTTGTAAAAAGTTTTGTCAAGACAGAGTGATTTTCCATGGAGAATATGGCAAGTCATGTTTAGGATGTAATCTGCAATTTTTTAAAAGAAATTTAACTGAAAACACTTTGGAGTTGAAACTATCTTAAGAAAACTTTAGATTGTAAAGTTAAGCATGGAGTGTAGTAATCAACCTCAGGTATTAAAATTTATTATTTTTGGGAGCTCAAAGTATTTCCCAGCCACAATGCAGATGAATAAGTGGATCAAAGAAAGCAATATGAAATAGATGCTCAACATGTAACTCTGTTACTAACTGCCTGTTAAAAACATACCTCTCTATTAAAAAAATCATGTGAAAAGTTTAGAGTAAAAATCCTTGAATCATTAGAAGCCATCATTTTATAAAGCACATGAAAAAAACATTTGAAACCATAAGTCTGTCCTCAATAAAAAAAGAAAAAGTAAAAGATTGGAATGAAATTTACTTTTTATTATTATTTTTTCTTCTAAGATAGACTACATCCAAATGTTTATTATGGTAATTTATGTCTACACCTGGAAAGTAAAAGTATATTTAATTATCATTATTATTATTTTTTTATTTTTATAAATAAATTTATCCACATGTACATATAGATTTATACTTTTAAATTTTAATTAAAATATGTTCTGATCTCTTGGTGTTATTTATTATTTTTGATATTAACATTTAATCTCTTGAATTTTTTTTCCAAATTGTGATATTAAGTGTGTGTGTGTACACTTATCTGGAAATGTAACTTTTTCATATAACCGAAGAAAAAGGGAAGAAGTTTTTATTTATATTACATATATACAGAATTTTTTTAGCTGTATTAATTTAATTGTTCTTCTGTTTAAATATTGGTGATGGGATCTAGTTTTATTAATGTAATATATCTGGAATTAATCAATTATGTTAAGTTAAAACCTATTTTAGTAAAGTATTTAATTATCTCCATCTCATTGCATACAAATTTGAATTATTAATTCTAGTTTACTTTAAGTCCACTTACTCTGAGAATTTAAAGAGTATTGAATAAGCATATATCTATTATCAGGATTATAATATTGAGAATTTTAAGTCAATAATTCTATGATCTATAGCGGAATAGTCTTTCTTAAAAAATCATGCAAAAAGGCAAGTTTGAATTAGGATAGATTTTGCAGATCATTATAGAGATAGACATAGAAAGAGATCAAGAAATATAGTTAATAACCATTAGTGTGATCTCTTTCATAATAATACAAGGAATTGATGTTAGAACTTGAATGTTCATCTTAACTTGAAATAATTCCATATGTGGTATGCAGAGTTGGTATTATTTTGGAATTGTGCATACCAAATGTGAGACTGATAATAATCAAAACCATTTGAAGGGAAATTAAAAGTTAGATTTTACTGTATAATAGTCTTATTATATTAAATGGTTGCCTGGTTAGTAAATATCATTGATCCAAGTGTGGTCTAGTAAATGGGTCTTAAAAGGGTTCTCAGTACAATATATATATATATAATTAATAATGAACTTTAAACAAATTTAAAAAATGAAAAACAAAATTAAATAAATAACCTTCAGAAGTTAAAGATGCAGGATGGGTTTCAAATGCTTGTTTCATTACATCAACAGCATTGTTATCTTCACCATTAGCATGGTACATCTAAAATAATAATATTAAATTAAATTCTTCACAATAATTTTCTTCTTTTTATTAAAGTGATAAAAAAAGGTGATTTTATTATTAGCTGTTATCAATCCACTGACTTTTAGCAATTATCTGAATGGCATTTTGGTTTGATGACAACAGTAGTATCATAAATTGCTGATACCTAATACTACTCATATTAGTAATGACATTAAGAAAAAAATAAATAAACAAATAAACAGATGATAATAAAGATATAAAAAAGATAATTACACTACTTATGAAAGACTGTTAGTGAAGGAAAGGTAGAACATAATAAATATTTCAGTATAAAATAAGTATAATCGGTTGTTTTACAATAGCGTGTTGAAACCGCCAGAGGGTGTTATTTCTATGATAGCGCACAGAAATATGCCATTTAGGCGGCCTCCGCCGCTATCGAACGTTCTATTTCTAATGCGTAAGCCTAGAAATAGTCCGTTGATACGGAGGGGGGATGGCTGCTGTGTTGATTTCTATGCTAATGCACAGAAACATGACATTTGCCAATCTGCCGCAGAAGCTATCGTGTCAGCTTACAGCTCAGATTTCGGGGCTAAGCATTTTGGATGTGCGATCACATTTCACTTTTGGTTACAGTATTGTCTGAGGGTGGCTGGAATTCCGATTGTCAAAACTATTTTAATATTCATTAAGACCACCTCCCCCTCTATCTGCCATGTTTTAGGAAGGTCTACTAACAATTATCAGCAGAGTCTCATGCTTCCCTAGCCCCCATTTCCTGCTGAAAAAATTGGGCAAGTGTAGGTTTAAGCGCGATTCCTATCAAATCATGCTCTAAGTCACGTTTTGTGCGAGAACAACTGCGAGCTGATAAATCAAATGGCTGAAATAGGAAAAACTTTACGAATGTCAAAGAAAGAACTGAATTCTCTGACTGCTGGAACCGGGTTATCAAACAAAACAGCTTGAAGCTGGCATGCCTGCTTTTTTTTTCCCTGAAGAGCCCAAAAAGTTGGTTTTAATTGCCGTATATATTGATGTTTTTTGGGGGGAATTACCATCAAAACTTTGTCAAACCCCTTCGAGTTTTTTGCGTTCCGTTCTGTTAGCAATTGGAAACACCCCATCCCCTTTCCCCCTCTCCTAAAGTTTGACTTTGGCTTGTAAATGTTACCGTTAAATGGACAATAGATTTATTTATAATTTATAAAAATAATAAAACAAACAAACAAACAAAAAAAAGAAGTTTAATCGGCTGATTTTTTTGTCGTACAATACCGAACCGAAAATAGAAGGGTTTAATGAGAAGAATAAAAACAAACAAAAAATTGGTAACTACTTTTTAAAATTCATTTTTAATTGATGTATTTTTTTTTTTTTTGTGTTGCCAAAAATTGATTTGATAGCCGCCGTACTTTTTAAATGTGATAAACAACAACAATAAAAAAATACATAGACTGAAAAAAAAAACCCCGGCCCCCTTTAGAAAATATAAATAATGAAAAGAATAAAAAAAAAAAATTAAGTACTTTTACATGTAAATTCATTTTTTGTTAATTTTTTTATGCATTTTTTTTTTTTTTTTGGTTGTGTTTAAAAAATTGATTTGATATTACTTTTATAAATATGATAAACAAAAAATCAAAGCCAAAAAAAAAAAAAGAAACCCGGCCCCGGAAACATTATATTTATCTTTGTTTACAAACCAACCACACCCTCCGGCAGTTTCAACATGCTATTATAAAACAACCATATAATCAATAGATAAAAAAATTACATATAGCTAAAAAATGTCTATATCACAATAATTATTAAAAATTAATTATTTACACAAAGTTTGTGCTAAAGATTAAGCTAATTACAAAATTACATAAAATGTATGCTAAAGGTACCAAATAAATAAACCATTAAAACTTGGAACACTGATAATTTTTTTTTTTTTTACAAAATCAATTGTAATAAAGACCTAATGGCAAAATGGTTTATTGATGTTATCATATGAAGAGCAATTATAAGGATGCAGAGGAAACTTTATCTAATGACATGTGGCAATCATGTAGAAATCTGAGTTTTATATCCCTTTTGTTTAGTTTTAATAGCTCAGAGATAATGGCTTCATGTACTGAACGGAATGAGTGCTTCTGTAGAAGAATTCACTAAAAAGTTCAAAAGCTTTAATTAAAATTCAATTTTAAAAATTCATTAAAATATGTATATATTCAACCTCACAAAATCAATCCAACAAGTTGCACATACAAACGTAAAAAAAAATTCTCTAAACTATTTTGCTAAACATAAAAAAAGAAGAATGAACTATTCAAACTCATTATTTTTTGTATGGAATTTCATTTGACTTTCAATTTTTTTACCAATAGTTTAATTGTTTTTATATAAGGCAAATAATGAGTTTGACCATCTATTCATTGATTATAAGAAGTTCAAACAATGTTAAAATTAAAACTTAAGAATGTTAAAAGTATTTGGAAGATAAAAATATCTTGATAATGTTTTATATATACTTAAAACTAGCCAGTCTGATTAATAGATAAGAGAGTTCCATATTTTTCTCTAAACTATTTTATCAAACATAAAAAAAAAGAATGAACAATTCAAATTCATTATTTTTTGTATGGAATTTCTATTAAT
This sequence comes from Epiperipatus broadwayi, assembly GCA_028023455.1. NCBI lineage: Eukaryota > Metazoa > Onychophora > Udeonychophora > Euonychophora > Peripatidae > Epiperipatus > Epiperipatus broadwayi. The sequence goes on along the minus strand of JAQFVV010000374.1, from coordinate 662,719 downwards.
TTTCAATTTTTTTACCTTCACCAGAACTGTTTTTATATAAGGCAATTAATGAGAATGACCATTGCATTATTTGCATTATTCGTTGATTCAAACAATGCTAAAATGTAATTAATAGTTAAAACTTAAAAATGTTAAAAGCATTTACAAAATAAAAATATCAATAAGAGAGTTCCAGATTTTTCTAGATGTATGTAATATGTATATATTGGCTATTATGTAAAAATTATTGCAGTAAGTAAAATAAAAACATTATAAAAAAAAGATTATGTAGTGTGGTTCCTAAAAAAAGTCACACTTCGTCACTGTCATAGCTGTATGCACAATTTACATATAACTCTTCTGAAAAATTGTCTACCTTTAATTTTCTCCAATTCAAATTTAATTAAATAAAAGTAGTAACTTTCAAAGAATTTATAATAAAACACTTGGTCTAAAAAAGTGATTAAAATGGAACAGTTTTTTAAATGGCTACATTTGTACAAAAAACGGAGAATTTAAAATTGAACAACTTATCACCCTAATCCAAATTTATTTTCCAAAATCAATTAAATAATAATAAATTAGGTCATTCTAGCATAAATCATAAAAGATAAATGATTATACAAACATAGCATGCATACAAGAGAAGCTAATTTATAAGTATAAATATAAAAAATATGGTGGTCCTGAAACTGTTAATAAGACTCCAATATCATCTAGGAAGATCAAAGCCATTAACTTTTTTGTTATATCAGATAAAATAAATTATCTAAGTTCTTATACAAAGTTCATTTCTTACGTTATAATTTTTTTTTATTAATTGAACACCCAGCAAGATGTTGATCTGAGTGCCTTAAGGAATTAAAATTATGTTTGAGTTAATGGTAAGTCTGATCTATTTAATAGCTATTATATATTTTACATGCAGTAACTTGTCTTCTAAAATCTGTTGAAAAAATATATGAAAGAATGGAAATCACTACATTAGAATAGATAAGAATAAGCCTGCAATATTTCTTCTACTAATATTTAAATGTGTATCTTTAAATTTAGTGTGTGCACTTTTTCTTCAAATAGGGTACAGTAATCATCAATATAATATGCCAGTACTAAAAAAGATATTCTTATTGATATTTGATCAAAACCCCAAATAGTAACAATCAGCTTTTACAAAAAATTGTTCCAAAAAATTATACTAGATTTAACATTTTTACAAGTAAAAAAATAAATTAAACTACAGCCAAAAGTTATTTCTAATTAATATGGAATAGGATTGTGTTTCGGTGTATTGCTGAAATTTATATTCATATTATGAAATTATTCTCTATTACTTAAATGAAAACTTCCAGTATACTTTCTTTACGAGATAAACATTTTCAAACTTTTCCTAAACTTATAAAGAAACTTTATTATTTCCGAGATCTTTTTTTGTGAAGCTGAAGCAATGTCATCAATATAGATGAATTTCCTGCATTTTGTTTTTGAAAGATCATATATATATACTGTAAGGATCGCTATAGGTCTCATCTCTATCCTTACCATTAAATGCATTTAACATAAATATATACGTGGGTGTGTTGATCTATAAAAGCTAATACATCTATTGAACAGTTTAAGTTGATGATATATAACGGTATGAATAAAATTATATTGTGGTTTAATGAACTGGAAATGCTTGGAACAAAATCATAAATTTGTTACTAAATTTCATTTGATTAATATATTTAAAATAACCTTTACAAAACGATATTGGTCAAAGAATTGAGAAAGTTTTGTAAAAAAAAAAGAAAAACCGAGTTTATAATTTAGTGTTGTAATGAGAAGAGGAGAGAAAACCTGATAGAATGTATGCAGTAACCATGACAACAATGACAACTTTTTTTTCTTTCTCTAATGGCTGGAAAATTAAAAACATGTATAGAAAAAGTTATACGCAAGATTTTTTTTTTCTTTATTCATTAATGACGGCAAGTCAGATAATTTGAAAATTATATTTTGGTAAAAACGTTACTCAACATTCTAAAGAAAGAATAATTGGACACGTAAGGATACATAAAACTGTAAGTTGTTTAATTTGATATATACATGTAAAGAAAGAAAAAAAATAAAACTGAAACAGAGGAATATTACTATGCTTCCATTGGAATTGAACTTTTACATGAACTATGGAAATTAAAGAAATAAATAAATTATAATCTATTGATTGAAGCATAATATCCACCAAGATTTTTTATTTTATTTTATTTATAAGTTTATTGAACTATTCATTATAAGACATGTGAAAAAATATTATTTATTCATGTAATCAAGCATTTGATAATTCTAGGACTGTTGAAAATTTAGATTTAATAACATTTCTTATCAAAAAAAAAAGAATTGACTTTAATCGTGTTTTGTTTATTATATAGCTATAACATGCTCACTGCTGATATAAAAAAAAATTTATATATATACTAGCATAAGAATGATGCAGCTGTGCTAAAAATCATTGTGAAAAGTCAAGGCAACTCAGATGGTTTTTGAAGAGTGCGATGAACACGATTTATAGGTGTGAATTTCCACCATCACATATATAAGTATACAATGGCTACCAAATATTATGTGAAGTTTTATAGATCAATTGTGAAAGTTACCAAATCAAGGATTATCCAAACTACTTGGTCAGCTTGTGAGAGATGGATAAATCATTGAAGGCACTAATTTGAAAAATAAAGCAAGTATAAGAGATGCTGAAAATTCCCAATTTATAATGAATTTTCTTTTTCCATTCAAAAGAAGATACTCATGTTGATCAAGATGTTTACAGAATCATTCATAAATTTATGTTGATATGTAACTGTTTGTTTGTTGTGGTTGACATGCTGATGTTATAAATTTTGTAAGGTTTTCTCTCCTTTATTTTTTTTCTTATGTTTTTTTTTGGGGAAGTACCGATAGAATTTAAATGTATGCCTTTCATGATTTAAAATGTTTTTTTTTTTAAATAAAAAAAAACAAAAACATAAATGGTTCTATTAGAAGAGAAAGAAGGACTGGACTATGATGAAATGAGTATATAGGAAGGTAAGACTTACTCTTTGACCCATTAAAGACATAACATTTAGTAACAAAGTTAATTATTAATCAAATCCATATTAACTACTTATTAACAAGTTGCATACTAACCATTACTTATAAGTACATATAATTAATTTAATCAATTGATGGCAATTCCAGTTCTCATAACTCATAATAGTCACAAACGAACCCATTAATTCAACTATATTTACAAAATAATAATTTGTATATTAATATGATGATATCATATTTATTTTCTTTTTTTTTTTGAATTTAAAAAAAAAAGGATGAAAACAATGTCATTTATTTAGATAGTATTAATGACTGTAAATTATTTCTTTTATATGATGGCATAAAGGGTAGATGCCGATGCATATCAAGAATGACACCCAGTTGATGATATTATTATTTTATTTTTTTTATTTGGATGAGATTATGTGAAAGTGGTAGGAATCATATTTATGGTATTTTAAAGTGTATATTTATATATTTAAATGTGTTATATTAAGTTAAAATAAATTTATTAATTTAAATTGATCATACATCAAGGGTTGTATGTAATTTGTTGACAATACATCACTGAATTTACGTATCTCTTGATATGGAAACATACATGTAATAGGTACTTAATAAGTGTAATATATGAACCATAATGTCAAGTCATTGCCCACATTGGCTAGATATATACTTATAAATTATACCTGAACAGAGTAACTACTCAGATTACGACTGGGTTTGAATGGGTTTGAATTCTGGGAATCTAATGGATTAACATGAAAATTGGGTGGATCCTGTATGTATTACCAAATGAATGCGGGTTGAATGGTAGTAAAAGATCTATTTTGGCTGTAGTGTTGCAGGATCTTTCCAATTTTTCATGGAACGCCGGATTCTTGTTACTAGTATATACTGTGGAATGGATTTAAGTAAATGGTTGAGGGAGGGTCATCGGTTCGTTGCATTTTTGGCATGCAACGTGGTAGGCACGGATATTTAGTTGTGCCATATGTACAGACTTCGGTCCGTTACATTTTCGGCGCGCAACATTTTGGGCCTGAACAAGTATTTAGTCCATATACATATTAAAAGGAAATCTAGTCAGTAAACAAATGTGAGCAATCAGAGAATTAACATCAATGTTATAGGTTGTAAAGTAGTGATATAAAAAATTGTATATATAGTGATTAGACATGAGTATCTTAATCATGATAGTTGAACCGATTTGTAGTTAGAAGTAGATTAGGACTGAGTAAGTGTGCAAGTGATGGTAGTTTAAATTTTTTTTTTTTGTTTCTGTTTTATCGTCTTCAGAGAACCAGAAGGGAAGGCTGAGACCCCACAATGAATATCCATATTAGTTATTTTATGGAAGCAATAAATAAGGGAATATTCTGTCTCATAACGATTATATTGACATATCTATCTTTATGCTATTAAGAAGTGGCCAGATCATTTTAAAGATGGATGAAAGAGTTGATGAGACACAGGTAAATCAAAAAAGTGAAAATTTAGATACAGACATAAATATAGAAGAAAGGTTGGGTGCCAACAAGCATTTAAGGAACCTACGGAAGAGATACGGCAACATATTCAATCATAAAAGGAGAACCAACAATGACTCAACTTCCAGAGACACCTTACCAAGAAGCAATTCCTATGCTAGGGGATCAATTGATGCCATCTAGTGAAAGCGAATCCATCACATTACAAATCCTGCAGGAGATGATGCTGAAGATGACTGCTCTTGAAACAAATATGGCCAACATGGAATCGAGATTAGAGTCAAAGTTGTTGTCTAATATGACCAATATGGAAAATGAGATGTATAGACAAATTAATGATCTCAAAGGAGATTTAAATAGTAGGTTGGATAACATGGCAACAAGAGCCGATGTCAACCAAGTTGAAGTAGGTTTAAAAGGGGATATATCTCAATTCCAAGAAGACATGAGGAAAGGATTAGTCGGAATTGAAGAGAAATTGGAGGTGAGGATTCAGGAAGTCGACACCCAACTATCCCGAAGAGTAGGACAGTTGCTCCAGAATGTGGGAAAAATGTGAACTGATAATGATGAAGTAAGGTACAGGGTTGAAGAAGAAAGTACTAAGTGTCAAGAGTGTGTCAACGAATTTGCTGAACAAATTACTGGTCATGTCGACCGAGAGGTCAAACAAGTTTATCAGACACAAGAGGTCATGAATAAAGAGGTGTGGAGTAAGCAGAACACTTTTAGGGAAGAATTACAAGCTGAGCTTGAGATGGTCAAAGCAAAGTTGAACAATATTTCCGTGACCCACAATGTTGAAAACGAAGGCGGTGAAGAGACTCTTGGATCTCTTACCCATTGTTTAGCTCAGTTGGGGGATAAGGTAACTTCCATGGACACTGACACAATGATTGGGAAGACCACCCTTCAGAAAGTTAATTGAGTCTACTAATGAAACACATGAGAGATTGAATTCTTTAAATGAGGTCTTACAACGTAAATCACAATCTGGGGACATCCAGATGTGCCAGTTGAATGTAAAGTCAGCTAGGCAAGCTTTGAAAGGAAATGAAGGAATTGATGGGTGTTGGAAGAAACCAAATAATAGAGTTCTCATGAGACAAACCTCAAGGGATGATCTAGGAACTCAAGATCAGTATGGGGAGAGCATAGTTACTTCTAAAACATTTGCTGAGGTAGAGGAGACGAATTTGCTTTACCCGTGCCTGACTGAGAAACAAGCCTATGATCAGCGGATGGTTGATGAACCCTATCAAATGAAGAACCATAGGGATTCTCAAGAAGTGAATCAAACTCAAGGGATCATTTCACAGATAAATGCGATAAACCAGTTCATGAAACTTAAAGTATTTAAGGACTTTTCGAACGAAGCACCCACAGAACATCTTCGAAGTTTAGAATTATATTTTTCAGTTAACAGAGGTTTGTCGGAAGCTGAAAGAGTTATTATTGCCTATAGTCACCTCCAGGGTGAGGCATTAATGTGGTGGGAATCACTGTATCAAACCCCATCCACATTTGAGGAATATCGAACTTTATTGGTGCGTAATTTCTGGAATCGGGATAGACAAGAAGCCATTCTATACCATATACTCCAGGAAAGGTACAAGTCGATGCCTGGGGAAACATTTGTGAAGTTTTTTCGATGACAGGTTACCAAATTACGCACACTGGATACATATCACCTTACAGAATCGGAGATCATTCGGATAGTTAAGAGAAACTTGCCTTTGCATATAGAGCAATCCCTCCTATGTACTAGTGCAAGAAACATAGAGCAGGTTGCTGAACTTTTGGCTAGTATAGATCTAAATAATACCAATTATCTACACGAGGTCAGGAAAAAAAAATGAGCCTTCAGTTAATGCTATCTTCTATCGGAAAAGGAAGGATAACACTTATACAAATCCTCGAAAGGAGAGGATATCGCCAACCAATGTATCACAGTTATGGTCTCCGAAGTGCACACGACCAAACAAGAGCAAAGCCACAAGAGACTCATCACCGAGTTCAGGAGGCTCTCCAAAACCAGGATGCAGTAAGTCTGCACCCCAGATTTAAAAAAAAAACAAACTAAAGAGGTACTTGAGGCCTAGTTTTTCACCTCAAGAAACCATAAATACTCTGAGAAACAAAAGACTTTTGACAAAGTGGGAGATCACCAATATGACCTATTCATGTGACGATGGAGTGCCAAATTATGCTCAACAAAGTTGCCCTATGATAGAGGTGCTGTGTGAGAATTTGCCGGTTAAAGCGCTATTGGACTCAGGTAGTCACATTTCGGTCATTTCTGATCAATTTTATAAAAGGATATTGAGTAAAAATCCATCGATTAAGATGTTACCTTTAAAGTCTATGCAAGTGACAATGGCCAATAGTAGGAAGGCAAAGTTGGAACAAAAACAGATCTGGGTAGAGATCAGGTTTAACCAAACTACACTCTATCATGTTTTCTTGATACTAAATGGATTAATTCATGATGTAATCTTAGGGGCAGACTTCTTGCACATGAACTCTTGTATTGTTGATTTCTCAAATAGGATTATAAAAATAAATGAGGATACTTTAGAAATGACATTACCCACAAGGTATGGTCTTTCTGAGGTAAATTGCATATTATCTAGTATACCAGAATCATTGGTTGACACTAAACTTGCAGAATGAAATCTACTTGAAGGCGAGGATGTGAAAGAGTTATGTTCTCTAATTTATCAATTCAATCCAATTTTTTTGGAAATTCCAGGAGTTATTGAGGGTTTCCAGCAAATGATTAAATTGATGACTGATCAGCCATTTCAATCCAGATCATATCCTATACCTTATCAGTATAGGCAGGAAATTTCAAAACAACTTAGCAAAATGTTAGAGTGGGGAATTATTTCCAAATGTTCTTCACCGTATTGTAATCCAATCATAATGGTGAAGAAGAAAGATGGGTCGATGAGATTTTGTTTGGATGCCCAGCAACTAAACAAGATTACTGTTCCTGACAGAAACATTCCACCACCCATACGTGACTTGTTCATAAGATTTGGAAATAAGGTGTTTTCCACCTTTGATCTAACCTCCAGTTATTGGCAGATTGAGCTTCACCTGGATGATCATCAATACACTGCCTTTAGGTATGAGGGTTACACATACCAGTTTAATAGGATGCCATTTGGATTGATAAATAGTGGAGCCAGTCTGATCCAATGCCTGGATAGAACCCTATCTCCTGAGGTTAAGCGAATTATAACTATATATGTGGATGATGTAATCATCACATCCACATCAGTTGAAGAACATCTTCAACATCTGATTGTGTTTTTTCAGGAATGCTTACAAAAAGGGATTAAGATTAACTTTAAAAAAAGTACCTTAGTTTCTAACCAGGTGGTATTTTTAGGCCATATTGTAAGTTATAATGGAATAAAGCCTCACCCAGACAAAATTAGTGCAATTCAAAACTTTCCTAGGCCTGTTAATAAAAAACAAATACGATCATTCTTAGGGTTGGGTAATTTTTACCATCATTTTTACCGTAATTTTTCTAACCATATAGAGCCATTATTGAAACTAATATGGAAGGAAGAAAAATGGAAGTGGACTGAAGAGCAAGATAGTGCTTTTGAGAAAATCAAGGCAGGGTTTTTGGAACAGGTTATGTTGGCCTTCCCTGATTTTGACAAACCCTTCATGGTCCAAATGGATAGCAGCAGTTATGGATTGGGGTAACGTTATCTCAAATACAGGCAGATGGATGTCCAGGTGTCCTTTATTTTATAAGCCGACTCCTGAAAGGCCCTGAAATTAATTATACCGTGACAGAGAAGGAGGTATTAGCGATAGTATGGGCTTTCCAAAAGTTCCGACAACTACTTCTCGGATCGGAGGTAATTGTGATCACAGATCATAAAAGCCTCCAATTCCTGAATCGCAGCTATTTAACAAATGCTCGCCTTATTAGGTGGAGTTTGTTGTTACAGGAATTTAACTACACCATACAGTACTGTAAAGGATTCGAGAATGTCGTAGCTGATGCACTCAGTCGGAATCCATGTGAGTCGGAACAGAACCATCTATTTATAGAGAAAGCATACATCACAAATATCGAGGCAAGCATTGATAGCAATGTAGAGGATGGATTGGAAATGTTACCTGAGTTACAACTTATGGATCAGAGACTAGGCCCTATTATAAGAAGTTTGAAAGATGAAGAGGTTTTGAACACACATGAAAATCTTACTTTATACCAATTAAGGGATCAAGTATTATTATATAGGATTGATGAAAGTACAGAAGAGTGGAGGGTAGTAGTACCGGAAGTATTGCACATCCCACTGATCACGTATATTCACTGTTTGTATGGACACTATGGTGCTCGGAAAACAGAGCATACCATCAAAAATTGTTTTTGTTGGCCAAGTATGTACAAAGACATCCTGAAGGTAATTCGAGGTTATATAGTGTGCCTTAGAGCCAAGCCGGTCAACCAAAACTATAGTGAAATGTCAAAGTCCATCATTCCTAATAAACATAATGAGATCTTGGCAATTGACTACTACGGACCTTTGCCCCCATTCAACAAGCAAAAGTACTTGTTGGTTACTTATGATCTATTTTCAAAATATGTCTCTGCATACCCTATACCTCAAGCTAATGCTAGATACACCATCAAGGCATTAGACACCTTGCAATTTTTTAAGAGAGGGGAAGCCACAGGTCATACTAACTGACCATGGTACTCCTTTCTTATCTAAGCAATGGAAAGGTTGGGTGGAAAGGCTGAAGATCAAACATGTGCTCACATCTATTAGAAATCCACAGTCCAATCCTTGCGAACGCATAATGCGGGAGCTTGGACATCTGTTTAGGACTTACCTAGTAGATGAGCACAGAGGTTGGGTAAAACAGACTGAGAAAGTAACAAATTACATTAACTGGAGTGTGAATGAATCTACTGGATTCACAACCAGTGAACTTCATTTTAATAAACTTGTACCACCTTTATTTAAAAAATACAAACCCATCGTTGGACCGAACCAACATTAAGAGGAAGTCAATATTTACTTGGCGCAACAGCGACTAGCACAGAAAGCGCGTTTAAGGAATAATAAAAATAGAAGGAGGAAGGTACATAAATTTGAAGTAGAGGATAGAGTTTTCGTGAAGGTGCATGCCACTAGTAAACCGCCCGAATATAAGTATCATAAATTTTTTCCCAAATATGATGGTCCATTTGTTATTGTCAAACAAGCTAACTCTAATGCATTTTGGCTAAATGTTAATGGAGAAATAAAAGGGACTTACAATCCTAGAAGTCTGAAACCATGTTTTGGTTAGGAAGGAAACATAGAGGAAATTAGTGCACCGACATCTGAAAAGAGCAGAATATCATGAGGTCAATAAAAGAATGATCAAGAGCAAACAAATTTGAATCTGTAAAAATGGATAGTGCAGGATGGATATGAAAAGGGGTGGAAGGTGATTATTTTAGAGGGCACTCATAATTACCATTTATGTGTTGTTCGAAAGGAGACAACATGGAAACTAGTGAAAATGAAAAAGTGCTTTGTGATGAGAGTACGTCCGACTGCATAATTGAGCATGTATCGGCTACTTACAGAACTGACTGATATGAGGGTGTATCTTACTATGTATGCATATGAACACTCCATATTCCGTGCGGTTATTCTAAGGTCTTGTAACTCTGCGGAGCAGGACAAGAAGCCGACGAGACAAGTTTTCATGCTGCCTAAATAGGACTATGGAACCGGTCAGATTCTGTTTCACTCCATCATAATACAATTATATGATAGACAGTACTATTTAAGTAGGAATTAAATGGAGAAAGTAAAATGAATTACTGAGTAGGAGTGTTAAAAGGAGTCAAATTTCGTACAGACATAAAATTGTAATTTAGCAAACGACTGAAAGGAAAAAAAAGATAGATTATTACAGATAATATTTTATTATATGAAAAGGAAAATAACCCTCTATGGTGACAGGACATTGAATATGAATATTTTTTTTTATTCTAGTAAATGTAAAAAGTTTAAAAGGATTAAACTTTTAACCTTTTTGGATTGGAGGAATTGTAAGGATCACTATAGGTCTCATCTCTATTATTACCATTAAATGCATTTAACATAAATATATATGTGGATGTGTTGATCTATAAAAGCTAATACATCTATTGAACAGTTTAAGTTGATGATATATAACGGTATGAATAAAATTATATTGTGGTTTAATGAACTGGAAATGCTTGGAACAAAATCATAAATTTGTTACTAAATTTCATTTGATTAATATTTTTAAAATAACCTTTGACAAAACGATATTGTTCAAAGAATTGAGAAAGTTTTGTAAAAAAGAAAAAAAAAGGAAAACCGAGTTTATAATTTAGTGTTGTAATGCGAAGGGGAGAGAAAACCTGATAGAACGTATGCAGTAACCATGACAACAATGCCAACTTTTTTTTCTCTAATGGCTGGAAAATTAAAAACATGTATAGAAAAAGTTATACGCAAGATTTTTTTTTTCTTTATTCATTAATGACGGCAAGTCAGATAATTTGAAAATTATATTTTGGTAAAAACGTTTCTCAACATTCTAAAGAAAGAATAATTGGACACGTAAGGATACATAAAACTGTAAGTTGTTTAATTTGATATATACATGTAGAGAAAGGAAAAAAATAAAACTGAAATGGAGGAATATTACTATGCTTCCATTGGAATTGAACTTTTACATGAACTATGGAAATTAAAGAAATAAATAAATTATAATCTATTGATTGAAGCATAATATCCACCAAGATTTTTTATTTTATTTTATTTATAAGTTTATTGAACTATTCATTATAAGACATGTGAAAAGATATTTATTCACGTAATCAAGCGTTTGATAATTCTAGGACTGTTGAAAATATAGATTTAATAACGTTTCTTATAAAAAAAAAAAGAATTGACTTTAATCGTGTTTTGTTTATTATATAGCTATAACGTGCTCACTGCTGATGTAAAAAAAAAATTATATATATACTAGCGTAAGAATGATGCAGCTGTGCTAAAAATCATTGTGAAAGTTCAAGGCAACTCAGATGGTTTTTGAAGAGGGCGATGAACACGATTTATAGGTGTGAATTTCCACCATCACATATATAAGTATACAATGGCTACCAAATATTATGTGAAGTTTTATAGATCAATTGTGAAAGTTACCAAATCAAGGATTATCCAAACTACTTGGTCAGCTTGTGAGAGATGGATAAATCATTGAAGGCACTAATTTGAAAAATAAAGCAAGTATAAGAGATGCTGAAAATTCCCAATTTATAATGAATTTTCTTTTTCCATTCAAAAGAAGATACTCATGTTGATCAAAATGTTTACAGAATCATTCATAAATTTATGTTGATATGTAACTGTTTGTTTGTTGTGGTTGACATGCTGATGTTATAAATTTTGTAAGGTTTTCTCTCCTTTATTTTTTTTTACTTCCATATTGATTTTTTTTCTTTTGAGCTGGAAGTACCGATAGAATTTAAATGTATGCCTTTCATGATTTAAAATGTATTTTTTTTTTTAAATAAAAAAAAACAAAAACATAAATGGTTCTATTAGAAGAGAAAGAAGGACTGGACTATGATGAAATGAGTATATAGGAAGGTAAGACTTACTCTTTGACCCATTAAAGACATAACATTTAGTAACGAAGTTAATTATTAATCAAATCCATATTAACCACTTATTAACAAGTTGCATACTAACCATTACTTATAAGTACATATAATTAATTTAATCAATTGATGGCAATTCCAGTTCTCATAACTCATAATAGTCACAAACGAACCCATTCATTCAACTATATTTACAAAATAATAATTTGTATATTAATATGATGATATCATATTTATTTTCTTTTTTTTTTAATTTAAAAAAAAAGAAAAGGATGAAAACAATGTCATTTATTTAGATAGTATTAATGACCGTAAATTATTTCTTTTATATGATGGCATAAAGGGTAGATGCCGATGCATACCAAGAATGACACCTAGTTGATGATATTATTATTTTATATATTTATTTATTTTTATTTGGATGAGATTATGTGGAAGTGGTAGGAATCATATTTATGGTGTTTTAAAGTGTATATTTATATATTTAAATGTGTTATATTAAGTTAAAATAAATTTATTAATTTAAATTGATCATACATCAAGGGTTGTATGTAATTTGTTGACAATACATCACTGAATTTACGTATCTCTTGATATGGAAACATACATGTAATAGGTACTTAATAAGTGTAATATATGAACCATAATGTCAAGTCATTGCCCACATTGGCTAGATATATACTTATAAATTATACCTGAACAGAGTAACTACTCAGATTACGACTGGGTTTGAATGGATTAACATGAAAATTGGGTGGATCCTGTATGTATTACCAAATGAATGCGGGTTGAATGGTAGTAAAAGATCTATTTTGGCTGTAGTGTTGCAGGATCTTTCCAATTTTCCATGGACGGCCGGATTCTTGTTACTAGTATATACCGTGGAATGGATTTAAGTAAATGGTTGAGGGAGGGTCGTCGGTCTGTTACAATACATTAAATAAAATAGGTATGAAAATTGAATCTTGTGGAAAACTATTCTACAAAATGTATTAGCTATGATTATACTTTAGTTATTAATTTTTTTTTAATTATTATTAAAGACCATTTGGTCAAGGAAATTAATGGTTTTTTACATTTAAGGATTTTAGAAAGAGACTATTTTTCAAACAAAAATTGTAACTGAGAATAGATCAATAAAAGTAACATCAGTTTTTTTTAGTTTATTTTGAAATATATGTGCATGTGTGACACAAAAAAATGAAAAAAACTAATCTTTTGTAGTTTATTACAGAAATTATTCCAAACACAATGAGAGAGTTGTGTTGCAGAATGTTAATTTAAAAAAATCGCAAACCTACTCTGTTGATATGAATTTAACCACAATAAAATCCAAGTATATTTCTAGAATAACATGTAATAAAATGTGATATATATCAGAACTTGAAAGTACTAAACCAAAGAAATTTTAGAAAATCATTTTAATGGCATCATTATCTCCGTCTTATGTATCTGAAACAGTCCAATGTATAAATGTATATCATACGTTAATTCTTTTGACAATATTCATACTAAAACTAAAAACTTTTTTTCAATTATCATTAAAAAATGATATTTTGAAAAGAAATAGCTTTCCCAACTTTAGTCAGAGCATTTATACTTAGCAATAGGAATTCACACCAATCAAAATCCATATTAAATAATAGTAATAAATTTCAGTCATCTCATGAGTTTAAAATTTCCAACATCCTTTTCCCTTTAGAGGAGTTTTTTTTTCAAAACCTTCAGTTATTTTCTACTTTTTGTTAATATTTGAAAGAAATGATTAATCTTTTTAATCAGTGCTTGTCTTGTAATTACAATAGCAATATCACAAATCCATTATTTAATAATCTTATATCATCTCTGCACATAATATCTTATCATATGCATCTTAAAACTGGAATGACTTTGAAACATTACATGGACATTTTTCCAAAAAATTTTTTAGAATTTTTTGCTTATAGTTATTCTAGAAAAGATAGTTACAACAACATACCTAACATGAAAAGGAAAGTCATTTTCAAATCATTATTTAAAGATTCCTTTTTATCTGCAATTTTATAGATTATATTTTTATAATATTCATTGCTTCACTTTAAAATTGAATTTGATTGTTATCCTGAAAGTTTGATTTAATAGTGAGAAAACAAACTTAACCTAAAGGTTCCTATATGATCAAGCTAAGAATTAAACAAAGACTGTTTTTAGAAACTAAGATTAAAAAAACTGTTCATATGATAAATAAATTATCTTCATAATTAAGTTGAATACAGTCAGAAATCAATATGTTGAGGATCATAAACTTTAACTAAAATTATTATAAATGCAATTCATTACATTCTGAAATAAAATAAGAAATGTCAGAAAAAAGTCTACTTAATTTCTTTATACTATTTTCATCCATTTAGAAACTGTGCAGTTTTTAATAAAATATTTTAAATCATCAAATTTGACTATAAAAATAGATACAAAACTTGATTATAATCAATTGAAGCAAGCCTAATAAATTTAATTAATTTTTGATATATATATATATATTGAGATAATTGATCTTATCACTGCTACATGAAGCATCAGTTAAAGATTATCTTTACTATCAGTTAAAGATTATCTTTACTAAGTATAAACTGAATCTGATAGTATATAAAGAACATGTTATTGAAAATTAATGTACATTTATTGGTCTATTTGTATATGCATAATATTGTACCTGAAAAAAAAGAACGAAATAAATTTTTATCTGCTTCTTATGTAAATAAAATATTGAGAACAAAGAGTTCTAATTTTGTAAAGGAGTAGAAAATGCTGAAAATAATTTCTTTATTTGTAAAGGTTAACTAATATCTTATAATTTCTGATAACAGATAATTAAATAAATGAAAGATTAAAATAATGAAATAAACAGATAATTAATTAGTGTCAGAATGCCTGAAAATACATATGAAAGGAAATTATTTTATTTATAAAATAATATGACAGATGGAGGAGTGGTTGTAACAATACTGAAATTTGAAATACTTTAAATATCCAATGTAGATTGTTTAGTAAATCATAACGTTTGCACAACAGATAGGCAGATATATAAAGTAATGTTTATTCAAGTTAGTTCAGTTGAATTTACAAAAAAAAAAAATAGTTAATAAAGATTGAAGTTTGCATAAGTCTTTAAAAAAACAGAAAACTGATGAGTCAAGAGAGAATTTCAAACACTATGATTATAGAAAGCCACTGACTTCAAAATGATTATTTGAAGTCAGTGATGAAGGAATCATATATGTTTTCTAGTGCCTCCAATATTTAGTGGATAGGCAAAAACTCTCTTTACTCTCATGTAGTCAAAAAATGGGCATGTGATATTCATAAAGTCCCAAAAGAACTGTCTGAAATAAAAAAAATTGCCAGTCTATAAGATGAATCTGCTGCATATATAATGCAAAAAAGAACTGTGAAGAAAGTAAACTTATTTCTAGAACAAATCAAGATGGAATTTTTGTAAACTTGGTATCAAATAATTTCATAATTGGATGAACAACAGATTGAACAAATCCTTCTATAATAAGTGCCAATATCTGATATCAAAAAAAAAAATTTGCAACCATGATAATTACAAAAAAAAAAACAGATATATGTTTAAAATTATATATATATTACCTGTTCAAAATGTACATTTCACCCGCAAATCATCCATGGGAATCTCCACATTCTGATGTCATAGAATAAACAACATTTTCTTTTATAGCCTGCTAAGATCAGCTAGACACATGAGACTCTCTATATTCTAATTAAATTAATGATTGCAAAATAATGACAAATACTAAAAATAATCAGACACTACAATTCATTATTATATATACAGTATACACATGATAGCATAAATTAACTGCCCTGTCAATTTTTAAAACAAGTTGATATGATTAAAGATTAATTAACTTTATATCCAGATAATATAGGTATAGTAAAGTATAATAACTTTTTAAAATGTTTTTGAACCGATATAAATTTGCTGCATCAACTAATGATTATAGGCAATTAGTATTACAGTTTTAAGATTAATAAGCCTACAATCTGAGGATATTCTAAATTCATTAATTATTTAAATAATCAGACTACCATAAATATATTCACGCTGTAATATAGGTAATTAACTAAATGCTATATGTGTAAATGTAAAATGCAAGAAAACAACAACTATGTTACATTACTTATGAATAAATACCACTATATGATAGGAATTTTCATCTATCATGTATAAGCATAAGAGTGACCGGCAGTCCGCAAATGGTATCATCCAAGACATACAAAAAAAGAGAGCATATACAGTAGGAATTTACATCTCCCACATACTATTGCTATAAGAAAAATAATGAATGTAAATGACCAGCAGTCACAAATGGTATTACAATCATTTATGATTAATAAAACACATACTAACGAATCTCATATATAAACAAGACAGTCTGAAATAAAGTTACAGCAGTTCACTTATATATCAATACACCACTCAAATTATCTTTTCCCAAAACTGGAAGATATTTTGCTTAAAACTGTAGATTATTAAAAGGCAATAAAAGACAATATTAATATATTCTGACTACGCGGTCTATTTTAATTTTACAGGAAGTGGAAAGGCCTGGTTTTAAAATACCGAGTCTTTAAAAGCTTGGCCAAAAATTGCAATATCAAGCTAACCACATTAGATAAAAGCTTTACTCTTCTTTTAGATTTTACGCCAACTGAATTGCGGTGTGATAAAAGAAAACAGCAATCCTTTGTCATACTAGTTATAAACAGATTTACAGAATCAATAAATACTAATAAGTTATAAAATAAATTTCGCTATAATAGAGATAAATAAGTAATGTTAGTAATAGAAATTTATACTAAAATATTTTTAAAGTTCATACCCATTCCCTTTCATCACTAAGAGTTTGAGCTCGGACTTCACATATTGGTATTCTTTTAGTGGACTTTGTTCAACTATAGTTATAGCAGTGATAGATTTTAATTAAGCAATATCAGTCAGTAATTTACTTATTTATTGATGGCTGGTTTTTCCCACAGCAGTAGACCCTTGAAGTTTCAGCATATAGTGGACATAATGCTGTTTCTACATTAGCTTACACTTCCTTTCCGTACTTCTCTATGGATTTTAACTTGTACTCTGCTGGCTGGCAAGAGTGAAGCAGAGTGCAGCTTCTCTATTCTACCACTGTATTTTTCAATGCTAGGTACAATAAGTATACTGAAAGCACAATCAGAAAGGTCAACAAAATAAAATCAATCAAAGTATTTCAACAATACTTCAGCAGCAATCAATAACAGTTCAGCAATCAATGTATATTTTTCAGCAATAAGCAATAAAAGGAGCTATATTGAGCACAATGATTTATAACCCCTATTTATAATTCCTGGAGTTAGTATCAGCAAAATCGGATTCATCGGCTATTGTTTCAATCCATTGATCTATTGGTAGTAGATAACTCTTCAACTTTGTTTTGGTCTACTGTTTATTTGTCCATCATGAAATTTAAAATTTTATCTTTGAAAGGGATTACCAGGCTAAATTACATCAAATACTTATTCTTTAATTAATCAATCAATCTACTTATAAGAATTTTAATCATTTTTCTAAGAAAATGCCATTTCCACTTTATAATTGTTAATAGAAAAAACACATTTTATTTTAACAAATTTATAATTAATCATACCATATACATTTATCTCTGCATTATAATTTCTATTTATTAAAATTGTTGAAAATCTTTTGACTTTAAAATAGACTTCTACTGACATGAAGCATATATAAATATTGCTTCATATCAGTACAGTTTGTCAAAAAAAAAAAGAGTTTACTTGGTTAGTAAAATAATACACATAAAATTTGGTATATTAAAAAAATATATATAACCTATATATACAAAGTTTCAGTTCATTTAATTTTGACAGTTCTGGCCAAATATCATTTGGGTTTTGGTTATTAATATTTCCACGACTAACTGGTTTTATCTGGTGATTCTTTCTTTCATTTTGCTACTCTAACCTGGTTGCATCTTACTAATATGCCCAGACTTCTACGAGGTTCTTATAAGAAGGCCTTGGTGATTTCCTGATAAGTTATGTTTTAATATAGTTGGATAAAACTATACTTATAATTTACTATCAACATTTGTAATATTATGAGGCAGTTCTCTCTCGGCTTCATAGATTGTATTATGCTATGGGAATAAATTTATAAAATTTTCTTATTTGATCATTCCACAATCTTTGAGCTTTACCTAACACATTGGTCAGGGTTTCATTAAAGCTATAAAATTTTATATCCTGCTTTTCTTTTATTATGTAAATGTTGGTATTATGATAAAAGAAATTATAAAAATAGCCGACAAAATCTGCACTCTATTGTTCTTTGTATGTCATAAATTTTCTTTAAGTTGGTCTGAAATTCCTTTTCATAGTTCATGTACCAGATAGTACCTATCCTTTTTTCCTTCTATTATTTCTATACTCTGTGTTTCATAAAACACTTTTTTCTGGTTATCTATCTGTCCATTTTCTATTTTTCCTTCCTCTGTACTATCTTTTATAACTAGGTCACTTTTTGTGATTCCTATCACTCATGATTTTCTTCAATCTCATTAATATTTTTTTTTCACTACCTTTACCTACTTCTATAATATTTCAACTTAACTTTTTCTCTAATGCCTCTACTGCATTCTGAGTTTTATCTGCCCTATCCCTTGATTCCTGTTCATTTATCTCCATTTTTGCAGATTCTACATATCATTTCTTTCAATTCTTGTCTCATTTTTTTCATTTCTTGTTTGTTATTTTGCATCATTGTCAGCTGGTTTTGTGTGAGAATATTAACAAGTATTTGCATTTCTGCATGCTTGTCAGTCTCCATATTGGAAGGAAAAAGAATACCAAATAAATAAGACTTCTCTATTTTAAAGCTAAATTTAAATTTCTGTTTCCTATACTAATTCTTGATTATTACTTATTTATACTTTGATTATCCACTTCACTCCGCCATGCTTTATATGAGTGCATCCCAGTTCCACACAAAAGTCCTTCATTTGCCATCCTTTGATGATCTTGCCTATTTTTAAACCTTCTATAGAGTCCAATTAAAACAATAACAGTCTTGTATATTGAAACAGTATTATTTAGCCATCATCCCGTTTCACCTACGATGTTCCATAGTAGTATCTTTTTCCTTAGTTTAAACCAATCCCAGGCCACGTATATAAGCTTTTAATAATTTATTTTATATGAAATAACATATTTTTATGTGAATGTGCGTGTATTTGTATAGGTGCGCACATCCAACAGCCATATTAATGTTTGTATGCATTGTAACGGGCACATATGCCATTACATTATTTTTTTTATTATTAAACATGAAAAAATAAATGTTCGCAAATAAAAAAATTTTTTAAGAATTAAAAATTGAAAATTAAAAAATCATCTAAACTCTAATATATATAAAATCGCACAGATGAGAAATTAAAAAAAGAAACTTTATTAAAAAAAAAGAAAAAGTTTTAAAACTAAATTTTCAAGAAAAAGACTTAAAAGATTTAAAGATAAAAAAATTAATTAATGTTATTGAAAAATGGAAATGATTATTTTAATTAGTCCAAGTGAACTAGCCCTTGGGCATTTAAATGTATAAGCAATGGTCAGATAGGAAAACAATAGAAACTAATAGCAAATAAAAAGAAATCCCTTAGGAATCGGATCTCAATGAAAGGGTTTTCATCATCATGATGTAATGTTGAGTTAATCTGCAAAATTAATATAAAAGGAAAGGTTTGGAAATAAAAGAGATAATTATTATTAAGAGAGGACAGATATGTGTTAAGTCGGAGAAGGTTGGAGAAGGGATTAACGGACACACTTTCAATTCCTTCAGTTGTTCAAAAAAAAATGAAACATCGTTTTCCGATATTGCGGACCACAGGACATCAAGGCCCGGAAGAATACCATCAACCATAAAGGACCAATGGTTAACTGCACACCGATCTCCTTATGACTTCGTGGGAATTAACACCTTCCATTACAAGAAATCAGAGACTATGGACATTTTTCAAAACAGTAAGAAATATATAATTAATGAACATTTCTAAACAAAGAGAACTCTAAATGCTAAACTTTTCAATATTTTAAATAGAAGACTTTCCTTTCTGATTAAATTAGTTATAATTTTATTTGATGTATTTCTTTTGTAAAATCATTTCCATGTATTTTTTTTTTCTTTAAGTTTTTATTATGATTTCTGTTTTTCGTTAAACTAAATTATATAAATGTTAAATTTAAGTCGGGCGTGAATGGCTATATAGATTTGTGAAGTTTTATTAGGAGAGGGAAATCTTAGGTTATTCGTTTCATAGTTGAATTGGGTCAATGGATTGGATATATTGGTGTAATTAGTAGATGTAGTATGAGGTTCGCTAAGGGCAGAATCGCTAGTATATGCCGCACAGCCCCTTTTGCCTATGGATGGGATTTAAGTCGGCAAAAAGGACTGCAGTCCCTTCCTATGGAGTTTTTTTTTTATTGCTCTTCTTGTCAGATAGATGTAGTATTCCTATCTGGATGAGAGTCAATTTCTTCTCTTAACCTATATTTGTGCTGTCGTATTCGTATTACATTGAATACATCGATATATCAGATGGATTGACGTTGGTTTAACTGCGAACTTTTGGCCTAAGGTTAAATAAGGGATAAAATATTTTCTTTTCAAATGCAATCTATGTAGTCTATTCATACTCGACACTCTAAATGCATTAAATTTAAGTTGGGTATAGATGCTTGCATGGATTCGTTATCGGTTAATTATGTTTTTGGTTTTCATATTTGATCAAAATATATAGACATTCGGTAAATAATGATACCTTACGGTGAGTATCTAAAATGTATTTATTCGGATGTCTTTTAAGTTATTGGTGTCAATGCGGCATCTTATGATGAATGCCATTGGGTTTCTTATAAATTTCCCTCTGCAATTCCATCAATGACTTTATATTTTGATCGTTTATGTTTATTTTGAAATGTTTTTAACCGTGTAATCTATGTAACCGATCTATACTCAACATTATAAAACAAACTTTTATAAATCCATCTGTGCAAACTTATAAAAATTAAAATGTAAATTAAAATCTAAAATCAAAGTTAAAAATGTAAGTTAAATTTTAAAATGTAAACTGATACTAAAATAATTTTAAATCTTATATATGTTTAAATGTGTTATTTGTGGCAGTGGTTTCGTTTATTTTGAAAATGTTTTTGGATGAGAATTATTTTATTATTTCTGCTGTTCCACTAAGCTGGTGACATTGGGATAAACGGTTGGAATCAAAATATATAAAATAATTTTTTTTTTTTTAAAACTTACGTATCTGCCTACTATATAAATTTTCTAGGTTCAAATGCCTAGTGGCGCCCTGTAGTGCAGATATGTTAAGACTTCCTTTTCTCCCCGATCGTTATAATTGGCCTCCCAACATGAGCCGATCTTTAATAAACCACGAATACCCTGAGCAAATAATTTTTTTAATGAAATGTTTTATCTACCGTATACGTTAAATCTTATAAAAGCACTGCCAGAAGAAATAGCGCATATATTAAAAACATGGAAGAAAAAGATATTAATAATTTTAAAACTAAGTTTTTTTAAAAAAAAGTCAAAAGATTGCAATTAATATGTTTCTTTTTTTTTTTTTCAATGTGTATAGGAGCGCACAGCCACGTAAGTTTATGATTGTAAATGTGGTACCTTACAATGAGTACTTTTTGGGAATTTACTTCATAGTAATCCTATGTAAGCACTTCAATCAGTCATAAATAAGTTGGTGGTATTTATAATTGTGCTGCAAATATACACGTATAAACCCATTATTTTTTTAAACATATTTACTTCAATGCAACCTCCTTAAATAAATAATTTACTTGTCATGCTGTTAGTTAGAAAAGAATATAGAGAGAAAATATAATTCTTGGGGGGGAGGGAGGTGTAAATGTAGATGTTTCTTAGGAAAACGATGGTCAACATTTTTCTTTTTTGTATATAGTCTTTGTGTAAAATTACTAACCGAATGTCTTTGTAAATTTTCGTTAATCGAGTACCGTAATTACTAACCCTAAGTAAAATTTTTTTTTTTTTTGTTTTTTTTTTAAAGCAAGTTTACTGATATGTAATGGCACATATGCCGTTACATTATCTTTTTTATTATTAAACATGAAAAAATAAAAGTTCGCAAATAAAAACTTCTTTTTTAAGAATTAAAAATTGAAAATTAAAAAATCATCTAAACTCTAATATATATAAAATCGCACAGATGAGAAATTAAAAAAAGAAACTTTATTAAAAAAAAAGAAAAAGTTTTAAAACTAAATTTTCAAGAAAAAGACTTAAAAGATTTAAAGATAAAAAAATTAATTAATGTTATTGAAAAATGGAAATGATTATTTTAATTAGTCCAAGTGAACTAGCCCTTGGGCATTTAAATGTATAAGCAATGGTCAGATAGGAAAACAATAGAAACTAATAGCAAATAAAAAGAAATCCCTTAGGAATCGGATCTCAATGAAAGGGTTTTCATCATCATGATGAAATGTTGAGTTAATCTGCAAAATTAATATAAAAGGAAAGGTTTGGAAATAAAAGAGATAATTATTATTAAGAGAGGACAGATATGTGTTAAGTCGGAGAGGGTTGGAGGAGAAAGGATTGAAAGATGCACTTTCAATTCCTTCAGTTGTTCAAAAAAAAATGAAACATCGTTTTCCGATATTGCGGACCACAGGACATCAAGGCCCGGAAGAATACTATCAACCATAAAGGACCAATGGTTAACTGCACACCGATCTCCTTATGACTTCGTGGGAATTAACACCTTCCATTACAAGAAATCAGAGACTATGGACATTTTTCAAAACAGTAAGAAATATATAATTAATGAACATTTCTAAACAAAAAAAACTCTAAATGCTAAACTTTTCAATATTTTAAATAGAAGAATTTCCTATCTGACTAAATTAGTTATAATTTTATTTGATGTATTTCTTTTGTAAAATCATTTCCATGTATTTATTTTTTTTTTGTTCTTTAAGTTTTTATTATGATTTCTGTTTTTCGTTAAACTAAATTATATAAATGTTAAATTTAAGTCGGGCGTGAATGGCTATATAGATTTGTGAAGTTTTATTAGGGGAGGGTAATCTTAGGTTATTCGTTTCGTAGTTGAATTGGGTCAATGGATTGGATATATTGGTGTAATTAGTAGATGTAGTATGAGGTTCGCTATGGGCAGAATCGCTAGTATACACCGCACACCCCCTTTTGCCTATGGATGGGATTGTAAGTCGGCAAAAAGGACCGCAGTCCCTTCCTATGGAGTTTTTTTTTATTGCTCTTCTCGTCAGATAGATGTAGTATTCCTATCTGGACAAGAGTCAATTTCTTCTCTTAACCTATATTTGTGCTGTCGTATTCGTATTACATTGAATACATCGATATATCAGATGGATTGATGTTGGTTTAACTGTGAACTTTTGGCCTAAGGTTAAATAAGGGATAAAATATTTTCTTTTCAAATGCAATCTATGTAGTCTATTCATACTCGACACTCTAAATGCATTAAATTTAAGTTGGGTATAGATGCTTGCATGGATTCGTTATCGGTTAATTATGTTTTTGGTTTTCATATTTGATCAAAATATATAGACATTCGGTAAATAATGATACCTTATGGTGAGTATCTAAAATGTATTTATTCGGATGTCTTTTAAGTTATTGGTGTCAATGCGGCATCTTATGATGAATGCCATTGGGTTTCTTATAAATTTCCCTCTGCAATTCCATCAATGACTTTATATTTTGATCGTTTATGTTTATTTTGAAATGTTTTTAACCGTGTAATCTATGTAACCGATCTATACTCAACATTATAAAACAAACTTTTATAAATCCATCTGTGTGAACTTATAAAAATTAAAATGTAAATTAAAATCTAAAATCAAAGTTAAAAATGTAAGTTAAATTTTAAAATGTAAAACTGATACTAAAATAATTTTAAATCTTATATATGTTTAAATAAATGTTTGTGTGTTATTTCTGGCAGTGGTTTCGTTTATTTTGAAAATGTTTTTGGATGAGAATTATTTTATTATCTCTGCTGTTCCACTGAGCTGGTGACATTGGGCTAAACGGTCGGAATCAAAATATATAAAATAAAATAAAAAAATTTTTTTTTAAACTTACGTATCTGCCTACTATATAAATTTTCTAGGTTCAAATGCCTAGTGGCGCCCTGTAGTGCAGATACATTAAGACTTCCTTTTCTCCCCGATCGTTATAGCATATAATGCATACGCATTTATAAATTTAAAATTTAATAAAATGATACAATTTTATTTAAGGGTGTGAACATTGTTATATGTATGTAATTACCTACATATATATGTGAAAGAAGCCGTACTCCAATAGATTTAAAAGCATTACAACTCTTTTTAATTAATTTAAATTTGCATTACTCTTAGTTAAAAACTCTTTATTTAAAGGCATTCATATATAAATTTCAATTCCTGTGGTAGTCACACACACATATATATTAAAATGTTTAAAAACTTAAACTCTTTTAAAAAAAAGTTACCTGTTGTTGTAAAAATTTGTAATTCTTAGAAAACCATCTGCAAGTAATTAATTAAACTTGGAGACAAAAGTTTAATGCCTTTCAAAAATAAAAACTAAGAACACGGAGTGACTTGTTTGACCATTATTGTTTTCGTCAAGAAAATGGCCAACGTTTTCATTTTAATGCATTTTTAATTACTTATGGAAACTTTGTAAAAGTTGTAAACAGGTCACTCGAATTACAGATTTCTCTGGTATAAATAACTTTGAATATTGTGTAGGGGGTTTCACTCATTAACTTTTTATCATGAGAACTTTTGGGTAATAGCAACCACTGCCACTCCCTTCTCGGGAGAAATTGGTCAATGTTCAAGCTGGAGTTCAAGCCCCACAGCCTGAAAGAAAACATCAGAAATGGATCAGTCCAGCCGAGTATGATGGTGATCAACTACAAGAGTCTCAACAAAAAAGATGCGGTAACAAATTTTCTCTGCAGAGCTCTTTAAAATAACTCTAAAAACTTTATAAATGAATATCTAAAAACTATTAAGCTATCTAATATTAATCGTGTACAAACTTTTAAATTGTAATAATGTTTTCATAAACTAAAAACTGATTTAATCTGT
Organism: Epiperipatus broadwayi; assembly: GCA_028023455.1. NCBI lineage: Eukaryota > Metazoa > Onychophora > Udeonychophora > Euonychophora > Peripatidae > Epiperipatus > Epiperipatus broadwayi. The sequence continues at coordinate 637,261 of JAQFVV010000374.1, read as the reverse complement.
AAATTATGATTTAAAATTATGCTAAAATTAATAGCTGTAAATTTGCCTATTTCTTTATAAGACTCTAAATGATTGTTAATAACTTATTTATTATTCTATCTTCTAATCTGCAGTCATGCTTTCCTTATTTGTTTTATACTTATTTATTTTATAATTATGCTATGCCCAGTTCAGAACGGAGATTGATTTTATGGATAAAGTTTAGAGGGGAGAGATGATTAGAGGCTCTCTCTGAATTAAGTAATTCTGCTCTTTAGCACACACACTCAAATCTTCACTCTGAAAACCTAAATATATTCGTTAAGCTATTATGTTTAGCTTACTATTATTATTGTGATTATAATTAGGTTTGCAAGTTAATAAAGTAATTAGTTAATAAATGCAAGAATGAGTTAAAAAGCATATTATACATATTGCTTAGGTCCCAGATATGCTTTAGCCCTCTTTTTAGTGATATTATAAACTATGCAGATTGGCTAATAAAATTAGATTACTTTAATTATTTTTTTTTTTAGCATCTTTTAAAAATGCTAATTATGAACTGGCATATGGTAGTTTCGTAGAATGAAACTATAGAATTTTGCGTACTTTAAGTTATTAATTAATATTATGTTTAGCATGGCGAATGTGTCTTTAGGAAGCACATACATGCATATATATTTATATGAATGGGCTTCTGGTTTTAATGGCCACCCCATCTCCTTAGTTCGGATAGCTCTTCTTTAGAACTGGAATATGAAGGTCCAGATTGTTTTTATAAGCTGCTCCGATCACTCGAACTAAATGTTCAATTTATTCGAAGCGAGTCGTACAGTCTACGGGAAGAGTAGTTGGTACTGAATCCCCTAATTAACTACACATTCAAGGCACACACTTCTCTAGTAATCTATATAATGTCGTAGTATCTGAAGTTATACTGCAAAGCTCCAGTTCATCTCTTCATAATGTAATATTTCAGCTTTGATCTGAACATGTAATCTGGTTTGTACATATATAATCTGCATAGAGAGCTTATTGCAGCTCATTTAGGTGTTATTAAATACTTTTTATTAAATGTTAAGATAATAAATAATCATTCTTGCACCGAATTAACCGTCGCAAACATAATAGATAGGGCATAGTAAAATTAAGGCGTAATTGAACCGTAGATTCTGAAAAATTGTAATAAACTCTTTTGAAATATAGTGCATCAGATGAGATACTGTGTTCAAACTCGCTCATCATTGTTTACACCTGCATGTGTCGTTCAATGCATTCGTGTTTATTTGATTTATATCAATTAATTAAAATATATTAAATTATAATAACTGTGTTGAGTTTCATTCGTAATCCATTCCCAACTCTTAGTTAAGTTTCGTAATATAGTATTAGCTATTAATATATGCATTATCTAGCCAGTCAAAGATGTGTGTATGTATTTAAATTAATAGTAATTTAGTTAATATTCCCCGAGTCGCTTGCTCCACTCTTTGCTACTGCCGGCATGCGAACTGCCGAGTGTAGCCTCATATATGTCATTCATAGGGTAGAAAGTCATGGAATATTGGTGAAGGAGCTGAGGTGTGATCAGACTCAAAGTCTCAACCCCTCATCTAGATCAGTCTTGGTATAATTTTCCAGGACTCTGGATTTTGTTGTGTGAATGTACAAATCTGACTGTTACAATATATATATATATTTGGGGCAGTTACATATGTATTTTTACTTTCATTTATTTATATACTGCCAATACTTTTCATATTAACAAAATAATTCTTATTATGCATTGTGTTTATGTATATCCCTTCTTCGTTTCTTTTTTCATTATTAGCAATAATTTGTCAATTAAAACTTTTTTTTTTTCAATAAATATATTTTTGCAATCAATAAGATTACTTTTCTAAATGCAATCTAAAATGAACTTAAACTAAAAATTTCCTTCTTCTCTACTCTAACCTATCAAATGAAACAACAACTTTATTTACTATTATTTTTACTATTAAAATTTTCCAAATATTTCTTTTTAAATCAATATATAATTGAAATTGGGCTTTCAATCTCAAGGACTTGTATTTATACCTCAGCCTCCACTATGGTGCACCACTTATTAAAAAAAAAAAATACTGTAATTGTTCAAAATATACATCTCATCCACAAATCACTCAAGGGTAATTTGCATGGAATCTCTCTATTCTGATGTCAAAGAATAAACATTTTTTTTATAGCCTACTAAGATTAGCTAGACACATGAGATTCTCTACCATATTTAATTAAATTATTAATAGCAAAATAATGACAAATACTAAAAATGATGAGATACTACAATTTATTCATGTATATACAATTTTATAATACACATATGATAGCATAAATTGACTGCCCTGTCAATTTTTAAAACAAGTTGATATGATTAATGATTGACTAACTTTATGCACAGATAATATACAATATAATATGGTATAATACTTTTTAACCTGTTTCTGAATTGATATAAACTCACTGTATAGATTAATGATCACAGGCAATTATTATTAGTTTTAAGATCAATAAACATATAGTCATATCATACTATTTACACCTTCTTTGACACTTTATCAATACTTTTATTTTTATTATTTGTATTACACTAACAGTTTCGACTGTCCTGCAGTCATCATCAGAGCTACAATATTCAAATATATAATTATACAATTATTACACTTATCCACATATATATATATATACATAATTAATACACAATATAAACAAAAAGAATTATACATTTTAATATGATCTTTATCAATAATCATTTCCCATTTTATTACCTTATCTTCTAAATAATTTTATCAATATTTTATATTAATTTATTTTATATCACTTTATTTTATTTTTTAAATATTATTTAATATAATAATTATAACTTTATCATTTATTTTACTATTTAATGCATATTATTATCATTTTTCTTATATTATAAAATCAACTTCTAATCATCTTATTTTTTTAAATATTTTTATCAATTAACTTTACCCACATTACAAATTATTATTATTTTTATTACAAAAAATTACTTACTTCTTGTTGATTCTATTACCAAAACCCAACTGACAAAAAAATTCAAAATTTGTATTTGTTTTATCCTCCCCCTATTGTCATTTTCTTTAACTATTTTCTTTTAACCTTTTCAAATTCTAATTATTACTAATAATTGTTTATAAAATTATTGTTCTTACCCCGAAATCTCGATTAAGACTTGGTTTTATACTCTTAATCAAGATTGCTTCTTTAATTTTTCTATCCCTATTATTATTTGTGTAATTAATCATTTTTATACAATCTTTTTCAAACCTATGACCTGTTTCTAATGAATGCAAATAAGCAGGTGATCTCTTATCATATTTATGCTGAATTAATCTGGTATAAATTGAGTTTTTTGTTTCTCCCATATAATTGGTTTTTATATTTTTACTTTTGCATGATTTGCATTCAATTTTATATATCCCATTTATGTTTTTTTCTACTTTTCTTACATACTTATTATCTAATATATTAAGTATATTCTTCCGTCTTTTATTCACTATCTTAAATTTTATAACATTATTAAACTTTTTGTTAATTCTAATAATTATTCTATTCATACCTTTTACAATACTGTTATTATAAGTTTTAATACCTATATATTTATTTTTATCTATTTTATTTTTTCTACTTACTATCCCATTACCTGTCTTAAATTTCTCTTCCAATTTTCTTATATTTTCTTCTATAACTTTTTCTGGATATTCATTATCCCTAAACTCTTTAATTATTAATTCTATCTGTCTTCTATAATCTTCCTTATCTGAGCAATAATACCAAGCTCTATATATTCTTGAATTTATACTACTTATTTTATATTTGACATCTATATTTGATTGCCAATTAGTTATATTGCTATCTACATTACTTTTTTTATATACAGATGTCTCTATCTTGCATTTACCAATAACATTAATGATATTAAATTAATTATTTTTTAAATAATTCATAATCTATATGAATATAAATATCATATATTATTTCATATTGATCTTGAATATTTTTTTTGATTAATTTGTATAATATGTCTAGTCAATCTGCATTAAACAGACCTACTAAAATAAACTTTATAGATTAAATAATAAATCCATAATTTTTTAAAGAAAGAAAAAATGATATACTTGAAAACCCAGGTCAACTAATTTGGTTCAGATTCTTTATTTTATTGTAATATTCGTTTTATTTATTTAATTCTTAAATTCTTAACATATTTTTGTGAAAGTTGAATTATTTGATTGATCTAAAATAATACTTCTTTGTACAAAGATTGCATAAAGATGTAACTATTAAGAATTACTGTTTCATGTTGGAGAACTAAGCTTAGACCACAGCAAAAAATAAATGGAATTTTATTTGAGATCTTAAATCTGGTTGTAAAATAAATCAAGTTAAAAAACATGATTGTAATGTTTTCAAGTGACAATGAATATTGTCCTGATATGAAACAAAGCTGTTTTTTCTCAATTCTTACAAAAAAGACCTTCTCTCTTACTGTGAAATAAATTGGCAGCTCACATAAAAACTTTTTCCAGCATCATTACAATATATAAATGAAAAATAAACATGCAACTCATTATTTAATATTTCAATTAAGGTTTTTTCAGAAACCAAAGTTGCATATTTAATTTTTTTCTTCTTTACAGATATATTATCAAATAGTCAAGTATGTAATTAATATGTTATAGTGCTAGATTTTACAATATTATTACAAATCTTATAATATTATTACAAATGTGAGGATTTAAGCATTCTTTAATAGTTTATTATTCAACTAAGATAGAAGATGATAAAACTATAACAATATAAGGCACAAAACACTAATTTTGAGGGAACTCCCTTTATGTATACCTCTTCAATTATTCACATTCATAATAATAAAGAATTTAAAGCCTAGTAAACTTTAGTTGTAAAAAAAATTGTTAGAAAGCAAATTTTTACTAATAGTAATAACAATAATGATATAATACTCTTCATAACACACATTGTATTCACTTTTACATTTATATATAGAAATTTTATTTTACATTTACATCAAATAAAATATATATATATAACAAACCTTGGCAATTTCTTGAGTTAGACGTAAATATTCTTCACCCTCCTCAGATGGAAGAACTTTCAAAATGATTTGATAACCCTCTAATACCTTCTTCCAATCATTCATTTTTTCATATAAAGAACAACGTTCTTGAAGTAATTCAATATTATTTGGATCAAGTTTAATAGCTGTAAAAAAAATTTTAAAAGTACATTTACTTTATAAATTTTTCCAAAATTTGTTCAATATTTCTTCTATTCTTCTTATATCAAATTTTAAAAAAAAAATCACATTCTTCCTAATGCACTTTTCACAATGCTTAATTTTAAAAAACTGATAATTTTCTCACTAAAATGTAATAAATTAAAAACAATACTAATACCATATACTTAGAGAAAGCATTGAAAATATTAAATAGAATTTTAATCTATTTTTGATACTGAGTACTCTTATCAAATACAACTATAATATTAAATACAACAACAAAGTAAATATGAAATTATATAAATTCAAGTGTGCATAAATAAAGTCTTCCTAAATGAAAGTAAAGCTGTCCAAGAAGAACATCACACTCAAAAGTCTTTCTCAAGAGATTAGTTGTGTGAAAATCACTCTCAACGATAACACAATAGACTTATTTGCTAATGTCAAAAGCAAAATATAGAAGACAACTGCAATATTAATGTGATCAAAATGGGAAAAAATTAAAATATTTTAGAATAGAAATTTACATATGATATGGCTAAATCTCAAAATAAAATTGAAGATTATCTTAGTGAATTCCAGATACAAATCAGCAACATCAAGGATGAGATATGTCACACTGACTTTCTGAGTATTAAAAATATTGAGTAAATAGTTAAAAAAAAAAATAGAAAAATAAATCCTATTTTTCTAGACAATATTATTCAGAGGAAGAGCTTACAGCTAAAGAGAATATGAAGAACATGCAAAAAATAACATACTTTAATCAGGATTTGGATGACCATAAACAAAATGTCAACAAAAAAAATGCAGATCTTATTTATTGGTTTATTAAGAAAAAGTGATTTATGAGTAATAACAATTAAATCATCAATTGAAAACTTCAGATGAAAGGAAGGTATAAAGTGCACACTTATTATCAATCTAACATTTTTATAAACTACATTGTATAATATTGTTCTAGAATCATTATTGAGTTTTGAGTAGATTTTTCTTTTGTATAGAACTTTATTTTTTTTTTTTTCTGCTTTATTTTTAACAAAATTTGCCATTTTAATATGATTTTCATTAAACACATGTTCTATATTATTTGCATGTATATTAATAGATTTTTAAAAATCATTTTCATGTTGCTTAAATCTTACTATAATTGATTCTTTGTTTCTCCTATATATATATATTTACTATATTATTTTATTTACATTTTGTACATTTTATTTCATGAATGCCACTTAAATTTTCTTGTAATTTTTATTCTTATATATAATCCTTCTAAACACTTTCCTTCTTCCTTTCCTTTATTTCTGCTATCTTCATATACAATATTGCAATTCAAATAATCCTTCTTACACTTTTTTCAGCAAAAATTTATTATTATTATTATTATTACAGTTTTCGACTGTACCTTGCAGTCTTCATCAGATCTACAAAATTCAAATACAAATTTGTATAAAATATGAAATGTATTATGTAATGGTTGTATTGTTATTTGTATTTGAATTTTGTAGATCTGATGAAGACTGCAAGGTACAGTCGAAACTGTAATAATAATAATAAAAAGTTTTTGCTGAAAAAAAGTGTAAGAAGAATTATTTGAACTGCAAAATTTTTATTCTTATTTAAATATTTATTATTCAATATATCTGTCATGTTTTTTTCTTTTTTTATTAACTATGTGTATGTTTAATTTGTTTTTATTATAATTTTATTTAATCTTCATGTTATTTTTATATCATATGTTTTTATATCTATACATATAAAGTTTTTATTTTTAATTTTATTTATTATACTTTTTCTATTTTTTATACATTGTTTCCTAATATTTTAATTGGATAATTGTTAATTTTAAATTTTATTTATTCAATCTTTTCTTTATAAAGGTTTTTATTCAAACAATAATCAATTGCAATTGGGAGTTAAATAAAGCAATGTGAAAAATTCATAAGGAAGAGTGTAGTTTTTTTATTTTATTTTATAAATTAAATATTATTTTCAATATCATTAATAATAATGATGGTAAAATTACTTATATATTGTATCCATTTCCATATTTGTTGCAGTTAGTAAACTAGTAAAGAAAAAATAAGTAACAACCATCTCACCATTAATAAAAGTTACATCATATTCATCACCATAGTTATCTGATGATAAAATATGTCCTACACATTTTCTGACTATTGCATTTAATCTTAAGACATCTATAATGATATCCTTTTTATAGTAAATAAATACTTATTTCTCCTAATTATTTTCCTCTTAACATAAACAGACACTTTCAATATTCTTCATAATTTTCTGACTCTAAGAATATGTTCAATTCAATTTCTGTTGTGATCCATAATTCGTACTTCAAAACTCAAGCATTAAAAATCTCATATTTACAATTTATCTTTTTTCATTCTTCTCCAAATTCACAACTCAAAAACTTCCATTCCTTTAATAGTCTCTAAATTTCTGCTTATTACAATTACAAAATCACACTCCAAACAAACATTCACTTTTTTTGTTTATATATAAAACTTTAAAAAAACAATAATACATAAGAGATATTAATGTCATTTTCTTAAGTGTGTGAAAAGAAATGTCAGATCTATCCAAATTGTAAAAAAGTCAAACTATTGCTGAATCATTAGGTGGAGCATTGACGTCAAAATTGCCAAACTGTTGACACTTTAATATTGGCTGTTAGAAAAATAATGATTTTATTTTCGTGAAATAAAAAAAAAATTAAACTATTAGAATCAACTTCTATATAAATAAATTGGTAAGTTTCATTTCTAAAAATGATGAATAAAGTGATTGTGATGATGAGGCTACAATAACCTGCAAAGATCAAATTCAAGTTGCTTAATATTGGATCTCACAAAGAGTTCATTTATGGCATCATAATTTTTCAATTATTTGAACAATTTCCTAATTAAGTTTTCAAAAAAAGATATTACTTAGAAAGATATATTAGTTGGAAAAACAATGTTAAAAGTTAATAACAAATCTAAACTTTTTAAGAGCTTTTTATATAATTTTCTTGAGACAAATATATTTTTTGAAAAAATATAATAAGATAGTTAGTGCAAAAAAAATGATTTAAATATGTCATTGATCGTAACCTTTATATATTCATATATTTTATATACCATAAAATATGAAAATCGACTTTATAAAAACCTATAAGTTACAAAGTAATATCAACTTCTTAAGGATTTGAATCTTCATCTCTTAAACATTATTTTTGTTAATATACATTGTATTATACATCAAAGTCTTCCCTTAATTGGGGCTTAACATCAACATTACCAAAAATATTTGGGCAATAAAGCTCTAGCCAAGTCTGCCACAGTGATAATTAAAGGTATAAATGCTAATTGTATTAAATGTAAAGTAGAAGGGTACATTGCCATTTAATCATCAAAAATTTGATCCTGTTTTTATAAATCATTTTACTTTAAGAAAAACCACTTACAGTAATATTTCTCCACACCAGTAACCATTAGATCCTGATAAATTTTTCCCTTTCCATTTTTCACAAATAATAAGCATCTTCTTTTATTATTAATCCCTTTCTCTTGAAAACGTTTTAAAACCTAAACTACTCTTTTTATACACATTGCACTAATTTCTAATGATCAAAATCCACTATAAAGATGATAATAAAGAATTAGCCATCACTGAATGTTGAAGTATTCCCTACGTTCTAGACTTACACAATATAACCAACACACTTAAAATTTTAAACATTATTATGAGAATAAATTTGTTATTAAAAATCAAAAACCTTTTTTCTTCATTAATTTTGTCCCTAATCCAATTAAAGAAATGATTGAAACTAAATTATTTTTTCTTTCCAAACAATCTATTGAATATCTCAATAGTTTGGTCAATCTCTTAATATTTTAATAAATTACATCAGCATAAAATTTCTTCTTAGCATTTATACAATTACTGTTTTCCCATTTATAAATCATTATTTTTAATTCCTGAGTAAATGTTGCAAACATCGAAATAAATGATTATTAACTAATTTTACAATATTCTTTTGCTCAAATAAAAAGAACAATTTTTTTTTTTTTAATCACACACACACAAAAAAAAAACTTATGAAATTGACCAATCTCATCAATATTATTCACAACCTGAATTTTCACTTATAGTCCAACATAACTAGGATCATACTAGTAATCAATATAGCATTTTCCAGCCATAATGATCACTAACTAAATACAATAGTAAAAGCATAAAATGCTAAAAACCAGTATAAATCAATATTTACAATGATAAAATAATAAAAAGCAAAGAATAAAAACAAAGCAAAAACCTCTCAAATAATAAATGTTTTATTAGTAATAAAAATATAAAAAAGTATTTTAACTGAAACTATTTTAATTTTTAAAAATAACTTAAACATTATAATTTTCAATGAAAAATAGTACAGATTTATTTAAATTACCTTTATTGTAACAAGTAATGGCTGATTTAATATTTCCTTGTTCCAATGATAAGAGAGCTAATCTAACCCATTCATCTAAATCACTAGGTCCCAAATGTGCTGCAATTAAAGAAAACTAAAAAGAAAAAAACAAACATTATATACTATACATGCTTATATATATCTGTAAAAAAAATGTAGTTTTTAAATAGAACAATGAAGATTAAAGGACTCTTCAACAACTCTGTAAAAAAAAAACAGCGACGATAAAAAGAAGACATTAAAAATACTTGTTTTGCCAATTAGTGGATAATGTACACTTAAGGTTTTCCTTATTTTATATATTCCAGAAATAGTTAGATATTCATTTACCAATCTATAATTGAATAGCTATAAACCAACAACTTTGAAAAAAATCTTAAGACTGTGCTTGTAAGATAATAAATTTTCCATGTTTCATATGATTCTAATATAAATAACAGATTGTAGGCTCAGTAAGCAGATTTGCTAATTACTATACCATAAACTTTCAAATTTATATAATAGTAATGAATTAGGAATTCCTCAAATAACAGTGTAAATTTTGCAAAAATGGTTAATGACAAGAGAACTGAATCAAAGTTACTGTGATAATGCTAATAGATCATCAATTAAAAAAACTGTACAAAAAATGACTATTGATTATAAGTATATATTCTGCCCATCTCTCTTCTGGACACAATATTGGCATCATCAACGACTTTGAGCATTCCATCATCAGATTTTCAGTGATATGAATGGCTGAAGAATTGGAAAGAATTGAAGCCTATTCATTAAAGCATGTAGATTTGTTATCCTAATATAAACCGAACACTGATTATACATCTGTGGGAGATGATGATCTAGACCAACTGATGAGTGCTGGTTCAGCATGAAATATGTATATTGAAGATCATTTATCTTTTTCACATGTACGTGGTCTTGTGTATCGGTTGTACTGGATAGAATGTATGACTGTAGAAAACTTAAAAGTCTGAGTTTAAATCCCCTTTAATTATATCTAGGTTAAGTATATACCTAATAATTATATTTCAATATTATAAGTATATTATATAATAGAAAGATACATGCTAAAACAATGTAAAGTTAAGAAATATGAATCGCTTCACTTTCCATAGGCACAAATTGTTTGTTTTTACATATCCACTACTCAAAGTTAAATTCATTTAAAAATATTGACACAAAAATTACCAAGAATCCATATTTACTTTAGTTTTGGTTAAATAATCACATTTTTCTTATAAATATTATAAATAAACTGAATTGTAGCTCTTTACAATATGTGGCTATCCTCACAAATGTTAATTATGAATAACATCATATGAAACCAGAGCCTATCAAAATATGAACTCAATCAATTTAAGGTTACAACTGACAGATATAACAGTTTTCAATAAGATGTTAAAATAGTATCCATATTTTATCTTATCACATCTTTGAAATTGGCCAATGATGCAACTTATCCTTCCACAGCAATAATGTCTTAAAATTACTGTCAGACTGTCTTAAGGCACAAATTCTATTATCTTTTGTATATTTTGTTACATAAGTAACATCTGATACTTCCTATATGTTCTGAGTATAATTATTCTAGGAATATTTGTCCATTTCCCTAACAAATCACAATTGTTTGAACATTTCTATACTGGATACAGTGCAACAATGTTCAGATTTCAAGCACCTGAAACAAATTAGAAAAACTTCTTTATCTATAATAATCATGAAAATTATGTCCATAACTGCATCAGAATGTAATTAATAATTAGATCATAAATCTTAGAATTAAGAATGCATGTTTAAGAATTAAGTTTCACTATTACACATTTATTTATATTAAAAATACAAATTCTATTACATTTAATTGTGTATATTTTTTCTGCCTCATTTAATATTTTTAAAATTTTGTTTTATTTAAAATTTTATTACACCTAACATTTACTTTTAATATATTTAATCTCACTATATTCTCACAAATAATCACTAAAAAAGAATTTTTAAAAATATTTCTTTAGCATATAAAATTGTTCATGAAAAGATCAAAGCTTCTGGCTAATAGAATATAACTAAGCTCACCTAAAATACATAATTTTTGATTTAATGCATGTTTATTAACAACTAAGTGTTTAGACTCAAAATTTTAAAATGACTAAAAATTCAAAACATTTGCTTGACCAACATAATAGGTATAAGAATAGATGCTTGACAGCTAATGTATAAAACTGTTTGTAGAGATAATCATTAGTGTAGATTAACATTAAGTTAGAGTAATCAATCAATATTACTGTAATCTGGTATATTTTTAATGAAAATATTATGTTTATATTTATGAGGTATGTATATACATAATCAATTTTACACTCCTGTTTGAAAAAAAAAAGAGTTGCAAAGAAAACATTTTTTTTTAAATTGAAGGTAAAACTATAATCATTTGAAAAAACAGGATATCAATTTTTTTTTACACCATAAGAATTTTTGCATGTGTGATTAATTTAATAATTACATTCAAAGGGAACAAAAAATTTTTACATAAGCTTTAAAAATGTTCTTAGAATGTTCAGTCTTCTTGTCACGTGAGAATGATCTGAAAAATCTAGAATTTAATATCAGTTAAGAGTCTTCCATCTATGTCAAAAAATAATAATAATAATCATAGTCATGATATTCAACGATGTATTAAAAATAATAATTATTGTATCATAAACAAAAATGTCTTACTTGCAAAGATTTTTCCATATCCCCTAGTTCCTCATATAAAATCCCAAGAGTCTGAAAAGGTTCTGATGCACTTGGAACTGAAAAAAACGATTTAAAAAATAAATCATATATATAATAACATAAATAAAACAAATAATTCAGATTTTTTTATATATATTATTTACCTTGTCGTATTATTTCCATACACATCTTAATGGCATCTTGATGTTGTCCTCGAGCAAAACAAAGATTGGCTTGACCCATAAGACCAATCATATTTTTTGGTAACCGACTACGCTTTCCTCTCTAAATATATTAATAGCATAAAACATTTCTTTTAGGAACTACACATTAAATCATTAAAATAAATACAAAAAATAAACATGCTAATACTTAGAAAGATAATGCTTACTATTAAAATTTCCTTTATAAGTCAAGTTACATATATAAAAGATAAAAGTAAATTACAAACTGAGCATTTATAGAAGTAAAATATCTCCCTCACCAAGGGCAAATGCTGCATCATATTTTAATTATTATTTTTTATATTTTACATTAAATGCACTTATTAGTCATCTGAACAAACTGATTAATTTGCAATCATTATTCCCTAACTAATAAGAACTAGGATACCAATTAATTTCTAATTTGCAATCAAAGAAAATTCTCTAAGCAGAGTAAATATGTTTTGAATAACTTAACAATTAAACATGTCCAAATTATTTCTATGATCAATAAATGCAATTTTATTTAAAATTATTTTGCCTACTTTTATTTTGAAGAAATTTAAAGTGAATTTATTTCAATTCGTTTACATGGCTGTTTTATTTTAATCTTTGACTAACATTGTTCTCAAATTATCAATTATGTTTAAGTGATCTATTAATTACAAAGATTATAAATGATCAACTGGTTTAAATAATTATCTGTTGATTAGATTTAAATATCACAAATTAATTAATAAGGTATTTTAATTTCTGCATTTGATCATTATTCTCAGTCAAATTGACTCATCAGTAATGGTTTATTAAAACTGAGGCACATATTTTTTTATTTTTCAATTTCAATCAAATAGCCCATACAAAAAATAAATTATCTTACAATAAATTATCAGAAAGCACTAAGTTATTTTATGTAGTAAAATAAAACTAATTAATTTGTTGACCAGTTTGAGAATTTTTTAAATTTTCTGGTGCAAAGATGTCTTTGCAGTAAATCAGAGAAACCATTGACATTAATTTTATCAGGTTTCTATTAAATGATAAAAAAAAGATATATAACAGTTTCATAAAAATTTGTTTAATTAATAATTAATACTGGTATTAGTGAGACTATCTAAAACTTTGTTTCTTATAAAGCATACTAATATTCATTGTTTGGTTCAGGTTCAAAAGATCATAGAACATATACTACAATCAAGATTCCACAAATTTCTATCTACATGTTATAATTTTTTCATTATTAAAAAGAATCACAGATGAATAATACTTAAAAAAACCCAATAATACTAATGAAGAAAAAAATCCAAAAGTTTATACTAAAGATCGATCAAGAAGATAAAATAGATAATTAAAACAGAAAAAAAAAATTAAATGCAATAACAAAAACTAAATTTTAGAAATTCTACATTGTAAAAATTCTATTATTAGTAAGGGAGGAGGTGGTTTGTTGTAATAAAAATGATTGACTATTACTATCTATGTGATTTAAATAACACAATGATGAATATGGACTAAATCCAATAAAGCAAAAGTATCTTTTCTCTTTTTGATAGAGTAAAATATAGTCAGCAAAATAAGATACTGAATCAAGATTAGATGAATAAAAAGGAATTTAAAAAAAACTATAGATGACTTATATTTGTCATAGTGATCTATGGATTAATATAAAGTATTATGAAAGGCAAAAATAAACCATGAATGCCCATAGAACTATGACTCTCCTCCCAAGAGTGGTTAAAACCAGAATTATATTACAGGTTTATTTTTGTTTTTTATTGATAGCATATTGAAATTCATCTAATCAATCCAGATTATATGGAAACATCATCCTCTAGTTAATAGCTAATAATCATTTATTAATCAATAATTGAATAATTAACAGAGATAGCTATAATGTTATAAGATTAAAAAAAAATTCTAAAAATAAAATTAGAAATTTAATATAACTTTTTAGCCAAAACTATCTTTTAAGTAGGCCCATTTGAATATCTTCATTCATTAGTAATTTAGACAAATAATAAGACTTTAAAATAGTCAAAAGCCTAAATTTATCATCTTTTGTTTTTCTTTGATGTTTGATAGCATTATCCAAAATGGAAATTAATAAAAACCATTATGCTGTTCTTTCATATAAATTATAATAAATAATAAAATGTCTTCAATTTTAAATCACTTAAATAATTCAAGAATGGATCTATTATCATCTTCAAACTTTTTCCTGGTTCTCTTTCAATCTTTGTGAAGTGTCTGAAAATTTCAGATTTTCCACTCAATAGATAACTTTTAGTTAAATGCTTGGCTTTGAGTTGGTATTTTTAGATCTAGTGTCTGAACCTACCCTGACACCTCTCTGAGGAATGCCAAAGCACGAAACCATGGTCAGGGGTTTGGGGAGGGGTTCCTGACAGAGATATTTTAAGTGCTGGCTCTGGCTAAGCATTTATCATAAAGCTTGTAGAGGAATTGGCAATCCTCATTGTTTTTATAACTTACAAGCTTAAGAGATAGGGTCACATGATCTATGACTCTTATTTTAACTATTTATAGTCTCTGCCATAAGTCTTATGCAATTTTATATTGCTAGGACTACTAATATGTGGTATGGCTGAAGATCTATCAGCCCCATATAGCTATTTGAGTTGGATAGCTGGATTTGAAGACATGTAGGTGTCTGAAAATTTCAGATTTTCCACTCAATAGATAATAATATAAATCATTTGGCTAAAAAAGATGGGCATGTCAGGCATATAAGTTTCTATGTAGAGTAACCTATTTTTTTTCACCTCCTTTCTAATTTCATCATTAAAGAGTTTCAAATTAACTTCACATACATTGGGTTGATTATTTACATTAATGGAAAGCAATCAGAACCAATCAAATTTTCAAAAAAAAACTAGATCTTTTTTTGATGAAGATTGTAGCTCATAAAAATATTTTCACAGTATCTGGAATACTAGTCAAAAATTGTTATTTTATTGAAGTTATCCATTAATCTTAAAGTGGCTGCTTGGCTGTATTTACATTCTGATGACATTTAAAAATAAATCTGAATAGCTGAGAATAACTTTTTCCTTTTTTAGTAAAAAGCTTTCTGTTGACTTACACATTCCTAAAATCCCAATTATGCAAAGAAGATCTGGATTCATTGGGATAAGTTGTAAAAATGCTTTTGCAGTTGAAAAAATATATATATAATTAATAATATTTAATAGCAGTTGTCATACTAAATAGATACTGCAATTTTAAACATGTTCAGGTTTCTTATACATATCATCATCATCATCAACAATAGCAACACCTTGTAAATGAGTGTGTCCATTATAACTCCCAAAAAGGCAAAAAAAAATAAAAATATTGGAGTCGGAATTAATGTGCATACATTTAATAGATGGAACTATGATTACACATACACATAATGCCACTATAACAGCTAATATATAGATATGATGTTGATATGCGAGAGCCTCATGATAATTGGATTCTATATCAATCTAAATTATTGAAAACAACTAAATCTATTTTGGAGTTCAGTAAAAAGAATCACAACTGTTTTTCTGATAATGATCTTAATATTTGTAATTTAATTAAAAGGTGACATGTGGCCTTTTCTGTTTGGCAGAATAATAGATTAAATGTCAAACTTCACAATAAATAGAAAGATTCAAAAGCAGAAATTCAATAACTGACAAGCAAGCTTAAAAATGATTAGTGAATTAAAACTGCAAAGAAGATAGACATTAACTGATCATGGCAATTCTGGAACTTTTTTTGATGCATTGAGAGAAACATGGATCAGAGAAATCATGTCACAATTCTATTAAATCCAGCATAACTCTTTTACATGATGACAATAATATTTTGACAGATGGAAGGAATATTTTTCTCATCTTTGACTGCTTGTTTTGATTCATTATAGCTCCAAGTACCATTGCTTTTGCATAATTAAACTATGATGAACTTGGGTCTACCTCTTGTTTCCCAGATATCTTTATTACTACCGATTCCCTGAAAAAATGTGAAGTAACTCAGTAAAATTTATCTAATTCAATATTCTGGTCCTAATTTGAAAGACAATCATCTTATTTGACTTTTTTCTATTCACTTTCTATTTCTCCATCCCTATACATCTCAAAAGAATCTATTCCTCTTAATAGCATTAACTAAAATAATCCAAATCTCTATTCCATATAAGATAAGGTGGCAAATTTAAGACTTCATAATTTTCTCGTGAAGATCAAGATTCAAAAATATGATGTCAAAAATGACCATTTCTTAAAAAAAAGCCTGCTTCACTATAGTTATATTTTGCATATCTATTTATTATAGTTCATACTGTCGGTATTTGTTTGACCTAGATATTTAAAATGATTGATATCTTTCAATGGACTTTTTACTGTTAATATTCATGCCAAATCAAATGTGTTTTGTTAATATTTTTTATCATTTTTACCACCATTTTTTGGGTTTCTTAGTAATATTGCCTAATCATCTTCAAATTAATTGAGATATATTTGCCCATTCATTTTTAATCCAAACTTTGTGTGGATTAGAACCTTTATTATTAAGGTTTCTGAATTTGGGAATAGCTAATAGCCTCAATGTTAACTTTCTTAGTTGAATCTTCCTTTAGTTGGATTTTGTTTTTTTATCCCCTGAATCACTCAGTTAATGGGATGGTCTGTTTAAATTAGGTAACTCTTGTAAATTCAAAAATAAAATTGTCAAGATATAGTTCAATTTATT
This sequence comes from Epiperipatus broadwayi, assembly GCA_028023455.1. Lineage (NCBI taxonomy): Eukaryota > Metazoa > Onychophora > Udeonychophora > Euonychophora > Peripatidae > Epiperipatus > Epiperipatus broadwayi. Next base: position 619,863 of record JAQFVV010000374.1, on the reverse strand, counting down.
AATCTAATTCTATTTTGGTAAAACAACTTACTGATCTAATCTTATTTTGGTAATACAAACAAATACTTTTGATAAATGGGATATTAAAGTTATTGTTCTAAAATCACTGTATGTTCTAAAATCTCTGGAATCCATTTCATGAGATTTTTTTATTAATAGTATGACAAAACATATATGATAATTTTCTGGCTAATCTGCTATTTCAGATATGTTTAGAGATGTATCACTTGCCTTCTATATTTCAACTGGTTTATTATCAATTACTGGAGTCATTCTATTAGACAGGATTAATAATGACTTTTCAAATTCTTTTCTTACGATTTCTTTAAAATCATTCTATTGAACTTCTTTATTCTTGCAGTGCAGCTGTAGAATATTAAGATATGGAGTTCTTATTCAAAGTTCTTCCCTCTTTATTTTGTTCATAAATTACTTCACAATCTTCATAATTTAATGCACAGGACTATAAACTTTTTCTCCCATTGAATTCTTAATTTTTCTGACTGCTGTGTACTTGGGGGTATTTTCAAAAATACCAGCTGAGCAAGCATCAATTTAAAATAACAACTAACACAAGACTTGACAACTCAGCAAGTTTATTTACTTGTATTGACAAAATGAAAATGATAATAATAAAACAATAATGTAATTCACTTGACCTTCAAAAAATGATTAATGACAATTTTGCATGTGGGAATAAATTATCCTCATACCTTGTAAATATATAATATAGTCTGTTTAATCTGAGTTTCCATTAACTTGTATTTTATATACATAATAAAATAACTTAGCAGACAATGTCTTAACATCTATTTTAATCAGTCTTTTACTTAGGCTGACCAATTTTCACTTTTCTTTACATTTTAATCTACGTGCACAGCTGTGACTTACCTCATATTTTTTTCCTCCTTTTTGAGAAATATCATCTCTCAACATGCAGTCCTTATTTATTATCAATCCATATTTAATAGATACACTAATTAACATATGTTAGCCTCATTTATTATTCATTTATTATGTTATATGGTAATTTTCTAGAGTGCACATTTTGACAGAGGTAAAATAATAATATACTATCTGCACACAATTACAAATTTTCAATACACTATTTACAATAACATATATATGTACACAAACAATCCACACCTCCTCTAACTCTAGAAAATAATCCTTAAATCTCAGACCTTCTGCAATTTCTTGCACATCAAGGAAGAGGCATAGATCTCTCATCATGATCAGCAATTATATCTGTTTGATTTGACTGTCTTGATGATAAAGCACCCCCACCCCTCAGTTCTGCAGTATTATCACCTGATTGATTATTTACTTCATCAGCACACTATCACTGGATGATCATATGTTTTGAACTACTTAGGAGGCATCATAACCTTCACTTTAACTAGATCTCTGGTTTTGTATTGGTTAGTGTAAGTAGTATGCTATTTATTCCATTTGACATATAATACAGACACCAACATGGGTGATTAATGTCTCCTCATAAGTAGTCCATTATTTAACTTGATGATTCTAATTACATTAGATATTACTTCAACTATAACACCAGGCGCCGATTTCCTTTTTTAAATATCTCTAACCCATATAGTTTCAGCCATTTTAAACTTTCTAAAGCTTTTTTGGAATTCTCATCATCTAAAATATTTTTTCTAGTTACGTTGTTCACTGGCAATAGCTTTGATAAATGTGTGCAACATTTTTGCCACAATAATAATTCTGCTAGCATTTTCATAGTAGACAGCCTTGGGGTGAAATGTTCTACCATCACTTCCTTAATATCTCAAGTTGACATTTTCTTGAGCATAGACTGGGGTGAAATGTTCTACCATCGCTTCTTTAATATCTCAAGTTGACATTTTCTTGAGCATAGACTTTAAACATTGTACAGCCTCCTCGGCAATCCCATTGGATTCTGGGTGATAGAGTGGAGTTAAAATATGATGTATTCCTTTGTCTGCCAAATACTTTATAAACTCAGCAGAAGTGAATCCAGTTCTATTGTTTGATGTGATAGTTTCGATATAACTATGAGTAGCAAAAACTTCTTAGAGGGCTTTGATTGTACACTCACTACTAGTGTTCATCAAGTGCTTGTACACAGCCGAATAAGAATCTACTACAATTAGGAACAGGTATCCATTCATAGGTCCAGCATAATCTATATGAATCCTTTGCCAAGGGTTTTTTTGACTCTATGATCAATTTGTTTTTCTAGATATGTGTAAAATGGTTTTGCCTTCCAAACCATTCTTCAACATCTGGATTTTAAAATTCCATTTCCTATCATTATTTACACAGACTACTCTCCTCAATTTGCAATGCTCTTGTAAATCATCTTTTTTTCATTTTCTTTATGGGAATTCCAAGAGGTCTGAACTAGTCTAGTAAATAGCTATATTCCTCTTCATAATAAATAAAGGTAGCACTCTAAGTCTAGCAATATATTTTACTGCTGCCATCACTTTACTACATACCTGTATTTTCCAACTTCTACTTGTTTTTATTTTTATCACTAATTATATTCCACTCTTTAAATGATAAAATAGATAATCACATGCTGCTGTTAACTTTCATGTTTCTTTTCCTTTTCAGATAGTCACATCTAGTGTAAAGGGTCATTATCTGTGTCCTTTATCATTCCGATATCTTCTTCCTGTTCCACCTCTCCCTGATTTAAATTCCAGAAGTAGTTTAACTTTTAAACTACTGACTTTTTGATGGCAGATATGAGCTAAATGTTCTTTAATATTACATGTATGGCATTTGTTTATTTTAAATCTGCAACATTTTTTAAAGTGACCTTTCACACCACAACAATAACAAATCAGGTTATCCTTTACAGCTTTTGCAGGTGCTTTATCCTTCTTCCTGTTCCACCTTTCCCTGATTTAAATTCTGGGAGTAGTTTAATTTTTAAACTATTGACTTTATGATGGCAGATATGAGCTAAATGTTCTTTAATAATACATGTATGGCATTTGTTTATATTAAATCTGCAACATTTTTTAAAATGGCCTTTAGCACCACAACAATAACAAATCAGGTTATCCTTTACAGCTTTTGCAAGTGCACTAGCAGTTTGTGCCTTATTAACACGAGTAAAATTATTCTGCATACCCATTAAACTTGAAATTCTGACACATTATCTAATATAGTCTCTTGTGCCTTGCAATTTGCTGTTTTATATATCAGATCTGGTTCACTTAATAAATTTTTTCTGAGGTTATGATCCAACATTTCATATAACAATTGGTTCAACAATATATCTTCTAGCTTAGCAGAAAATTTAAATCGAATAGCCAGTGTTCGCAGTGCTAAATTATAATTGTGATACCGCTCATGAGATAATTGTTTCCTCTTTCTAAAACATAAATGGTCATCCATTTAGACACTACTAACTGAAAATACAAATTTAGAATTTCGATTAAATCTTTATATAGAATATCCTCAGGACTCTGAGGATCATGTAGTTGTTTAACTATCTGTAGAATGTCACTGCTTGAAAAAATAAGAGTAGACACTTTGATTTTATCATCATCAATTTTATTTATAAACATGTAATGCTCAATGTGCTCAATATAGGTGTTCCATGTCACTGCATTATTTACATCAAATTCAAGAATATTGTGACTCGGCAATGTCATCATTATTTTTACATCCCTCCAGTTGGTTAACACATAGGTTAAATATTAATTATCGACTTGCTCCATTCTGCTATTGCTTTTGACATTCTGCTGGCTAAAAATTAGATTCCACTGCCGATTGTGTCACTCTGCTAAAACTTCACATATCCTGTCGACTGTGCCACTCTGCTGTGTACTCGGAGATATTTCCAATAATGATAGATGAGCGAGCATCAATTTAAAATAAATAACAACTAAGATAAGACTTGACAACTCAGCAAGTTTATTTACTTGTACTGATAAAATGAAAATGATAATAATAAAACAATAATGGAATTCACTTTATTTTTGGAAAATGATTAGTAGCAATTGAACATATGGGAATAAATTATCCCCACATGCTGCAAATATAATAAAGTCCATTTAATTTGAGTTTCCATTATATTTTATACACAATAAAATAATTTAGGAGATGATATCTTAACCCCAATTTTAATCAGTCTTTTATTTAAGCTGACCAATTCCATTTTTCTTTACATTTTAATCTATTCATATGGCTCTGATTTAACCATGCTTTTTCCCACCTTTTCGAGAAACTTCATTATCTTTCAGCTTGCAGTCCTTATTACTATTATCAGTCTATATTTAATATTGTATATTAATTTTCTAGAGAGCACGTTTTGGCAGGGTAAAATAATAACACACTATTTGCACACAATTACAAATTTTCAATAAACTTTATTTACAATACATGCACACAGACAGTCATCTCGTAGATTAAATCTTTTATATTTTCCATCTGTAGTTCTATTCAATTTACAATCTTCTATTAATTTATCTTTGTTTGTTCAGTGATAGCATTCTAAATTGTTTTTACATTCATCCAACTTCTTCAGAATGTTTTTTAGTATCCAAGATTTTTTTAGACTCTATTCTATCTAAGAAACTCTTAGCAGCCCTTAAAACAATAAGTTTTGTTGCCTCCTGTGAATCATTTCATTACAGAAAACACCTTTCCACAGCGTTTCTAATATTTAGTATGCCAGTTGCAGATGTGAGCTCTTCTAGATTCTTTATTATTTATTTTGTATTGTGATTTTTCTGAGTCTTAGTTTTATACTAATCTTATTCATACTGTGGTCTGAATCTACAGCTATTCTAGTATAAATAATGGATTTCAACACATAATTTTGATATCTCTCTGTATCAATAAAATTTCAAATAACTATCTCAACTAGATTTGTCATTTCAGTTTCTCATAATAATTATCTTCTTCACATTAATTGTCAGTATAAAATTTATATTATCAACAAATTAGCAACTGATGCTAATAAACGGATCAAAATCTGCCTTTCTTCCAATGTCTTAACATCTAAAAGTGAATTCAAATATCTACAACCATCATCAATGCAATTCAATCTTGCCCATATCTTTTGCTGCGAATATATAATTCGAGAACTTCCATTAGAAACTCACTCTTATTGCTCACTTTGTTTCAAGTATTGCCAGATATTTTAACTCATGTTTCTGCATTTCTCCTTTCAAGTTTCCCATCTTTCCAATTTTCAAAGCAAATAAATGAGAATAGATTTGGAGTTACTATCTAAGCTAATGAATGACTTATCCTCATCAGAATCCCATTAACTTTCACATAGCATGGTCCTATCATTTTGACTATGCTAGTAAATGTTCAATCACAAACTATACTTCTTCAATAGTCTTCTGCTACTGTGTTAGTACTGACAACACTGCTTTCATTACCACAGATCATCTTCACTTAGGATCTACAATGGAACTCTTACAGGGTATTATCACATCACTAGCTAAACTCAATATTTTTAATGAGAGGTTCTAACCTTTCCTTTTTTTGTGATCCTTACTAGGGACTGACAATAGTGTTTGTATGTTTGTGTACATATATATATAAATTGCTGAATTATGTCAGAACTTATGTTTAAATTCTTAACTATAGCTAGAGTATTCTCTATTCTATTTAAAACTAATTGATTACTGTATTAACTTGATTCAATTATCTTGGCACTGACAACAATAAAAATATATTTAGACTGTCAATTCCTACTTTTAGATAAATCCACAAAACATATGCATGTTTTCTAACATTATACCTGTTATTACTCACATTATCTTTTTTACACAACCTGACAAAATGTCATAATATTATTAGCACCAATAGATTATGGTTGTAAAAGTTCATTTTCTTTATCGTCATCTTTAAATTATACATTTTATGACAATTACATGATTACTATAAACACTTAAAAAAAATCCCAACCATCCGCACATAACTACTATTATAGATAAGCATTATTACATAGACCCAGACTGTGTTAATTTCTAACATATGCTACATAAATTTTCTGAACTATTAATCTGTAATCCATTGAAATGAAAAAAAAAAAAAAACGAGAAAGTAAATTCCACCATGTGCTTCAGAATAATTATTCTACAAAATCTAGTCAGAATTATAATCATCTCTCATTTTTTCAACAGAAATAAATCTCTATTTAAATATAATACAAGTTTCTATATATATATTATTTTACAAAAAATGAAGATCACAATGCAATTAAATTACAGATAAGGAGACATAAATTTATGTAAATAAGAATAATCCTATTTTAAACAATTCACAAATCAATATCATTTTAATATGTAGACATATTTTAAAGAAATAAAAAGCTCTTTTTTAATGTTTATGATTGATATATTTCTAAATACTAAGATTTTTAATATGTATTATTTCAATGATGGCAATACTACTAACAGCAACCATTATTAAATATTATTATTGGTCATAGCGTGTTATGGCTTAATTCTTCCATCTGCTTCCAACTTTATATATATATATATAAACATAAAATTAACATAACTTAATGCATATATAATTAAGTGATATAAATTTATCTCAGACTAAGAATAAATAGTATTCTCTTAGCAAAGAATCATGTTCATAAACCTTTTCTATTTTATAAACATCAAAAGCTTAAAGAATAAAGTGGATTCATTGTATTCTTGATCCTTTGCTAACAGAATATGTTTTTATTCATAGCCCAAAGAAACATGATTTATTCCATTTAATTATATATATTGTAACCAGTTGGTTTACATAGCATACACTAATATAGTGTGTATGCATAAATATATAAGTAAAATAAAGGAAAAGTAGAAATAAACACAGACAAAAATTATTGTAGATATTTTTTACATTCACTGAAATAAAATAATAATAGATAATAACACTGATGTAAAATAAAATTTTATTGTAAAATTAAATATTTTAAAAAGGTCTGATAAGTATTATTTATATATCTAATGTTGAAATGTAAAAACACAATACTTGTTTTTGAAATTTTTGAAATTAATTAAAACATGTATGTTTTTAAAAGGGATTAGTGAGATAAAAATAAAAACTCTGTTTTTAATCAAGATGTTATCACCTTAGATGATTTTATAAAAGGGCTGATAACAAAATTAGCTTCAGTCTGGATAATGATTTTGAAAAGAACAGTTCTGCTTGCAGTTTTGTAAGAGTTGGTCAGACGTTTTTAATATTTTAAGCAGTGACCAACTAGGCCAACTGCAAAGTCTGGATAATGATTTTTGAAGAGAACAGTCTGGATAATGATTTTTGAAGACAGCAGTCTGAATAGTAGTTTTTTGCAAGAGCTGAACAGAACAGCTTGGCTACTAAAACTTTTTGAGTAAGTAGCAACAATTAGCTGACTACAATGGATAGCTGCAGTTTGTTGTTGGCTGTAGCAGAGAGTTGGCAGTCCAGTTACCATAGACTAATGTAGCTGAAGGCAAGATGGTAGACTGTTTTCCTTAGCCGGAGTTTAAATTCACATAGAGAAAATGACCCACTTTTTTATGCTGAGATTCATAGCCTGAAATCTATCAAACCAAGACAGCTTATTGCCTGGAATAGTTCTATACAGATGGGAGACCAACATTATACATGGATTGCATAAGTTCATCTGATGACAACAAACCGGGATTATATTTTTCTAATGTATCAAAAGAACCAGCTTGCTAAATGAATAATTATATATATGCTGATGTATCTAAAGACAGAGAAGAACAGATAAAAATATATACAACTGTGGTGAGTAGAGTTATATATAATAACGAAATTTTAAATAATTTTAGTAAAATGACATTTTGAAAGTGATGCGTGAATTTGTACTTTTTATGTTTATGGTGGGTGTATAGTTGAGCAGGGCTGTGTGTATGCAATGTGTTTATGGGCTCCGAAGTATATGCTCGGCACTGTCTAGACCTAGATATTGAGCTCCCAGGGTAGTCCAGCAGTGTATATGTAGGCCTCATGAAAAGGCCTTGATCTCATGAATAGACCTCCTCTAAAGCCCCTAAGACTCACAAGAGATGAGCAGGGCTGGCTCAGTGCCTGATATTTTTTTTCTGGATACTATTTCTTGTGGATGATCTGTCTAGGTACTTAGAAGGGGCAGTGCTTAAAAATGAGGTATTTTCTCGTGACATCATGGGGCATTGTGTACTTAGTCCATGCTTGGCTATCTACTTATCATGGCAGGAAGAGCTGCAATTCACGTATTCACTTTTCCTCTCTCACCTTGCCTACTTCATCAGCATTAACTAATCAAGCAGAAAGGCCTTTTGAAATTTATATTTTCTTAATTCTATAAAATGATTTTATTTTTCGTTTATTAAGAAAAAAAAAAAGAGACATTTTATATTTAGAGACTTTGATAATTAATCAACAAGTATCTGTCAGCAAAAATTGACTTTATTTAGTTTGATAAAAAAAAAGAACTTATAAACTGAAATTAAATTTTAAATTATATATTTTGTTTATACACATATACTTGTGAAATTTGTGTTTTCCAAATGAATTATGAAAAAAAAATATATAATATTGTAACAAGTTGAAATAGATAAAAGTCAGTGTGCGTATATACATGCACTCATATATGTAAATTTTTAATATTTTTTTGATTAATTGTCAATTCATTTTTTTTTTTTGTTAATTGTATATTATAAATCGTGTGTCTGTGCACATATATATGTAAACCATAGTAATAATTTGAATATATTTTATTATACTTTTTGTAAATTAATGTAACAATTTAAATTTTGAATAGTAATTATGTGAATTACAAATGTAATAATTATTTTATGTTTAATTGAAATGTCTTCATCATATGTTATAAAACACATGTCTGTGTATGGATAAAAAAAAAAAAAAAAAAAAATATATATATGCCTTTATAGAATCTAATTGAGAAATATTGTAAAACCATGTAATAACTTTAGTTGTGTATATAATTTTGTATACTTTTCAAAATCAGAGCCTTATCCTATAAGACCTTAAATATCATTTATTTTTATTTTTTTGTTAATAATAAACTTGTATTTAATTGTTAAAATTGTATTCCATCATCTCTTGGTCACATACAGTAATAGAGCTTGTGTTCTCTGAGCTAGATTTCGGACACGGATAAATGGGGATGTATGTCCAGAGATGATCAATCATCATCCTGGTTGGCGCAAAAGAGGATACTCTTTAAAGCCCATGCAGTATTATTTTTTATTTTACTTTAGTCTTATTAAAAATTTAAGTTTATAGTTGGCCAGTACAAGTGGCCTGAGCATTGATGATGATCAGCATATTTTAATGTCCCAGCATTATTGTTTGATTCTTATATATTCTGATGGATGGGCACTAAGCTGGTGTATCCAAGTTATGTTTAAATAGTTGCCCAAGGTGGCAAAGGCTCAATAGTTAGCCTGGTCTACAGAAGACCCATTTCCAATCCAGTCACAAGGTTGACTGTTGATTTATTGTACTGATTTCTTTATTCCCATCAATGATGATGATGAATGGTATTTTTACTTTATAATGGTGTTTGATATATAGTTGAATTTATAATTATGCTTTTAATTGCTCTTTTGAGTTAGCTGGCTGATCTCTCAATGTTAACAGATTTCTAATCTCATGCACCTTTTAAAATACTATATTACTTATATATACTTTAGTAAATTAATGATCTTTGATTTTGTATTTACTTGGGTTTGATGATTTTGCCATCACCCCAGGTTCATTCTCCTTTCCTACCACTTTCAACTACCCCATCCCATTACAAATGGTTACAACTAAACCAATGATGATCATCTTTGCAATCATTATAATGGCTACCCAATATGGGGCTGATGATGATCACATACTGGTGATCATCACTTCAAAATTATTAACTTGATCTCAAATCACGACTGAGAAAGAAAAAATATGCGTTTTATGCAGAATTAATTTTAAAAATTACTGTGAAATATGTGACAAGAGTATTGATGATGATTATAAAATATAAAATAGTAATTTTCATGTATGTTTGGAGAGGTTTATGTTTAGAGTTAAATAGAAAATCGATGATTTTGGAGATTGGATTTGGTGTTTAGTTGTTGAAGTTTGTTTAGCTGTATTTTTAGTTTTGATGATGGATGGAGATTTTTGTCATTGACTTGAGGATGCAATGTTTTCATGCAGCTCTGAGGGTGTTGTATCTCCACTATTTGCTCCAACCTATTTTTTGTATTTTACAGTTTGTCATAAGGCAGTTAACATAGTCATGCCATGATTCCATCCTCTAAGTCTCCACAGAAAAGGAGCAAGGCATAGCTTGTATTTCCCAGCCCATAAGACTCAAAAGAAGCAGGGCATAGTTTTGTATTTTCCAGACCCTCCATGAAAGAGGGCTTTGCAATAATTTTGCATTATCTCTATCATGGGTTGTAGTAATTTATAGTGTCTCATTTGAGGTAGCACTCTTGGTGTTCATGGTGCATTGTATGCTTACAGTCCGATGGCTGAATTCTTTATCTATCTTAAAATTGCAACTCACTATTCATTCTGTTAACTGTCAGATGTCTGTCAGATCTCTAAAAAAATTGATGAGTACATAGTTTTGGATATGAACTTTGTTTTAATTATATATGTAGATTATGTAAATATTGTTAAAAAGTGTTTCATTTCTATTTTCCTTTTCCCTCAGACCGAGGCAATGTAACCAGTTGGCTTACATAGCATACACTAATATAGTGTGTGTGCATAAATATATAAGTAAAATAAAGGAAAAGTAGAACTAAACACAGACAAAAATTATTGTAGATATTTTTTACATTCATTGAAATAAAATAATAATAGATAATAACTCTGATGTAAAATAAAGTTTTATTGTAAAATTAAATATTTTAAAAAGGTCTGAATAAATATAAATATTGTATTATTATTATATACTCTGATTTTGAAATGTAAAAACACCCTACTTGTATTATTGAAATTTTTGAAATCTCCTAATTAAAAAACATGTATGTTTTTAAAAGTGATTAGTGAGATAAAAATAAAAACTCTGTTTTTAATCAAGATGTTATCACCTTAGATGACTTTATAAAAGGGCTGATAACAAAATTAGCTTCAGTGTGGATAATGATTTTGAAAAGAACAGTTCTGCTTGCAGTTTTGTAAGAGTTGGTCAGACGTTTTTAATATTTTAAGCAGTGACCAACTAGGCCAACTGCAAAGTCTGGATAATGATTTTTGAAGAGAACAGTCTGGATAATGATTTTTGAAGACAGCAGTCTGAATAGTAGTTTTTTGCAAGAGCTGAACAGAACAGCTTGGCTACTAAAACTTTTTGAGTAAGTAGCAGCAATTATCTGACTACAATGGATAGCTACAGTTTGTTGTTGGCTGTAGCAGAGAATTGGCAGTCCAGTTACCATAGACTGATGTAGCTGAAGGCAAGATGGTAGACTGTTTTCCTTAGCAGGAGTTTGAATTCACATAGAGAAAATGACCCACTTTTTTATGCTGAGATTCATAGCCTGAAATCTATCAAACCAAGACAGCTTATTGCCTGGAATAGTTCTATACAGATGGGAGACCAACATTATACATGGATTGCATAAGTTTATTTGATGATGACAATAAACCGGGATTATGTTTTTCTAATGTATCAAAAGAACCAGCTTGCTAAATGAATAATTATATATATGCTGACATATCTAAAGACAGAGAAGAACAGATAAAAATATATACAGCTGTGGTGAGTAGTTATATATAATAATGAAAATTTTAAATAATTTCTTTAGTAAAATTACATTTTGAAAGTGATGCGTGAATTTGTATTTTTTATATTTATGGTGGGTGTATAGTTGAGCAGGGCTGTGTGTATGCAATGTGTTTATGGTGCTCCGAAGTATATGCTCGGCACTGTCGAAACCTAGATATTGAGCTCCCAGGGTAGTCCAGCAGTGTATATGTAGGCCTCATGAATAGGCCTTGGTCTCATGAATAGACCTCCTCTAAAGCCCCTAAGACTCACAAGAGATGAGCAGGGCTGGCTCAGTGCCTGATATTTTTTTTCTGGATACTATTTCTTGTGGATGATCTGTCTAGGTACTTAGAAGGGGCAGTGCTTAAAAATGAGGTATTTTCTCGTGACATCATGGGGCATTGTGTACTTAGTCCATGCTTGGCTATCTACTTATCATGGCAGGAAGAGCTGCAATTCACGTATTCACTTTTCCTCTCTCACCTTGCCTACTTCATCTGCATTAACTAATCAAGCAGAAAGGCCTTTTGAAATTTATATTTTCTTAATTCTATAAAACGATTTTATTTTTCATTTATTAAGAAAAAAAAAGAGACATTTTATATTTAGAGACTTTGATAATTAATCAACAAGTATCTGTCAGCAAAAATTGACATTATTTAGTTTAATAAAAAAAAAAGAACATAAACTGAAATTAAATTTTAAATTATATATTTTGTTTATACACACATGTGTGAAATTTGTGTTTTCCAAATGAATTATGAAAAAAAAATAATATTATTGTAACAAGTTGAAATAGATAAAAGTCAATGTGCGTATATACACGCACACTCATATATGTAAAATTTTAATATTTTTTTGATTAAATGTCAATTCATTTTTTTTTTTTGTTAATTGTATATTATAAATCGCGCATCTGTGCGCATATATATGTAAACCATAGTAATAATTTGAATATATTTTATTATACTTTTTGTAAATTAATGTAACAATTTAAATTTTGAATAGTAATTATGTGAATTACAAATGTAATAATTATTTTATGTTTAATTGAAATGTCTTCATCATATGTTATAAAACGCCCGTCTGTGTACGGATATATATATGCCTTTATAGAATCTAATTGAGAAATATTGTAAAACAATGTAATAACTTTAGTTGTTTATATAATTTTGTATACTTTTCAAAATCAGAGCCTTATCCTATAAGACCTTAAATATCATTTATTTATTTATTTTTTTAATAATAAATTTGTATTTAATTGTTAAAATTGTATTCCATCATCTCTTGGTCACATACAGTAATAGATCTTGTGTTCTCTGAGCTAGATTCGGACCCGGATAAATGGGAATGTATCCAGAGATGATCAATCATCATCCTGGTTGGCGCAAAAGAGGATACTCTTTAAAGCCCAAGCACTATTATTTTTTATTTTACTTTAGTCTTATTAAAAATTTAAGTTTATAGTTGGCCAGTACAAGTGGCCTGAGCATTGATGATGATCAGCATATTTTAATGTCCCAGCATTATTGTTTGATTCTTATGTATTCTGATGGATGGGCACTAAGCTGGTGCATCCAAGTTATGTTTAAATAATTGCCCAAGGTGGCAAAGGTTCAGTAGTTAGCCTGGTCTACAGAAGACTTATTTCCAATCTAGTCACAAGGTTGACTGTTGATTTACTGATTTCTTTATTCCCATCAATGATGATGATGAATGGTATTTTTACTTTATAATGGTGTTTGATATATAGTTGAATTTATAATTATGCTTTTAATTGCTCTTTTGAGTTAGCTGGCTGATCTCTCAATGTTCACAGAGATTTCTAATCTCATGCTCCTTTTAAAATAATATATTACTTATATATACCCTATCCCGTTACAATATATAAATATATATAATAAATTAAGTTTGATATCTGTATTCGTTCCACAATATATGTAATATACAAATCAATATATATATCAAAATACAGTAAAATTTACATAAATTATATTATTTTTGGAAGTACTTTCGACTATACATTTTGTAGTCTTTATCAACTATATAACATTGAATAATCAAAACGAGACAATCCTTAACAATACCCATAGTTCAATTCAGATTTCCCACAATTCTATTATCTTAACATTTGATGACTGGCAATTCATTAACATCTGACGATTTCTTGAAATCAACATAGCCTCTTTTATTTTACGTTTATTATGACAACATTCAATTTGAATAATTTTCATATTTTTATAATCAAATTTAAATCCATATTGACAAGATTTATTATGATCAAATATAACAGATGATGAAGTTTTATTTACATCTATTCCAGATTGTTTCTCTTTTTTTTTTTAATTCTATTATATAAAAGCATATGCTCTTTTATTCTCTTCTCAAATGTACACTTAGATTCACCAATGTATTGTATTCTAAAAATAATATAATTTATGTAAATTTTACTGTATTTTGATATATATATATATTGATTTGTATATTACATATATATACACACACACATCAATCTTTATTTACCTTTCTTTGTTTCTTTAATTCTTTTTCAAATTCTAATTCCACTTCAAAACCATCATGTTCATAAATCTCTACATAAAAAAAAAAAATATATAATAAAGTAATTTAATTTTTAAAAAAATTTGATGAAGTATTTGATTATAAAGTAATATCATAAAGAAGATATCGAGAAACCAATAAAAAAACTAACTCAACTAAAATATTATTCTCCAGAATTGTAAAAGAACAATTCTGAGTTATATTAAATCAATAACTCAACTTTAAAAATTAAAACTTAAATATGTAAATTTTCTATTCATGGGGAAACAATAAATTAATGGAGAAGTAATTATTTTAAAACTAAAAGGATCCTTCTAAGTTGTTTGGTCATTAGTTGTTTGCTTTTATCTTCATTTTTTATTATTAAATCGATTCATTCAAATAATAAAAACACAGGTCATACACACATTCATAGGAAATAAAGTAAGAAAGAACATGCATGTAAGCATACATATAGAGAACAGTAGAGATATAGATAATCACACTAATATTTCAAAGAAATTTGAAAAATAAAAAATATTAAAATAATATAAATAGATGCAAAATAATTTGGAATTAATAGAAATAAATAAGACAGATTATAATGATGATCATACATGTGACTGTTTAGCAAGAACCATATATAGAAAAGTAAAGTCAAACCAAAAATAAATATTCTGAATAAAAATTACAAGAATGATAGAGCAATGACATTTAGAATAAAAGCTATTAAAAAAAAAAAGTTATTCAGATTAAAGTGATAACAAATAGATGAGAAAAAGAGTAAATTATGACAAAAAAAAAAAAAAGATAAAAAATTATACATAATTGGAATGTTATAAAAAGAATTACAAAATAAGTGGAAAAAATAATGGGTACAGAATAAAAAATTTTAAAAAAAACAACAACTAATATTTATTTTCACAAAAAAAAAGATAATGTGAAAAGCTAACAATCATATAAGATATCAATTACACTATGCATAAGTCTTCAATAAGTTTAGCAATAATATTATCAATTATATTTTTAAACCTCTAATTATCACAATTTTATTTACTGCAATTGCTTCTTTTTTCTTTATTATAAAGGTGAAAATAAATTATGGATTCAATATCAATAATAAAGTCAATTATAATCATATATTTAATTATTGCACTGAGAATGATCCACATTATTATAGACTTAGCTATATCTTATGATAAAACAATTGAATTGACCATGAACTGGCTCACTAAAAAAATCTTATATACATTAATTTGAGAATGATAATGAGATACACTTACATTAACTAAACATATTGTGTAGCAGCTGATATAAATAAAAAATCATTTCTGCTCCTCAAAATGTTTTTTGTCTTTTCTACATTACAATGTTAATAATAATGTATTCTTCATATAATAAAGTTTAAGCTAACAGATTACAATCTTAATTACAATTTATAGCTGCAATAATATATTCTTATTCTTCTCTTTTACTTCCTTTGTATATCTTCATATATATATATATATTGCTTATAATAACTTCTTTCATATACACTTCAATGCAAACAAATTTTCTTAAAAAACTTTATTTTCCTTACAGTTTTGACTGTCCAGCAGTCTTCATCAGAGCCACTATATTTGAATAATATAAATACATAACCATCACCTCACACACATATAAAATATACATATATATATATATATATCAAAATATACACATATATCCCCTACATACATACATAGATCCACATTACCCATAAACATATATATAAAATCCATACCTACATCTATATATATATGCATATCCAAATATATACACATATATCCTTTAAACATACATATATATATATATATATATATATATATACACACAGAGATACACATACACCCATAGACATATATATACAAACCTACTTATTGTACTGGTCAAAACATGTTTATCTATCTAACATGAGCTCGAACTCACAAAATGTACTTCAAATCCAGTCAAGCCCGAGATTTAGGTCAGGGACCAACCTGAATTCGAACCCACTCCATAAGCCCCAGATCAAACATCTAATGAATAACATATAATGATGGCACATGAGAACTTATTTTAAATCCGGCCCCCTAGCAGAACGGAGAAGACAATGAGACTCAATTAACTATGACTTAACTAAAATACGTACATGCATGGCTGTACGTTTGGAAGTGGAGAAAAAGGAATTCGAACTACTCAAACATGTTAGACAATAAAAAATTTAGTTTAATATAATGACAAATTATTATACATTATGGCTTAATTATATACATTTATATGTACATGAATGAACAAGCGGTAGATAATTACATATTGTCATTCACGCTATTATTTCTCATATGCTCTTTTATTAATTAAATAACATATACTATAAATAAACACACATCTTTGGTCGGTCCATCATTAAGATGCCAATCAATTATTAGAAAGAATTTACATACATTTGGTATTAACGCTTTGGGTTATGGTTCTGAAACATGGTGACTAACATTAATTCAGGGAGCATTCCGAGATTCATTACATATAAAAGAAAAACTATTTTCATGCCATTACGGTCATGAAAATAAATAAAATATATTTGAAAATTACATTTAGTTATATGACAAAATATTTATTGAAAATTCTTTTAATTAACAATAGTAAAAAGAACGCTTTATTTTCCCAAAGGCAGATACTCTTAAATACAGAAATACTAAATTACGACGGCGGGATTGTATAAGACTGAAATAAATTTAATTAATAAAACTAGAAGTAGTTGGTATTTATATATATATATTGAGCAGAGCACAATTTTAATATTAGAGCATTAAAACTGGGTCATGAAGCAAAAGAAATTTGCGGTGCTGACATCGGCGAAAAAATAAGAGGAAACGGTCATGCTTCTGAATAAGAACAAAGTCTAAGCCCCCCTTTCTTAGGGCAGTACTTAGAGAAGAGTGAATAGGCATGGCGTGGCCCAGGCTGTACTGGAATAACTGATGCGAGGCCTTTTTACGAGGAAAGTGGATAAGCATAGCGTGTTCCAGGCATACTGGAATCATCGCCAGAGACCTTTTTATACTAAATAAATCCTGGGAAGATCAACTATCCTCAGGACAGGAAATAACGAGAAATCTATGGGTTCGGGTTTGATCTTGTCACAACCCCCAGATTTGAAGCACGTAATATATATTCATGAAGATAGGCGAATGTCAGTAACGCAGTATGGATAAATGTCACTAACGACATTGAATAAGATTTACTGCTTTAAAAATAAATGACCCTTGTTTGAATGCCATAATTTAGATAAATAATACGCTATGCCACTGTTATATATAGGGAAGATTTCATTTAATAAAATATACGTAAGATGTGACCCCCCTCCTTTTCTGATATTTAAAATAATTCAATCCCACCATCATGGATTTTACAACAACTGAATATTTAAGCTTACGATATTTTAAGAGTATGGAAAAAGAAAATAACTAACAGTTATATATAGAAAGCAATTAATCAGTCATCTTTTCAGAGGTGAATAATAACATTTATAAAAGAAATAAGGTTTCAGAGCATTAATATTTTAAGAGTATGGAAAAAGAAAATAACTAGCAGTTATATATAGAAAACAATTAATCAGTCACCTTTTCAGAATTGAATAATAACATTTATAAAAGAAATAAGGTTTCAGAGCATTACTTAGCCTAAGTTCTGGATTCTCGGGGTAGAATCCAGAGTTAAACAAATAAAAAATGTTTACATTAAAACATAAACAAAATGTTGACTCGTAAAAACAATCTGGTGAGCGTATTAATTAATAATGCATTATGTTTTAAGAGGACGTTAATAACCTTGATTCATGAAGGTTTACTTAAAAAGAAAGAAAAGATTTTAGAAATTCAACTCGTCAGATTGCTTGAGATTGGCATATTAATAATAACTAAAATAGACATATAAAATCAAGTAATAAATACATATAAATAAATGACCGCATCAAAGTTAAAGAAAGTTAGAGCATATGAGAGAGAATTAAATTTATAAAAATCATTTGAGAGCAATTTATATATTATATATTAGAAATAAAGTTAAATGATATATTAGGAGAAGTCTTGATAATAGAGTTTGAGATTAGTTAGACTAGCTTTACTTACGGCTTGAAAATTTACCTTGCACCATTTTAAGAGTCCATATTTCAAAGTCTGCTCATGCATGGCAATTGGTTCTTAAATAACAGAAGCTTTTATTCAGCATTCCACAATTCTCCAGTCGGGTTTTTACTTCATTTCAGGGCAGCAAAATATTACGGCAGCAGAAGACGACCCACAAAGGTCGGGAAAAGCTTTCTACTAGATCATTTTTAAAATTTCAAAGCAGCGTGGAGTCTAGTAGCAATCAGTTCTCTCAATAGTAGCTAATCTGTTGGTGATTTAAAATCTGGCCATTTTATACTCCTGCCCAGGTATTTGAAGAATGCTTTTCATTTCTTATCTCTAGCTCAAACATAATCTTTAATCTAACAGAAATTTTACATTTCTTTGTCCATTGTTTTTGAAAGATGCAACTATTAGATAACATTCCAAAAATATATTCAAATCTATTTCCAGATTAGAAATAGATTTGACAACATGTTTATAACAAAAGTACAATCGTTAATCTTAATCCCCATTTTATTTTAAGTAAAAACTTTAATTAAAAATTCCTTTCCCAGATTAAAACAATAGTGTTTCCAACCCTTTAATTATTTTTGGACAATTAACAGTTGCATCTTTCATCTTGGTTTTATAAAATATACAGTTTAATAGGAAAAACAAGCAATTTTAAAAGAAAAAGTTTAAAAAATGATGTATAATAAAATATTTAAAAAAATCAATATTTTGTTAGTATGCTTACTCCTATATATATATTTGAGCTGCATTTATGTACTTTAATAAAAAAGAATTAATAATAATAATAATGTTATTTAAAAGTTAAAATTTTTATAACTTAGGTGCGCATCTCAAATATATATGTAAAATATTATATGCGCTTAAAGGAGCGGGATGGGATATAGGGTTTAAACATAGGTTAGTAGATAGAACTATGAAGCTCAATCTTAAGTTAAGATTGACTGCTTCAATATACACATATAAATACATCCATATATATATATATACACCACTTACATATAAATTACATATATATAAAATATACATATGTGTATATTTTATATATATGTGAAGTGATGGTTATGTATTTATATTATTCAAATATTGTACCTCTGATGAAGACTTCTGGACAGTCGAAACTCTAAGGAAAATATAAGTTTTCTAAGAAAATTTGTTTGCATTGAAATGTATATGAAAGAAATTATTATAAGCTGTAATAATAATAATAACAACCTATAAATAAACATATAACATCTTTAAAATATTCCTGAATGACCTTTATTATCTAGAAGATGGTGGTAAGATTCAATAGAAACTTTTGTATAAAGCTTATATTTATAACAAACAAATGTATACATCTCCATATAGTAGTGCCACCTTGTGCTAAACAGAGTAATCAATGGATGCCAGAAGGCTTGTGCATAAAATCCCTATCTAGTGCCTAATCATCCAATA